>CP092876.1:47459065-48059065 GCA_030710605.1 Cordylochernes scorpioides | reverse complement strand
GTAGTTGAAAGACTCTCTTGTGCTTCCAATCTCCGGGTCAAAAGGCAACATAACTGCGGACAATTGGTATACCAGCTATCCTCTTTCAGTTTCTCTTTTGAATGACCATAAATTGACCTTATTAGGAACACTCAAAAAAAAAAAGAAAAAAAGAAATACTACCTGAATTTATGCCAAATCGCGCACGACAAGTGTTTAGCTCAATTTTTGGTTTTCAAAAAAATGTCTCCCTTGTATCATATGTTCCTAAAAGGGGTAAAAGTTTCATTCTTTTATCTACAATGCACTCAAAAACAACAATTGATGAAGAGACAAATGAAAAAAAAAAAAGAAGCCAGGAATGATTAATTTTACAACATGACAAAAGGAGGGGTGGACCTATTGGATCAAAAGACGTCACTCTATTCCGTGGGACGATGTACCAAAATATGACCTCTGTGTATCTTTTTAAAACTTTTAAATATTGCTGGAGTTAATTCCAAACTTATTTTTGATGGGAATCAACCCCAAAACCTTTACAAAAGAAGAAAGGATTTCCTAAAAGCTCTATCACTTGATTTGGTAACAGAGTATCATCATATCAGGTCTACTACCAAATCTTTCTCGAAACACTTCGAAGTATTGTCCGGAAACATGCTGATCAGTCAGCAGACACTTTGGTAAGTTTTATGTCGAAATATAATTGAAAATTCTAATTATAATGGTTTTATATTTTAAGAAGAAGACATTCCAGAACATCTTTCAATGGCCCAGAAATCTTTGTTCTTATAAAAAAGATCGTAAGACCAAAACACTATGCCAGAAGTGCCAAAATAATGTTTGTAAAGAACAATTATTTTATAATGTGTAGGCAATGTATGCAAATATTTCGAAAATTGTATTCCAAATATAACAAAATTGATTTAGTGCTTAAATTAACATTTTAGTTTTAAAAATATTTTAAATTATAAATATTACTTAAATTATTGATTAAAATTTATTAATTGTTAATAAAATAATTGTATCATACAAAAATGTTAAAATATTGTTTTGTTTTGAGTGATATTTTACCAGGTTAAAACACCGGTTGTATTACACCCAGCGCGAGTAGTTACGTCTCAAAATTGAGCGCGAGTAACTAAGGGTTAATATTGAAAGAGGGAGAGCATGGTTCATCAGTGGTAAACCCTTCCAGCGCTTATCCATTTTAATCTCCAGACCTCTTCAATATTGTAATGCACCGAGTTTTAGCAAGTGCAGAATATATAAAAGGAGGGTTCACCACTGATGAGCCATGCCCTCCCTTTTTCAATATTTAATCATCGCAGGATAAGGGTTGTAGAAATAATTTCAATTGTAATATAATATATACTTGTATATATTGAGATATAAAAATAGCGCCAAAATATGTTTTCGTCCTTTTTTTAAATTCATTTTTATAAATGACTAGCCGAATGACCCGGGCAACGCCCGGGTTTTACCCTATTAAATGTACCCTATTCAAATACTATTCGTTACAATTATAAATTGGCGCCGTGGATGTCACTCTTGTGAAACGTACCGCTCCAAACTTTGTGTCTGAGAAGCGATATTTTTATAGAAAGATGATCTGGCTTTTGTTTTCTGCTCGAATGAATGTTTTTCTGTTAGAATTTTGTTCCTGCATACAAAATAATGAACTGGTTTCACCCGTGGTCTCTGCTTTTTGGAATTTTTCCCGTTATAATTTTGTATCTGATAATCAAACATGATACAGCAATATCATTGGGTGTTGTTCGCAATTTTGGCACGAATCATGATTAAAACCTTCTAAAAGTAAATTGGAAAGTCTATCACGCGAGTTTCGTGAGGCCAAAGTTCTTTCCCTGACATTCAGAATCCTGGCCGTATGTTCTTGTGGGGTTTCTGCCGCTCTCGAAGTACTGACCCTGTTTCTATTTTGCCGAAGCCTGTTCTCACGCTGTCCCACGGATTCCGCCGCTCTTGAGGTACTGGCCCTGTCTCTATCTTGTTGAAGCCTGTTCTCACGCTGTCCCACGGATTCCGCCGCTCTCGAAGTACTGGCCCTTTCTCGATTAATCCTAAGACGATGCTCACGTTGCACAGCAGTCTCAGCACTTCGCACATTTCTTTTTTTTACTCACTTCTGGTAGGGCTTTTCCAATAGGTTTGCGTTTCTTGGGAGGCATCTCAGATCTCTAAAAGCTAAACAAAAGAAAAGAGCATAAACAGTAATAAAAATAGGCAAAGTAGAGAAAAAATATGTTATTTAAAAGCTAAACAAAAGTAAAGAGTATAAAGCAGCCAATGGGCGCGCGCCGCCGTCAGATCCCCACGCGTTCTAGAGGGCGCTGTTTGTGAGCTAAGTTGAATAATTTGAATATATAGTTTTAATAATTGATTTATATATTTTTTAAAATAGCCTATCGTCTTCCCCGTATTCTTTTACCTATGTATGGAAATTTTGGTTTGAATTAGTGAACTACTGCGGATTTGTATACCGGACATACAGACACACAAACATTCATTTTTATATATATATATAGATATACGAGCTTTCTCTTGACGCTTAAACAGCCACCCGGACTGAAAAATTTACTTTATATACTTGGTATGGTCAAAAGTAGGTTTAGCACAACGTGCCTCGAATTTTCACAGGTCTAACGTACGTAAACAGAACACAAGAATGTAGAATTACATTTGAATATTTGCATCGAGCAATGATCTTCCGCAAACAATAAATACAAGGGCAGTTAGACATAAATTAATACAAAGCAACATTAAGACGCGAACTTTTCTTTTGAAAGTTTATGTTCATAGTTTGCTTAAATACCATTTCTAAGATTCCACAGTTCAGTGTAACATATAAAAGCAGAATAATCCAATATAATACTAGAGCTCTAAAGAAGCGGTCTTGTTGATTAAATTGGCGAGGTTGCTGAGAGGGTTCACCACCAGTGGACGACTCAGTGAAGCCAGAGTGTCTCGGGGAGTAATGTCAAAGTCTTCTGTCGTGCCAAGGCGACAGATGTTGGGCCTCTCATCCCTAATCGGACGCGCGCCAGCACCTTTTAACCTTTAGAAACAACGTTCAAAGTTCTAAAACTCATTTCCAAAATTTTCATTTGTCATGATCCTTCTCTGAACGTAATTACACTCCTATCCTATTTTAAAATTGAAACTATTTTTTAATGCCACTATATTAGATTTGTTCATAAGAACAGCATAAATATCCTTCGTGAAATTATTCTACAGATATTTCGACTATTAATTTCGCTCTTCGGTTAATAAATAACTATCATTATAAATTATATTACTTATTAGAAAATTTAAATTTTTCAACTCTAAATAACATTCGATTTTAATAAAGCGCAGTAGCTGGAATTCTTGAACTAGAATTTCACTTGATCTTATAGACCAAATTTTTTATACGTACAACATTGATTAGATAGGTAATCCCTATAATTCCTCTTTAAGGTTCGAATAAATTTCTCATTTATAAATAAAATAATTAGCGCGCGAAAAATATTCAATATTAATTTTATTTTTCACATATATATGGGGCTATGTATTGTTCGAATAAATGATATGATATATCAACAACAACAACAACAACAACAAAAACCTTTATTAAGACGCTATTGTCTTACAAGGGGATTCCCCTAAAGGTTATATATGTACATGAGTGAGGAGGAAAAGCAATTTAGAGGGGAGGGGGAGCAATCAGCCGTTGTCTGTGGAGTTGAGCACCTCTTCTCTCATTTTATCAATCGCCTTGAAAAATTTAAAATATTAATAAACAAATGTTTTATCCAGCAGGAGAGCATTCAATATTTTATATACATGTTGTTCATTGTAGTGAGCTAGCTCCGAAATTTCGCGAATTTCCCGTCTCTTTTCATGTAGGAATGGGCAATGGAATAGATAGTGGACCAAATTGTCTTGGATGCCAACATTGCAGAAGTAGCAATTTAAAGGGTCGCTGTTCCAAAATCCCGTGATATCCTCGCGGAAAAGTAGCCATAGAATCCTTTGACGGGCTATAAATCGTTTAAATTTCAAAGGGAGGTTTGATAGTAAGTAGTCCTCCGTCATAAAGAAGCTACTTAGAGATTGGTAGTGAATAAAATGAGTTGAGCCTTGTATCTTAGCTCGGTCAAATTGGAGTAGCTGGTCCACTGTGATTTGAATAATTCTAGGCATTTCTCCTCGCACAACCATATAATCTTCACAGTTCTTAAGAAAATAAAAAAAAACTAGAGTCAATAATGCTATTCAAGTTATGAATAAAGTTGTTTCCCGCTTTATGATATGATATATAGAAAAAAACGAGAAATGTAAACTACAGGGTGGCGTGTAAGTCCCGATACCATTTAAAAAAATTAACTAATAAATTATTTATAATATTTATCTAATTAGCATATGAGTGTGTGCAGGTTACATCCAAGTTAATTCAGAAAATGTCTTTCTTCGATATTGAAGAAATAATTGATTTTATTAAACTCTATTATCAACATGGTAGTGTCACAATTCTACGACGTCAATGGTCAAAGCATTTCGAGTCTTCTGCACCTTCTAAATCAACCATAACAAGAATAATTAAAAATATCGAAACTGCCGGGAATGAGGCAGATCTCCCTAGATCAGGAAGACCACACTCTGCTACCTGTAAAACGAATATAAACCTATTTAAAGCATCTTTAGAAGCTAGTCTTCAAAATTCAGCAAGCAGGTTGTCTCAAGAGCTAAAATGAGCTATAACCTCCATCCAAAGAATGCTAAAAAGCCTTGGTTGATTTGATGCATTGATTTATGCACTTCATGAAAAATATTGGGATAGAAGGATCGAAATTTGTGAAAAAAATTCTTGAAATTTTCCAAAAAGATGAAAATTTGCCTAATCGAATAATGTGGGCTGATAAGGCTATTCTTAAATTGATTGACCTAGTCAATCTACAAAATTATGTCTATTAGGCTTCAGAAAATCCGAAGGTAGAAATTGAGAAGGAAGTTAATTCCCCTGGCTTAACTGTTTGGGATGGAATTTGTTCGAAGGGAATAATCGGACCTTACATTTTCGATGAAAAAGTAAATGGTGAGAAATATTTTTAAAGGTTTGAGGAATTTATGCAGCCAAATTTAGTTGGTAAAAACCTTTACCTCATGCAGGATGATGTACCCGCCCATTATTCAAACATTGTTAGAACATTTCTCAATGAAATGTTCCCTCAAAAATGGACGGGGAGCCGTGGACCCATTGATTGGCCTGCGCGGTACCTGATCTTATTCCGGCAGATATTTTTTGGGTTTATTTCAAAGTTAAAGTTTATCATCGAAAACCCAATACTTTAGAGCAAATGAAAATTGCACTAGAAGAAGATTTAATCTTCCTCGATGCGGATTTTTGTGCTCGTGTTTGTCAAAGTTTCCCTAAAAGAATTGATTTTGTTTGGAAGAAAATGGAGGACATTTTGAATAGCTATTAAATATAAATATATTTGAAAAATCTTAATCTATTACCTAAAATAAAATAGTTTTAGTTTTCATTCTAGTTTTCCTCTTAATTTTTAATAAAAAATTAAAAGGGTTTGCGACTTACGAGTCGTATGGGCCACCCTGTATATCATACTTTTCACTCGAAAATATATATTGAATCAATCAATGCAATCTTTATTTGGAATTTTAGTCTTGAATAGAATGATTCTTTAAAAATATATACAGAGTAGGGTCTGAAATGAAGTTGGAAATTTATATTAGAAATATATACATCTAAATAACTTTTTTTTTTAAGTTTTGAAACCAACACAATATACAAACTGGATACAAGCCTAGTACTGTATCAGACTATTACCTCGTTGAAATATTTTCCGATTAAATGGCGGTTTCAGCGACAGTTTAAAATTGGGAAGGTTTTATAAGCAATTGAATAGGGCGCAACACTTTTTTTTTTGCTTATCCCTAGTACACGTGGTACAGGCCATGATAATCATGGTGGGTAGTTAGCGACTGCTTTTACTGTAAGCGCACCACATGTCTACACATGTGAAAAGCAGTTCGACTTTGCACTTACAAATGCCAGAGCCCCGTTTGGTTACTTGAACTCGCTGGTAGGTTGGACTTTTGCAAGAATCGGGGGCCATTGGAGCATTTTTTTTTAACAGAAAAAAGTGTCCAATGCGGGAATCGAGCCCGGGTCCTAGTGGTCTAAAACCAAACGGTTTAACCAGCCTTCCACCGGCAACACTTTTTAAAATGATTAACTCATGGACAAATCTTGGGGATGAGATGTTTTGGCATGTACAGGCCTGTATATCGGGATTCATACAATATCTCTGGAAGATATTTGATGCACAGAGACCTTTATTGGAGATCCGATGTATCCATTAGTGAACATTATAGTTTGTCTCCTTAAATAAATAAATAAATAAATAAGACGACCGCGGCGACATCAAAGACTTTATACTTCCTTAAGTTTTGTCCGTGAATGTTTATGAAGAGGGCGAACTGCCCAAAAAGCGTACGTAGTTGACCTTTCTAGATTTGGGTTGACCAAATATTGCGGAACATGGTAAACCAACGTTTAGTTGACTTTTGATCTACTAGATGGCACTCTGCCATCTAAAATGCTATGTGAGCGGTCAGTATATACTAATTTTGTTTTTAATATTAAATCTTGAACAGTTTTTATCTTTCTTATTTTTTCACACACATATATATTACACGATATTTGAAAATATAAAATAATATCAAATAATAAATTATTAAAAGGTCTATCCTGTCGGCTAACTATTACGATATTTGTTAAAAGGAATTGATTTTTAAAGTTTCTTACTGATTGCAGTTGTTTGGTAAATAAGGGACAATATTTATTATTAAGTTGTTTATTTTTAACTCTTGAAAAAATCACACATTAAAAATATTTCACGATTAATATAGAATTTGTCGAGTTAATCCTATATTATTATGAATGATAAATATAAAGATAATTATATACGAGTATATGTAATAATAATATATAATAAAAATATATAATTATATACAATGTTTTTAAGAACTAAAAGAAAGACATTTAATTCAAAATATTGTAATGGCATCGTAAAATTTGTCAAAAATATTCATAATTAAAATAAATATAATAAAACAGAAGAGAGAGAATATATATATTTTTGAAAATATATAGATTTATGGTTTTTTTTTAGAAAAGATACATATATTAGGATTTAGAAATATTTTTATACTTCCAATATTTCAAGGGGCAACTACCCAAAAATATTTATAAATACAATATAATAATATTTTCTAATTATGATTATAATTATGGATTTCTCAATATTAAAAATATATATGTATATATATTTTGGATTATATTTTCTAGAACAAATTTGGTGAAGTCGACCACCAGATGGCGCGGCTTTACATTATATATATTGAAGTTACTTTTATAGAGGTTTCATATTATAATAGTTTCATATTGTAAAATATTTCAGAATCATTTTCAGTTCACGACCGGTTCTTGACACCAATCTCATTTTGATTTTATGCCATGAATCCACTACATACCTATTCATTCGGTGCAGTATGAACTGACAGGAACCCCGAGTTACCTCTTCAGAGTTAGTCTTTTCTAATTCAAATAATTGAAATTCCTACTTTTATATACGTCATTTACTATTACAGTCGAGTAGCATAATTTGACAATATTACATATAAAAGCTTCGCTAAATCTCTCTATATATAAAAATGAATGTTTGTATGTTTGTTTGTACATATGTCCGGTATACAAATTCGCAGTAGTTCACTAATTCAAACCAAAATTTCCATACATAGGTAAAAAAATACGGGGAAGACGATAGGCTATTTAAAATAAAATATATATAAATCAATTATTAAAACTATATATTTTTAGGTAGAAAATGATGATGACGATATTGCTGTATCGTGTTTGATTATCAGATACAAAATTATATCGGGAAAAATTCCAAAAAGCAGAGACCACGGGTGAAACCAGTTCATTATTTTGTACGCAGGAACAAAATTCTAACAGAAAAACATTCATTCGAGCAGAAAACAAAAGCCAGATCATCTTTCTATAAAAATATCGCTTCTCAGACACAAAGTTTGGAGCGGGACGTTTAACAAGAGTGACATACACGGCGCCAATTTATAATTGTAACGAATAGTATTTGAATAAAAACATTTAATCGGGTAAAACCCGGGCGTTGCCCGGGTCATTCGGCTAGTAGCTTATATAAACGCTTAACCTCTATATTCGACACCCATGAAAATTGATAGTTATTATCTGTTATCTGTAACTATTTCTATTGTTGGACTAAAAGCCGATGATGACGTGACCTATGACCGCCCAAACCCCCCTCCCCCCCTTCGAGAGATAGCATCATGGGTTTATTGTGCGCGCTTTGTTTATCATATGCAATTACGCTATCGCAATATTTTACTTTTTATTTATATTCTAATAGAACTAAAGTTTTTGTGTATAAAGGTTTCTCTGTTATTTGTGTTAACAATTATGATTATGAGACTAAATGCCAACTAGTGAACAAATGAAGCTTTTTTTTTACTAAGCCTTGTTTTCGACGTAGAAGAAAGAAATATTTTTCTACGAGTTTTTTTTTTTTTTATATCTGAAATAAGGATATTTCAGATAGATCTATTAATATCAAATAGTCTTAATAATTTAACATGATTATACAAAATAAAATTAATTTTGTTGGATTGTGATTCATGGTCAACGGTAGATCTAGGCATTTGCAAGTCATTTCTATTATACAATTCCTTTTTTGTCGAAAAATGTTATAAGTACGTCTTCGCATCGCACATTCGAGCTTTTTTCGGTTTTGATTCATTTCGTGCTATCCACTGACTAGACTGGCGTTTGGTTTCTGGGTCGTACCCAAACACCCATGTCTCGTTTCCTGTTATCACTTTATCTTATCAATTCCAATCGTTTTCAACCCTATGGAGCATGTTTTGACTGATATCCGAACGTGTATATTTTTTTTATATGAGATTAACACATGAGGCACGAACTTGCTTACAGTTCTTTTCAGACCAGGATCTTTGTGAATGATTTCATTGCATAGTGCAAATAATATGTTCGTCGCTTCTGAAAGCTCTATGACTGTAATCCGACGATTTTTCATGCTCAAAATCTTTTTTAACACTTTCAGCGGTGTGGACAGTCTGTGGTCTCCCGAACCTTCGCTTATCAAATTCAAAAATTCAAAAGCCGTCATTATTTTAATAAACTTTTCTCCGAACGCTTTTTGAATCATTAGAAAGCTTTTTGAAACCGATTTACCTAATTTTAAAACAAAAAATTCATATATACCCTTGTTCGTTCAAAATTTCAAACGCAAAATTCGCTACGTTTGTTTTAAATAGAGATTCCTCGAACAATAAAAATAGCACTTAGCTAATTATTTTTTCCAGGGTAGCTCGATCATTTAATATTTTATAAAAACGGTAAATATTATGCATTTTCCTTCAGTTTTCTTTTTAATAAGCGAGTCCGGGAACTTAAAGATCATGTGTGTGTGTGCCTTGTATATCTATTAATAATATTATATATTATTTTTATTTTATTTATATATATTAATATATTTATATATGATGAAATATGGTTTATATATATGCATATATTAATGCTATATCAAATTCTCAATTAGATGATATTTTCATTTATCATTTTGAAAATCCTTTACTATTAAAAAATATTATTATTATAATTTTATATATAAATTGAAATAGCACACATTATTTGATATTTTGTTTGCTCATTATATACATTTTCTTCTGTTTACCTCTACTTTGTATTTTGACGGGATAAC
Source organism: Cordylochernes scorpioides (assembly GCA_030710605.1). NCBI lineage: Eukaryota > Metazoa > Arthropoda > Arachnida > Pseudoscorpiones > Chernetidae > Cordylochernes > Cordylochernes scorpioides. The sequence goes on along the minus strand of CP092876.1, from coordinate 48,049,238 downwards.
AATTTTTTCCGCCAAATGAAAAGACCATCTTTCTATTTCTGTGCACGAAGAATTTACCGCGATTTATTCCAGAAATTGGCGGGAAAATCTTGTTTACACACACATGGAATAAAGCCTTGCTTTGTGTACACTCCAAATATATTCCGACATTCCCTAGAGGAAGAATGTCCTTTTGTTAAAGGACTTACACGTGCAAGTATACAGAATATTTATCAGGAATATTAAGAGTGTATGTTTTATCACAAAAATATGACCTGTTTTATGCACTAAATTATGCATTTTTTATCTTATAATAGATATTATATAATATACATATAATATATATAATATATCTCTCTCTATTAATATACGCTTTTTTAGAAATATCAACTTTAAATATAAAGGTATTTGTTTTCAAAATATTAGGTTTATATGCCCTCTCTCTCTTCCCTCTCTATATAAAATGAGATGTTTCATCAAAAGAACAAACATTATTAATTTTTACACTTATTTTCACTATATTCTCTTCAGCTTTGTTTTTCTGTTTTGATTTAATTAATTTTCTAAATTTTTGCTTATATATTTCCATTAATTACTCATTCGAAAAATAAATCTAAATATATATAAAAACAACCTTAATATTAATTCCACATAAACCTTACATCCACAGAGGCTGTATGGTGTTATGCCTTGTTATAAAAAAGGAAATACTCTTACCTTAAGGATTTATATCGCTTAATTTTATTTTTTAACTATTTACAAGGCAACATTATCTAACTTATAACAATCACAGCTATGCCGGAACTTCCGCCAGCCTAAGGTAAACAAAAACAGTAATGATGATGATCTACTTACGGATAAATCCGCCGGGTTGTCAGATGGTAACTTATTCTCAACACATCTCCCCCTTTTCTTCTAGAGGTTTAGCTTGTCTGGCGGCTTTATCACGTGTCCACTCCTGGTATTTACTGGTTCCGGTGATCTCTGGAATGTCCTCGGTTCACAGTCACCAGTAGTGTTGTCCCCAGTAGATGTGAAGCACTGACTCATCTCAGGAGACTCCATCTCTTCATCTTCCATGTCAATCTTTTAACCCTGTGGGTTTGGTAGTAGGTGGAATCTAGTTCTTCTTAAAATTCCTTTTGGGGAGTTGACTATATAAGATCTTGGACTTCCAGCGTCTTCGAGTACCACACCGGGAACTCTCAAGTCTTTCACCCATACTCTAGTTCCTTCATCCAGATGGGGGCAATTCTCTTGCACGATGATGTATATCAAAATGGGTTTTCTTTTTATGCCGTTGATTTTTTTTCTCTTTTTTTTTCTAGATTTTCAAGATCAGGTATTCTTGACTGGAGTTGAACTGGTGATGTCGGCACAGTTGATCTGAGTTTTCTGTTCATGCATAGTTCAGCAGGGCTTTACCCATTTTCCAATGGAGCGGTTCGATAACCAAGAAGGGAAAGATATGGATCTCTTCCTTTCTTCAATTGGTTTTTGATATTCTTCACCATCGATTCTGCTGAACTGTGTGCTTCCTTCAAATACACAGTGGCTTCCAGCGCGCCTACGTCACGTGACGACGTGGCATTGAGGAGTTCCAACCACTACCACTAGAGGCGCTGCACCTTTCCCTTCACTTCCTGTTTATGTCTTCCCTTGTTCTGGCTTTTGCTATGTCGTGAGAGAGAGATATATTAAAACTTATATATTTCAATCTATTCTGCATCTTATTGAACCACCTATCCAACAAGTGGTAGCAGAGCGTGGTTCCCTAGCTTTGTGGTTCAAGTTCTGCATATCCTCGTGAGCAAAATTCCTTCAACGAAGCTACCTCCGCTTGCCCTCGTCAAAAGGTTGCTGCGACACAATGGTGGCCATTAGTGCAATAACGGAGGTGGTTGAAAAATTGAACGGCCAAAATTACCGCTCATGGAAGTACAACATCAAGATTCTACTAATTGAGAAGGGCTTGTGAGATGTGATGATTAAAGATGAAGATACCCAAGATGCTCAACTAAAAGCTCAAAAGGATAGAGCTTTGACTGTTATCGCGTTGTCGATAAATACAGAACACCAAATCCACATCATCGACTGTACATTGCCACAGGATGCGTGGAAAAATCTGGAACAGGTTTTTGAGCCAAAATCTCGTTCGAGGATACTACAGTTAAAGAAGCAGATTGTGACCATCAAGCTTCAAACTGGTGAGTCATGTTAGACTATTTGAATAGATTCAAAATTTCCACGGAGACCATTTGAAAGAGACAAGTGCGGAAGTCGACGATCAAGATATAGCAAACAGCATGCTATCAGGGTTACTGACAGCTTCGATACCCTGGTAATGTCGTTCGGAAATGTTGAGGACTCTGATTTCACATCGAAAAAGGTTAGAAATACTCTAATCACAGAGTATGAAAGAAAATATGCCCGAGAAGGAGCAGGTTCAGGTCTCGGCGAAGCACTCAATTTTTCCAAGAACGACACTAGGAAGACTTCGAGAAAACAAGGAGTCAAGTGCTACAGATGTTCGAAAATCGGCCATATCGCCAAGGATTGCAGGTCGTCCATCAACCGAGACTACAAGGCGGATAATATCTACAGCAGGAAGAAAGACTATTTTAAATCTTCGTCGGAGAATATGCTCATGGCCTTCAATGCAGTCTCTTCGGAAGATTAATTCATCTTGGACAGCAGAGCAACACATCACGTCTGTAAGAACCGACAATGGTTTACAAGTTTACAGCCTACTACGTGTGAGCCCATCCAGACTGCGAGCGACAACCTACAAGTAGAGGGAGTTGGAAATATCCACATGAAGATGTACCTAGATACTGGAACACAAGATGTCACCTTGAACGACGTCTTTTTGTGCCCAAAGCAAGAAGAAATTTGCTTTCTGTGTCGCAAACAGAGAATAAAGGCAAGCACATCAAGATTTGTAACCACAAGGCAAGAGTGTTCAGTGACAACAGAGTGATATGTGTGGCAAGGAACCTAAACGGATTGTACATCGTTAGAGGTAAGCCTATCTTACTAAATGCGCACTTAGCTAGTTCAAGTCCGCTAGAACTTTGGCATAAACGCTTTATGCATATCAATGCAGACACTTTAAACAGGTTAGCTAAAAATAGCGTTGTTAATGATCTTGAAATTTACAAAGGAAAAATGTCAATATGCGATGATTGCTGTATGACAAAGTCAAAAATGTCGCCACATAAAAGCTCTCCATATAAAATAAAAACTAAAGTTTTGTTAAAGTTAGTACATAGCGATCTGTGTGGACCATTTCCAGTTGATTCTTTTTATGGGTCACCCTTTTTTCTAACATTAACAGACGATTTCTCCCGCAGAGTTACTGTTTATTTCTTAAAGCATAAAGATCAAGTTATTGAATACTTTGACATCTTTAAGGCTAGAGCCGAAAGAGAAACAGGTCATAAAATTAAACGTTTGCGGACAGATAACGGGTGAGAATATTGTAATAAAAACTTTAAACAAAAACTTGAGAGCCTTGGAATAAAATACGAATTAACGCATTCTTACAGCCCTCAGCAAAATGGCGTCTCGGAGCGTTTAAATCGTTCGTTACTTGACATGGCTAGAGCATCAATGCACAACGCTGATTTGCCACAAAAATTCTGGGCTGAAAGCGTTAATTGTGCCCCATACATTAAAAATAGAAGCCTTTGTAGCGCTCTTGATAACAAAGTTCCAGAGGAAATTCGGCTTTCAAGAAAAGTTAGCGTACGTCATTTAAAAATATTTGGAGCTCTAGCTTATACTCATATTCCAAAGCAAAAACGAAATAATTCGACCGTCCAACTAAAATATATATCTTAGTCGGATATTCAACACAATTTAAAGGTTATAGACTCTGGGATAATGATTCTAAACAAGTGTTCATAACTGAACATGCTAGATTCGACGAAAATAAAGTCGGTTTAAACCAGCTTAAGGATGACGTAACGGAGGGTAGCGAGGCTAAAAACAGTTTCGTTTGGTAGCCGGAACAGGGCAAAGTTCTCCCGCCTCGTGATCCTGACCTTCAACCAGGTTACGACAGTCAACTAGAAGTCCTGTCGACTTCAGAAGTTAGAGATATAGTGGGAGGTAGTTATGATAATACTTTGAGCCACCGTAGTCGAGAAATTGAAACAAAAACACTGAATCTTGCAAATGTTGAACTAAATTTATGCGAGGTGTCTGAACCTCAAACTTTTAAAGAAGCTGTTTGCTCACTCGAATCGGATCTTTGAAAAAATGCGATGCAATAAGAGTTAAATTGTATAGAATAAAGACAAACATGATTTATCACTAATTTACCTAAAAACAAGAAAGTAATCCGTAATCATTGGGTTTTTAAAATATAAGGAGATTCAAAAGGAAAGGTTAGTAAATTTAAAGATAGGCTCGTAGCCAAAGGTTACAGCCAGACACCCGATATTGACTTTAATCAAACATATGCCCCTGTTGCCAATTTCGGTATAATCCGAATGCTTTTAGTTTTGACCCAAATTTCTTGCTGGGTAAATAGGCATTTAAACATAAAAAGGCATTTTTATATGGGGAACTTCATGAAGAATTTTACATTGCTTTGCCACCAGGAATAAAGCTTCAGGATTCTAAAGATAAAGTTCTTAGACTTTTAAAACCTATCTATGGGCTTAAACAAGCAGCTTTTTATTGAAATACCACGCTGAGTCAATTTCTTGAAAAAGTGGGATTTTCTAAAATTCCATCGTGCAATTGTATTTTTGTGCTTGACGATAGGGCAATCATAGCAATTTATGTAGACGACTTAGCGATATTTGCTGTTGACCAGAATGCACTTGACGAAATCGAGGATAAGATTATACAAGAGTTTCAAATTAAAAGTCTGGGGCCCATTACATTCTTTTCAGGTGTCGAGATAAATTACGGCGAAGAGAGTTTGTCTCTTAATCAAAAACATTGCATACAAACGTACTTGAAAGATATAATATGTTCGAAGTTCGCAAAGTATGTACGCCTTTAGACCCAGCAATCATACTATCTAAAATAGATTGTTCCCATACACAAGCGCTGAAATAGACCAAATGTCTAATATACCATACAAAAAGCTTATTGGTGCATTGTTGTATTTGTTCAATTGCACTAGACCAGATATCTCTTTTGCTACTTCGAAACTTTCCCAATTTCGTGCAAACCCAGGAAAGAAGCATTGGGAAGCAGCAAAACATGTTTTGAGATATCTATCTGGTACCATTGACTTAGAACTCTCCTATGTCAAAGGAAACAACAATAAAGTCGCAATGTTCACAGACGCCGATTATGGGAGTGACACGGATGATCGAAGATCCTACTCCGGAATGGTTGCAGTTATTGATGGAAATGTCATCAATTGGCGATCTAAAAAGAAGCAATGTGTTTCGTTGTCTACCATGGAATCGGAGTATATAGCATTATGTCACAGTGCTAAAGAGGCCATCTGGCTCGGTCAAACCCTGTCTGATCTTGGATTTATCTCGCACTTTGCCAAACCACTCACAATCTACTGTGACAATCGATCAGCCATATACTTCTCTGAGAATAACATTGAGAATAATCGTTCCAAGCACATCTCAGTTCAGTTCCACTACACAAGAGATAAGATAAACTGGTGATATCGTTGTCCAGTATGTCAACACCAAGGAAAACCTGGCCGATATCCAAACCAAGACTTTAAAGAAGCTGATGCACAACTCCTGTTTGAAGTCGCAATTGGGAGAATGCTGAACTGTGTGCTTCCTTTAAATACACAGTGGCTTCCAGCGCGCCTACGTCACGGGACGACGTGGCATTGAGGAGCTTCCGACCACTACCACTAGAGGCGCTGCACATTTCCATTCACTTCCTGTTTATGTCTTCCCTTGTTCTGGCTTTTGCTATGACGTGATATATTAAAACTTATATATTTCAATCTATTCTGCATCTTATTGAACCACCGATCCAACAGATTCGATGAAGCCATTGCTTTGAGGAAATCTGGGATTAGATGTTATGTGGTGGAAACCGTATTCTATTGCAAACTTTTTGAATTCTAACCCAAACTGTGGTCCTTTATCTGATCTAACCTCTTCGGGTATTCCAAGGCGAGCAAAAATTGACTTGCAATGTTTAAATGTTGAATGTGTCGTTTGATCCTCCAGCAATGCCAACTCTGGGAATCTAGAGTAATAGTCTGCAATTAGAAGATAGTATTTGCCCTTTAAGTAAAAATGGTCGATTCCTACTTTCTCCCATGGCCTGCTTGGGAAATCAGAAACATTTAATAGCTGCTGGGGATTAGATCTTTCTTCAATACAATTTGGGCAGTTCGTCACAAGTTCTCCAATTTTTGACCGATTCTGGGCCAACACACAGATGACCTGACACGGCCTCTACATTTTTCGATGCCAAGATTTTCCTCTTGGAGGCTGCTTAGAACCTTTAATCTGAGGGACTTAGGAATATAAACCCTGGAATTTCTCATTAGAAGACCATCTAAGACAGACATTTCATATCTGAGAAACCAAAAGACCTTTGCTTCTGCAGAAATCTCATTCTTTGTGGGCCAGCCCTTTTCACAATAGTCTTTTATTTCTATACACTCTCTCTCTTCATTTTGATATTGCCAGATTTCTTTCATATTTTCATCCTTCAATGGAGGATATGAAGTGATCTGTTGAACAAAACTACAGATTTCATTCTCCAGATCTTTCTCATGCGATATCTTAATTGGGCTTCTGGACAAAGCATCAGCAACAACAATGTCCTTGCCTGGCGTGTGATGAATGCTATATGAATAGCGCATCATTCGAAGTCGTAGTCGCTGTATGCGTGGTGGCATTTCATCCAGAATTTTGGTTGAAAATATTGGAATGAGAGGTTTATGGTCAGTTTCAATGGAAAATGTATTTCCAATCAGATAGTATTGATATCTTTCACAGGCTCAAACTATTGCTTGAGATTCTTTCTCAATTTTAGCCCATCTCGTTTCAGTTTCAGTCAGTTTGGGGTCCAGAAATGTTAGTGTTGGTGAAGTTGAAAGAAGTTTCTTCACTTTTTAAAATGCTTCTTCCTGAGCACTATCCCATCTCCAATCATTTCACTTTACTAGGAGTTGATTAAGTGGGTAGAGGATAGTTGAAAGGTCCGGTATAAATTTACCTGTGAAGTTCACCATTCCCAAGAATCTGCGCACTTCAGAAATGCTTGAAGGTGATGGAAACTCCCTGATGGCCTGGACTTTGTTTGGATCAGGTAGCACTCCTCTTTCTGTAATCAGGTGACCAAGAAATTTGATTTCCTTCACTGAGAAGATTAATTTCTCTTTATTCAGGGTCAGTACTGAATCATGAAGCTTCCTAAGGACGCATCTTAACCTTTCATCATGTTCTTCTTGTGTAGCTCCACAAATCACAATGTCGTCCATGTGACAATTTACTCCAGATAGGCTCTCCAGTAGATTGCTCATCTTTCTCTGGAAGACCTCAGGTGCAGAAGAAATTTCGAAGGGTAGCCGTTTGATTCTGTATCTGCCAAATGGGGTCAGGAAAGTTGTAAGGCTAGATGATTCCTCTGACAGGGGTATCTGCCAAAACCCAATGTTGGCATCCAGTCTTGAAAACAATTTAGCTCCTCCCATTTGTGCCAAGGTATATTTCACTGATGGAATTGGATAATGTTCTTTTTTAACAAACTTGTTTAGAGCTATCAGATCTACACAAATCCTTAGATCATTAGAAGACGGTTTGGGCACAATGATCATTGGAGCACACCAATCCGTTGGTTGCTCAACCTTTTCAATTACTACTTTTTCAATCATTTGATCAAGTTGTTCTTTTGTTCTATTTAAAAGTGTAATGGGTATTCTTCTGGGAGTATATATAGCATGAGACTGTGATTCATCCTTCAATTTAATTGTGTAGCTCCCTTGGAGTGTTCCGAGTCCTGTGAAAAGCTTTGGATATTCTTCAAAGGGATTAAGCGAATTTATTTCCTCAATTGACTGAAGTCTTTTGATTAGCTTCAGAGATTCACTGGCTTTTCCGCTCAAGAGTGGTTGCATTAGTTGAGGAAAAACAAATATTTCTCCAGGGATTCTTCTCCCATCTTTTTCTATCAAAGCTGTGAATTTTCCCATTACACGCAATTTAACCTGTCTAGGTCCTAAAAGTTGAATATCAGGTTTGCATAACTGCTTGTGAGCAGAATTTTTAAAATAAATCTCTTGGGGTATTATATTTACATCCGCCCCTGTATCCATTTTAAAAAGTATTTTAATCTTATCTACTTTTACATAAACTTCCCAATCATTTGAGTTTTGTCCATTCTCATAGATATTACCAACAAAATGGTAGTCATCACCTTGGGTGACTTGTCCTACTGTCTTATTGTAGCACACCTTTGCAAAATGTCCTACCTTTTTACATTTATGGCATTTAACTTATTTTGCTGGGCAGTCTTTATATGGATGGAATTTTGAAGAACCACATCTTATACATCCAGAATTTTCAGGCTTGCTCCACTATTGAAATTTACTTTTCTTTGAAGCGTCTATTTTCCCAAATGTAGAATTGAACCTTCTTGGTGGTAACCTTTCTCATAGACTTGGTCTAAATTAGCAGCCTGTGTTGTTGTTGACCGAAGAATAGTCTGTTGCTGCTTCACACATTCTGTCTTGCAAGCAGCTTGGATAGCCCTTTCCAAGGTCAAGTTAGGCTCTAGTTGCAATTTCTCTGAAGGTTGCAGATTTTTACTCCTACAACTTTTCTATCTTTATCATTTCTTCTTTCAGAGATCCATAGTTACAATTTTCCGCCATTTTGTGAAGCACTCTTATGTATTCCTCGACAGCTTCGCCATACTGCTGATATCTACGATTAAATTGTGCTCTTTCAAAGATTACATTTCGTTTACCTATAAAGTGCTCTTCGAATTTATTAACAACTATTTCATAGTTGTTTATTTCTATGTCCGTTAAATTGAATGATATTAGCTCATCTTCGGCTTTTTCTCCTAATATGTAAATTAAAATTTACCTGCTCTCTCTCTCTCTCTCTCTCTCTTCCTCCTTTTTCGATTTTAATTCTGACGCTTTTCTAAAACGTTCAAATCTTTTAATCCAATTTGGCCATTCATTTGGATTGCTAAAATTAAATTGCTCTGGAGAATTTATATTTTGCATTACTTTTCTTTTTTTTTCGTTATGCAAAAAAATCTTTTTATTTTTACCTTTTATTAGGATTTCGATTAGGCTTTGTGCACTATCGCCAATTAGCTGCCACCATGTATGGTGTTATGCCTTGTTATAAAAAAGGAAATACTCTTACCTTAAGAATTTATATAGCTTAGTTTTATTTATTTAACTATTTACACGGCAACATTATCTAACTTATAACAATTACAGCTATGCAGGGAACTTCCGCCAGCTAAATTAAACAAAAACAGTAATGATGATAATCACCTTACGGATAAATCTGCCGGGTTGTCAGATGATAACTTTTTCTCAACACAGAGGCTCTAATTGATTTGCTTAAACTTTATTCAGAACACAATTATTTCAGCCACAAAGATAAATTTTACGGACAAATCAAAAAGTTACCGATGGGAAACCCTACTAATCGGCATTAGCAGATAGTTTCATGAACCAAGTTGATCAAGTTGTCACAGAATAATAGCAACTCGAAATTAATTTTGGATAAGACACATAGATGACATTTTTTTGTATAACAGTATCAGATATTTGTGTTTTAAAATTTCATAAATAATTTTTAAATTTTACTCATGAAATAGAAAATATTAATTATAATATTCACATTTCCAACTTAAAAGAATGTTTAACCAAATTAAAACTTGTATTTTTAGAAAGTCAACCCACACAGTTAATTATTTAAATTTTAATTTTTTCGGCCCAGTACTTAATAAAATCACTGTTGTTAAAGCTCTCTCCAAAATATTAAAAACACATTGCTCTTCAGAAATTAATGAAATCATTGAGAGAAATAGAGTATTCAGAGAATTGAAAAACAACAATTATCCATAGACAAATTTATCGAAAAACATTTTTAAAATCAAAATCGCCACATTTAAAAAACGCCCCTTCAAAAAAGATCATAACTCTGTACGTATCAATCATCTTTAAAATTTAAAAAGCCCTTACACCATCTCCAGACACTAAGCAAATTAACGAACCTGAAAACAAAATCAACGTAATTTACAACATACCTTGTAACAATTTTCAAGCCAATTATATAAGTGAAACCAGCAAACCACTCAAAGATCGTATAAATCAACGCAAATCAGGATTGAGAAATTATAACCTACTGTCACTCCCTGTAGATCATGCACTAAGCAACAACCCCACTCTGGACTTTAGAAATACAACTAATATATACCAGAACATCAAAGAAAACATTGCCGATTGTTTTTATAAAGTTAGGCTCTGCAAAGACAAAGAAAGCATAAATAGGAAAATTGAATTACCCTTTTAGATCTTGTTGAAAAATGTGTGCCTATTTATTTAGGTTGAATTTATTAATATTAAATTATAATCGACTTATTATATACTTTTTTAAAGTGAGAAGTACCGTTTTAGCAAATGGCATGACATTGCTTTATTTAATACTAGCGGACGTACCCGGCTTCGCCCGAGGTTTTACCCGAGTAAAGGTTTGTCTAACGAACATTTGTTAAAACAATTCTCTATAAACTTATAAAAAAAAGATATATTCTGATAATTTGAAACTCGTATATTTGAATCTCTCGATAAAGTGATAATTTTTTCCCGGTCCCTGTGTGCCGTGTCATTCTGAAATTTGTCTTTCATAATTTTCTACATTACAAAATCATCGCTTTATCTAGTGAACATATTTTCCCGGTCCATTGAAAAATACTCGATAAGTTGAATAAAATCATGGTCGTGAATCTCTCGATAAAGTGATTATTTTTTCCCGGTCCCTGTGTGCCGTGTCATCCTGAATTTTGTCTTTCCTAATTTTCTACATTACAAAATCATCGTTTTAGCTAGTGAACATTTCTTCCCGGTCACTTGAAAAATACTCAAATTATGTTAAACGATTATCCCATTTATATTTATGCGAATTTTATATTTAAACGATACTCATTATTTCTTTTGATTTTTATATATCATATATATCGTTTTGCACAATTATTTAAATCGGTATATATATATGCCGTATATATATATATATACGGTATATAATATAGTATTTAAATATATATAATTAAATATATAATAATAAATAGTTATTTAATTTTATAGTCCAGTTTTGTATTAAAATTATCTTCACTATTATGATCATTTAAATACAAATTATAAAATTTGTAAAATGTTATTAATTTGTAGATAGAGAGAGAAAAAAAAAAAATCCATTACTTCTTTTACATCCTCAAGTTAATTATATATTTATAATTAATAACAATAAAAAAAATTAACAAAGTAACGTCTATTACATCGGCTTTTACACGTCATTCAGACATACTCTAATCCTATATATAGAATAATCGAAGAGATAATTTATATAATAGTTAGAAAAAAGAGAGAAAGACAGAACCATGCACTTTTAATCAAACTAATAATAAGGGAAAAAAAAAAGAGTTTTATAAAGAAGGTAGATAAAATTGTTAGTATATATATATATATTTTTTTATGATTTTATGTTTTATCCTTTTTTTTTTTTTTTAAAGATTTTTAAAGGTTTTTTTATTTTATAATATGATTATAAATAGTTGTATTTAGTAATATATCTATAGTATGAATTAACATTTGTTATAAGTTTGGATATTATGTTTTGAAACCCTAATGGTAGACCAGACATACACAAAAAACTTTAAATTGAAATAAATTGGAAAAAGAGATCTGCTGAAACGGGGATCATCAGATAAAATTTCAGCGACATTTCAACCCCTCCTTTATTATGTCATAGATCTCTTTTAAACCGTATTTTATGTGTTAATATTAAGTTGTTTCAGTGAAATATTTAAATGAACATATAACAGATACCAGTGTTAACAAATTCAAACTGTAAACCTACCTTGACCGCTGCGTCCTCCATTGTGTATATCTATTTCTGGCTTGCACATGTCGCGGGAGGGGAATGTCCCCCCACATTTCAAATTTAGACCATTTCTTCAGAATTTTTTTGAACAACAAGAAAATTAAAGAAGATAGGAAAAATAGTTAAAGGAAGAAAGCTAAGTTTTATAATCTTTACAGATAGTTATATCAAAATAACTGATTTAACACTTAATCATCTTTTAATATTCCTTTAAAAAGGCAAATTATAAGAGTTTAATAAAGCTATTAATTGTGCAAATTCATCTTTATTTAACTTCCATTTTCCTCCCCAGAAATTGGAGATTAAACAAAAATGAAATATATACTTTAAAACTTTAAAAATCTTGTGAAAAAATCTTTTAATCAGTTATTTAATAAAAGTTTAATTAACTGTTAAAGATTATAAATTTGTTTTAGTTAATATTAAGAGAAATTATAGAAAGTTGATTTCATAAATGGATATTTCCATTTATTTTTTTTTTAATATTTTATAATTGATATACTGTTGAAATATTTTACTTGTTTGATACTAAATTTGTTTTTAATAAATTCCATGTTTAAATTTTTAACATCTTCTATGAAATTATCTAATATATTATTTATTCTATAAAATCTTAGAAACTGACCATAATATATACCTTTACAGCAATTTAATGATATATTAGAATTCATATTACAGTATTTTATAATATTGAAATTATAATTACTCTTTTTATTATAAACTCTAACAGCACTATTTGTAAGGTCTATATTCAAGTCTAAAAAGTTAACTTTTTTGTTTCTATAAATTTTTTCATTGTTCTTAAGTTTCAAGTATTTAGGATATATTTCAGGTATTAATTTTTTAAACAGTGGATTATTAAATATTATTATGTCATCTACATATCGGAATATTTGCCAATTAATATTATTTTGTAGAAAGTATTCTCTTTCGTACCAGAACAATATTAAATTTGCTAGTAACGGACTAGAAGAAGTACCCATGGGAACGCCTTCTGATTGAATATATATTTTATTTTTAAATTCTATATAGTTAAAATTTAAAAATGTTTCCAGTAGAGTTTTTGCTGTTTTAAGATCTAATTTAAATGTTTTATATTTGTTATGAATAATTTTAATGTAGAAAGTTTTGTCATTAATTAATTCATTAAATAAATTGGTTATTTTATTATTTAGATCTCTTAAATTTATTTTAGAATATAGGTCCTCAAAGTCAAATGTGTGTACTGTTTCAATATTTGTCCAATTGTTCATTAAATAATTAATGATTTTTTTATTTGAGTCGATAAATTTATAATTATATTTATTAGTTAATTTATTTATAATAAATTGTAGTGTTGAGGCTAATTGTATATCAATATTTTTTATGACTGAATTTATACCAGATGTGATTGTTCTGAAAGAAATAGGTTTTTTGTGTAGTTTAGGAATTATATAGAACTTTGGTATGTTTGGATTTTTGTGGTTATTATAAATTTTTAGTGAATTTTCAACATTTTTGATGTCTTTTTTGATTTTTGTGCCTGTAGTTCTAGCAAAAGTGTATTTATGATTATTATCAATTTCCTTTTTTAGTATATCGTGGTATAGATTTTTACAAATTAAAGATAAATTATTGGGACATTTATCTATAGGAGTGATAATATAGTCCTTCTGTAAATTAATTATATTTTCTTTGAAAGAAGGAATGTCTGAATTGGGTTTTGTGTATTTAAGTGTATTATTATAATAATTTAAAATTTCCTTTTTAATATTATGTTTCCATTCCAGAAAAGTAAATTCTGGAATACTGTATTTTATACTAGTTTTATTTATGAAAATATCTATATCTTTTAATATAGATTTAATTGTATTATTATAATTGTGTTTAATTTGAGGTATATATTTATACCCTTTATTTAAAATTTCTTGATATTCTGGATTTAAAAAAGAAAAGTTGCTAGTTAATATATGACCTGAGTACTTATATTTATCAATATAGTTGTTGCAATTACATTTAATTTTTTTAAAATTTGCCAAATTATTAATAAATTGGTTATAATTGCAAACTAAATTACCTATATTTTTATTGTATCTCCAGATTGTTTTAAAATTTAAATTTTTTATAGGGAAAAGATTATTGATGATTTGGTTATTAAAAATATCATTAAATTTAATATGATTAAATAAATTGTTATTAAATTTAATGATAATATTAATGTTATTAGTATTTTGTTTAATTTTTCTGTATTTAAAGATGTCGTGTGTGATATCTATTAATCTGTTAGTCAGATTATGAATTTTAATATATTCTATGAGTTTGATAAATTTATTATTATTTAGTTTAAATAATGTTTTAATAAATTTATCGACGAAGTTGTTAGTGTACATTTGTTTTGGGTCCAGTAATTCTTCAAATTCAATGTAACCTAATTTATTTGTAGTTTTACCTCTAGTTTTATTAGGTTTAGTTTTAAATTCATTTTTATATTTGCAACTGATTTCATAAGTTGAAATTTCTTCTGTTTGTGGTTTGTATGTGTAGTTTAATTCGTCGTTAAGTCCATAAGGGAATAATGTGTTGTGTTTATAAATGTAGTTGTTTTCTAATAATAGTCGTTGTTTTTTGTTTTGACATATGTCTAGTATTTCTATCTTAAAGTTGTTAAAAGTATGTAATTGATTGTGTTCTTTCATATATATATTACCAATTGATTTTTTAGCGTGGTTTCTATGTAGGTTTATTCGTATATTTAATGGGTTACAAGTTTGTCCTATATATGATAGTTGACAAATTTGGCATGTTAATTTATAAATAGTATTCACTAATTTACAACTAGTTGTTTGAAAAGTGTCATGGTTCTTAAGAGAGGGACAAGTTTGACAATTTTTTCTTAGGCAATTCTTAGCGAGTTTAAATTAACATAAAAGAGGTGCTAACACTAATATGTTTGTAGTTTTTTTTAGTTTTTTTAGTTTGTTATTCTTATGAATTTTTTAAATATATTTTACTTAATTGTTTTTGTGGTGATAAAATTTGTAATAAATTGAATAATTAATCTATAAATATATAGATATTACTGTTTGTTATCTGTTATATTTTTAAGAATAACTAATAAAAAAAACATCTTTAAACTAACAAAAACACTGAAAAAAACAAAAGTTCTGAAATTATTATTTTTTTTCTAGAATTACTTTTATAATTTAATTTTTAATAATCAAACAATGAAAGATAATTAAAATTTGTATGAAGATTTATTTATATTAGAATATCTAATATAATTTAATTTGTATATTATGTTATATATAAAAAAAATATATCATAGAGCAAGCTCATATGAATTAATATAGTGTAGAAACTATATAACAAAATTATAACAGTGATTCTAATTTTAAAAAATTTAAGGAGCAAACTGATAATAATGATAACTTATATCAGTTAGATTTGATTAGATTAGCAAGCTAAATCTAAATTAATTATAATAATAAATAGTTATTTAATTTTATAGTCCAGTTTTGTATTAAAATTATCTTCACTATTATGATCATTTAAATACAAATTATAAAATTTGTAAAATGTTATTAATTTGTAGATAGAGAGAGAAAAAAAAAAAATCCATTACTTCTTTTACATCCTCAAGTTAATTATATATTTATAATTAATAACAATAAAAAAAATTAACAAAGTAACGTCTATTACATCGGCTTTTACACGTCATTCAGACATACTCTAATCCTATATATAGAATAATCGAAGAGATAATATATATAATAGTTAGAAAAAAGAGAGAAAGACAGAACCATGCACTTTTAATCAAACTAATAATAAGGGAAAAAAAAAAGAGTTTTATAAAGAAGGTAGATAAAATTGTTAGTATATATATATATATTTTTTTATGATTTTATGTTTTATCCTTTTTTTTTTTTTTTAAAGATTTTTAAAGGTTTTTTTATTTTATAATATGATTATAAATAGTTGTATTTAGTAATATATCTATAGTATGAATTAACATTTGTTATAAGTTTGGATATTATGTTTTGAAACCCTAATGGTAGACCAGACATACACAAAAAACTTTAAATTGAAATAAATTGGAAAAAGAGATCTGCTGAAACGGGGATCATCAGATAAAATTTCAGCGACATTTCAACCCCTCCTTTATTATGTCATAGATCTCTTTTAAACCGTATTTTATGTGTTAATATTAAGTTGTTTCAGTGAAATATTTAAATGAACATATAACAGATACCAGTGTTAACAAATTCAAACTGTAAACCTACCTTGACCGCTGCGTCCTCCATTGTGTATATCTATTTCTGGCTTGCACATGTCGCGGGAGGGGAATGTCCCCCCACATTTCAAATTTAGACCATTTCTTCAGAATTTTTTTGAACAACAAGAAAATTAAAGAAGATAGGAAAAATAGTTAAAGGAAGAAAGCTAAGTTTTATAATCTTTACAGATAGTTATATCAAAATAACTGATTTAACACTTAATCATCTTTTAATATTCCTTTAAAAAGGCAAATTATAAGAGTTTAATAAAGCTATTAATTGTGCAAATTCATCTTTATTTAACTTCCATTTTCCTCCCCAGAAATTGGAGATTAAACAAAAATGAAATATATACTTTAAAACTTTAAAAATCTTGTGAAAAAATCTTTTAATCAGTTATTTAATAAAAGTTTAATTAACTGTTAAAGATTATAAATTTGTTTTAGTTAATATTAAGAGAAATTATAGAAAGTTGATTTCATAAATGGATATTTCCATTTATTTTTTTTTAAATATTTTATAATTGATATACTGTTGAAATATTTTACTTGTTTGATACTAAATTTGTTTTTAATAAATTCCATGTTTAAATTTTTAACATCTTCTATGAAATTATCTAATATATTATTTATTCTATAAAATCTTAGAAACTGACCATAATATATACCTTTACAGCAATTTAATGATATATTAGAATTCATATTACAGTATTTTATAATATTGAAATTATAATTACTCTTTTTATTATAAACTCTAACAGCACTATTTGTAAGGTCTATATTCAAGTCTAAAAAGTTAACTTTTTTGTTTCTATAAATTTTTTCATTGTTCTTAAGTTTCAAGTATTTAGGATATATTTCAGGTATTAATTTTTTAAACAGTGGATTATTAAATATTATTATGTCATCTACATATCGGAATATTTGCCAATTAATATTATTTTGTAGAAAGTATTCTCTTTCGTACCAGAACAATATTAAATTTGCTAGTAACGGACTAGAAGAAGTACCCATGGGAACGCCTTCTGATTGAATATATATTTTATTTTTAAATTCTATATAGTTAAAATTTAAAAATGTTTCCAGTAGAGTTTTTGCTGTTTTAAGATCTAATTTAAATGTTTTATATTTGTTATGAATAATTTTAATGTAGAAAGTTTTGTCATTAATTAATTCATTAAATAAATTGGTTATTTTATTATTTAGATCTCTTAAATTTATTTTAGAATATAGGTCCTCAAAGTCAAATGTGTGTACTGTTTCAATATTTGTCCAATTGTTCATTAAATAATTAATGATTTTTTTATTTGAGTCGATAAATTTATAATTATATTTATTAGTTAATTTATTTATAATAAATTGTAGTGTTGAGGCTAATTGTATATCAATATTTTTTATGACTGAATTTATACCAGATGTGATTGTTCTGAAAGAAATAGGTTTTTTGTGTAGTTTAGGAATTATATAGAACTTTGGTATGTTTGGATTTTTGTGGTTATTATAAATTTTTAGTGAATTTTCAACATTTTTGATGTCTTTTTTGATTTTTGTGCCTGTAGTTCTAGCAAAAGTGTATTTATGATTATTATCAATTTCCTTTTTTAGTATATCGTGGTATAGATTTTTACAAATTAAAGATAAATTATTGGGACATTTATCTATAGGAGTGATAATATAGTCCTTCTGTAAATTAATTATATTTTCTTTGAAAGAAGGAATGTCTGAATTGGGTTTTGTGTATTTAAGTGTATTATTATAATAATTTAAAATTTCCTTTTTAATATTATGTTTCCATTCCAGAAAAGTAAATTCTGGAATACTGTATTTTATACTAGTTTTATTTATGAAAATATCTATATCTTTTAATATAGATTTAATTGTATTATTATAATTGTGTTTAATTTGAGGTATATATTTATACCCTTTATTTAAAATTTCTTGATATTCTGGATTTAAAAAAGAAAAGTTGCTAGTTAATATATGACCTGAGTACTTATATTTATCAATATAGTTGTTGCAATTACATTTAATTTTTTTAAAATTTGCCAAATTATTAATAAATTGGTTATAATTGCAAACTAAATTACCTATATTTTTATTGTATCTCCAGATTGTTTTAAAATTTAAATTTTTTATAGGGAAAAGATTATTGATGATTTGGTTATTAAAAATATCATTAAATTTAATATGATTAAATAAATTGTTATTAAATTTAATGATAATATTAATGTTATTAGTATTTTGTTTAATTTTTCTGTATTTAAAGATGTCGTGTGTGATATCTATTAATCTGTTAGTCAGATTATGAATTTTAATATATTCTATGAGTTTGATAAATTTATTATTATTTAGTTTAAATAATGTTTTAATAAATTTATCGACGAAGTTGTTAGTGTACATTTGTTTTGGGTCCAGTAATTCTTCAAATTCAATGTAACCTAATTTATTTGTAGTTTTACCTCTAGTTTTATTAGGTTTAGTTTTAAATTCATTTTTATATTTGCAACTGATTTCATAAGTTGAAATTTCTTCTGTTTGTGGTTTGTATGTGTAGTTTAATTCGTCGTTAAGTCCATAAGGGAATAATGTGTTGTGTTTATAAATGTAGTTGTTTTCTAATAATAGTCGTTGTTTTTTGTTTTGACATATGTCTAGTATTTCTATCTTAAAGTTGTTAAAAGTATGTAATTGATTGTGTTCTTTCATATATATATTACCAATTGATTTTTTAGCGTGGTTTCTATGTAGGTTTATTCGTATATTTAATGGGTTACAAGTTTGTCCTATATATGATAGTTGACAAATTTGGCATGTTAATTTATAAATAGTATTCACTAATTTACAACTAGTTGTTTGAAAAGTGTCATGGTTCTTAAGAGAGGGACAAGTTTGACAATTTTTTCTTAGGCAATTCTTAGCGAGTTTAAATTAACATAAAAGAGGTGCTAACACTAATATGTTTGTAGTTTTTTTTAGTTTTTTTAGTTTGTTATTCTTATGAATTTTTTAAATATATTTTACTTAATTGTTTTTGTGGTGATAAAATTTGTAATAAATTGAATAATTAATCTATAAATATATAGATATTACTGTTTGTTATCTGTTATATTTTTAAGAATAACTAATAAAAAAAACATCTTTAAACTAACAAAAACACTGAAAAAAACAAAAGTTCTGAAATTATTTTTTTTTTCTAGAATTACTTTTATAATTTAATTTTTAATAATCAAACAATGAAAGATAATTAAAATTTGTATGAAGATTTATTTATATTAGAATATCTAATATAATTTAATTTGTATATTATGTTATATATAAAAAAAATATATCATAGAGCAAGCTCATATGAATTAATATAGTGTAGAAACTATATAACAAAATTATAACAGTGATTCTAATTTTAAAAAATTTAAGGAGCAAACTGATAATAATGATAACTTATATCAGTTAGATTTGATTAGATTAGCAAGCTAAATCTAAATTAATTATAATAATAAATAGTTATTTAATTTTATAGTCCAGTTTTGTATTAAAATTATCTTCACTATTATGATCATTTAAATACAAATTATAAAATTTGTAAAATGTTATTAATTTGTAGATAGAGAGAGAAAAAAAAAAAAATCCATTACTTCTTTTACATCCTCAAGTTAATTATATATTTATAATTAATAACAATAAAAAAAATTAACAAAGTAACGTCTATTACATCGGCTTTTACACGTCATTCAGACATACTCTAATCCTATATATAGAATAATCGAAGAGATAATTTATATAATAGTTAGAAAAAAGAGAGAAAGACAGAACCATGCACTTTTAATCAAACTAATAATAAGGGAAAAAAAAAAGAGTTTTATAAAGAAGGTAGATAAAATTGTTAGTATATATATATATATTTTTTTATGATTTTATGTTTTATCCTTTTTTTTTTTTTTTTAAAGATTTTTAAAGGTTTTTTTATTTTATAATATGATTATAAATAGTTGTATTTAGTAATATATCTATAGTATGAATTAACATTTGTTATAAGTTTGGATATTATGTTTTGAAACCCTAATGGTAGACCAGACATACACAAAAAACTTTAAATTGAAATAAATTGGAAAAAGAGATCTGCTGAAACGGGGATCATCAGATAAAATTTCAGCGACATTTCAACCCCTCCTTTATTATGTCATAGATCTCTTTTAAACCGTATTTTATGTGTTAATATTAAGTTGTTTCAGTGAAATATTTAAATGAACATATAACAGATACCAGTGTTAACAAATTCAAACTGTAAACCTACCTTGACCGCTGCGTCCTCCATTGTGTATATCTATTTCTGGCTTGCACATGTCGCGGGAGGGGAATGTCCCCCCACATTTCAAATTTAGACCATTTCTTCAGAATTTTTTTGAACAACAAGAAAATTAAAGAAGATAGGAAAAATAGTTAAAGGAAGAAAGCTAAGTTTTATAATCTTTACAGATAGTTATATCAAAATAACTGATTTAACACTTAATCATCTTTTAATATTCCTTTAAAAAGGCAAATTATAAGAGTTTAATAAAGCTATTAATTGTGCAAATTCATCTTTATTTAACTTCCATTTTCCTCCCCAGAAATTGGAGATTAAACAAAAATGAAATATATACTTTAAAACTTTAAAAATCTTGTGAAAAAATCTTTTAATCAGTTATTTAATAAAAGTTTAATTAACTGTTAAAGATTATAAATTTGTTTTAGTTAATATTAAGAGAAATTATAGAAAGTTGATTTCATAAATGGATATTTCCATTTATTTTTTTTTAAATATTTTATAATTGATATACTGTTGAAATATTTTACTTGTTTGATACTAAATTTGTTTTTAATAAATTCCATGTTTAAATTTTTAACATCTTCTATGAAATTATCTAATATATTATTTATTCTATAAAATCTTAGAAACTGACCATAATATATACCTTTACAGCAATTTAATGATATATTAGAATTCATATTACAGTATTTTATAATATTGAAATTATAATTACTCTTTTTATTATAAACTCTAACAGCACTATTTGTAAGGTCTATATTCAAGTCTAAAAAGTTAACTTTTTTGTTTCTATAAATTTTTTCATTGTTCTTAAGTTTCAAGTATTTAGGATATATTTCAGGTATTAATTTTTTAAACAGTGGATTATTAAATATTATTATGTCATCTACATATCGGAATATTTGCCAATTAATATTATTTTGTAGAAAGTATTCTCTTTCGTACCAGAACAATATTAAATTTGCTAGTAACGGACTAGAAGAAGTACCCATGGGAACGCCTTCTGATTGAATATATATTTTATTTTTAAATTCTATATAGTTAAAATTTAAAAATGTTTCCAGTAGAGTTTTTGCTGTTTTAAGATCTAATTTAAATGTTTTATATTTGTTATGAATAATTTTAATGTAGAAAGTTTTGTCATTAATTAAT
Organism: Cordylochernes scorpioides; assembly: GCA_030710605.1. Lineage (NCBI taxonomy): Eukaryota > Metazoa > Arthropoda > Arachnida > Pseudoscorpiones > Chernetidae > Cordylochernes > Cordylochernes scorpioides. The sequence goes on along the minus strand of CP092876.1, from coordinate 48,027,466 downwards.
TCATTAAATAAATTGGTTATTTTATTATTTAGATCTCTTAAATTTATTTTAGAATATAGGTCCTCAAAGTCAAATGTGTGTACTGTTTCAATATTTGTCCAAATCTAACTGATATAAGTTATCATTATTATCAGTTTGCTCCTTAAATTTTTTAAAATTAGAATCACTGTTATAATTTTGTTATATAGTTTCTACACTATATTAATTCATATGAGCTTGCTCTATGATATATTTTTTTTATATATAACATAATATACAAATTAAATTATATTAGATATTCTAATATAAATAAATCTTCATACAAATTTTAATTATCTTTCATTGTTTGATTATTAAAAATTAAATTATAAAAGTAATTCTAGAAAAAAAATAATAATTTCAGAACTTTTGTTTTTTTCAGTGTTTTTGTTAGTTTAAAGATGTTTTTTTTATTAGTTATTCTTAAAAATATAACAGATAACAAACAGTAATATCTATATATTTATAGATTAATTATTCAATTTATTACAAATTTTATCACCACAAAAACAATTAAGTAAAATATATTTAAAAAATTCATAAGAATAACAAACTAAAAAAACTAAAAAAAACTACAAACATATTAGTGTTAGCACCTCTTTTATGTTAATTTAAACTCGCTAAGAATTGCCTAAGAAAAAATTGTCAAACTTGTCCCTCTCTTAAGAACCATGACACTTTTCAAACAACTAGTTGTAAATTAGTGAATACTATTTATAAATTAACATGCCAAATTTGTCAACTATCATATATAGGACAAACTTGTAACCCATTAAATATACGAATAAACCTACATAGAAACCACGCTAAAAAATCAATTGGTAATATATATATGAAAGAACACAATCAATTACATACTTTTAACAACTTTAAGATAGAAATACTAGACATATGTCAAAACAAAAAACAACGACTATTATTAGAAAACAACTACATTTATAAACACAACACATTATTCCCTTATGGACTTAACGACGAATTAAACTACACATACAAACCACAAACAGAAGAAATTTCAACTTATGAAATCAGTTGCAAATATAAAAATGAATTTAAAACTAAACCTAATAAAACTAGAGGTAAAACTACAAATAAATTAGGTTACATTGAATTTGAAGAATTACTGGACCCAAAACAAATGTACACTAACAACTTCGTCGATAAATTTATTAAAACATTATTTAAACTAAATAATAATAAATTTATCAAACTCATAGAATATATTAAAATTCATAATCTGACTAACAGATTAATAGATATCACACACGACATCTTTAAATACAGAAAAATTAAACAAAATACTAATAACATTAATATTATCATTAAATTTAATAACAATTTATTTAATCATATTAAATTTAATGATATTTTTAATAACCAAATCATCAATAATCTTTTCCCTATAAAAAATTTAAATTTTAAAACAATCTGGAGATACAATAAAAATATAGGTAATTTAGTTTGCAATTATAACCAATTTATTAATAATTTGGCAAATTTTAAAAAAATTAAATGTAATTGCAACAACTATATTGATAAATATAAGTACTCAGGTCATATATTAACTAGCAACTTTTCTTTTTTAAATCCAGAATATCAAGAAATTTTAAATAAAGGGTATAAATATATACCTCAAATTAAACACAATTATAATAATACAATTAAATCTATATTAAAAGATATAGATATTTTCATAAATAAAACTAGTATAAAATACAGTATTCCAGAATTTACTTTTCTGGAATGGAAACATAATATTAAAAAGGAAATTTTAAATTATTATAATAATACACTTAAATACACAAAACCCAATTCAGACATTCCTTCTTTCAAAGAAAATATAATTAATTTACAGAAGGACTATATTATCACTCCTATAGATAAATGTCCCAATAATTTATCTTTAATTTGTAAAAATCTATACCACGATATACTAAAAAAGGAAATTGATAATAATCATAAATACACTTTTGCTAGAACTACAGGCACAAAAATCAAAAAAGACATCAAAAATGTTGAAAATTCACTAAAAATTTATAATAACCACAAAAATCCAAACATACCAAAGTTCTATATAATTCCTAAACTACACAAAAAACCTATTTCTTTCAGAACAATCACATCTGGTATAAATTCAGTCATAAAAAATATTGATATACAATTAGCCTCAACACTACAATTTATTATAAATAAATTAACTAATAAATATAATTATAAATTTATCGACTCAAATAAAAAAATCATTAATTATTTAATGAACAATTGGACAAATATTGAAACAGTACACACATTTGACTTTGAGGACCTATATTCTAAAATAAATTTAAGAGATCTAAATAATAAAATAACCAATTTATTTAATGAATTAATTAATGACAAAACTTTCTACATTAAAATTATTCATAACAAATATAAAACATTTAAATTAGATCTTAAAACAGCAAAAACTCTACTGGAAACATTTTTAAATTTTAACTATATAGAATTTAAAAATAAAATATATATTCAATCAGAAGGCGTTCCCATGGGTACTTCTTCTAGTCCGTTACTAGCAAATTTAATATTGTTCTGGTACGAAAGAGAATACTTTCTACAAAATAATATTAATTGGCAAATATTCCGATATGTAGATGACATAATAATATTTAATAATCCACTGTTTAAAAAATTAATACCTGAAATATATCCTAAATACTTGAAACTTAAGAACAATGAAAAAATTTATAGAAACAAAAAAGTTAACTTTTTAGACTTGAATATAGACCTTACAAATAGTGCTGTTAGAGTTTATAATAAAAAGAGTAATTATAATTTCAATATTATAAAATACTGTAATATGAATTCTAATATATCATTAAATTGCTGTAAAGGTATATATTATGGTCAGTTTCTAAGATTTTATAGAATAAATAATATATTAGATAATTTCATAGAAGATGTTAAAAATTTAAACATGGAATTTATTAAAAACAAATTTAGTATCAAACAAGTAAAATATTTCAACAGTATATCAATTATAAAATATTTAAAAAAAAATAAATGGAAATATCCATTTATGAAATCAACTTTCTATAATTTCTCTTAATATTAACTAAAACAAATTTATAATCTTTAACAGTTAATTAAACTTTTATTAAATAACTGATTAAAAGATTTTTTCACAAGATTTTTAAAGTTTTAAAGTATATATTTCATTTTTGTTTAATCTCCAATTTCTGGGGAGGAAAATGGAAGTTAAATAAAGATGAATTTGCACAATTAATAGCTTTATTAAACTCTTATAATTTGCCTTTTTAAAGGAATATTAAAAGATGATTAAGTGTTAAATCAGTTATTTTGATATAACTATCTGTAAAGATTATAAAACTTAGCTTTCTTCCTTTAACTATTTTTCCTATCTTCTTTAATTTTCTTGTTGTTCAAAAAAATTCTGAAGAAATGGTCTAAATTTGAAATGTGGGGGGACATTCCCCTCCCGCGACATGTGCAAGCCAGAAATAGATATACACAATGGAGGACGCAGCGGTCAAGGTAGGTTTACAGTTTGAATTTGTTAACACTGGTATCTGTTATATGTTCATTTAAATATTTCACTGAAACAACTTAATATTAACACATAAAATACGGTTTAAAAGAGATCTATGACATAATAAAGGAGGGGTTGAAATGTCGCTGAAATTTTATCTGATGATCCCCGTTTCAGCAGATCTCTTTTTCCAATTTATTTCAATTTAAAGTTTTTTGTGTATGTCTGGTCTACCATTAGGGTTTCAAAACATAATATCCAAACTTATAACAAATGTTAATTCATACTATAGATATATTACTAAATACAACTATTTATAATCATATTATAAAATAAAAAAACCTTTAAAAATCTTTAAAAAAAAAAAAAAAGGATAAAACATAAAATCATAAAAAAATATATATATATATACTAACAATTTTATCTACCTTCTTTATAAAACTCTTTTTTTTTTCCCTTATTATTAGTTTGATTAAAAGTGCATGGTTCTGTCTTTCTCTCTTTTTTCTAACTATTATATATATTATCTCTTCGATTATTCTATATATAGGATTAGAGTATGTCTGAATGACGTGTAAAAGCCGATGTAATAGACGTTACTTTGTTAATTTTTTTTATTGTTATTAATTATAAATATATAATTAACTTGAGGATGTAAAAGAAGTAATGGATTTTTTTTTTTTCTCTCTCTATCTACAAATTAATAACATTTTACAAATTTTATAATTTGTATTTAAATGATCATAATAGTGAAGATAATTTTAATACAAAACTGGACTATAAAATTAAATAACTATTTATTATTATAATTAATTTAGATTTAGCTTGCTAATCTAATCAAATCTAACTGATATAAGTTATCATTATTATCAGTTTGCTCCTTAAATTTTTTAAAATTAGAATCACTGTTATAATTTTGTTATATAGTTTCTACACTATATTAATTCATATGAGCTTGCTCTATGATATATTTTTTTTATATATAACATAATATACAAATTAAATTATATTAGATATTCTAATATAAATAAATCTTCATACAAATTTTAATTATCTTTCATTGTTTGATTATTAAAAATTAAATTATAAAAGTAATTCTAGAAAAAAAAAATAATTTCAGAACTTTTGTTTTTTTCAGTGTTTTTGTTAGTTTAAAGATGTTTTTTTTATTAGTTATTCTTAAAAATATAACAGATAACAAACAGTAATATCTATATATTTATAGATTAATTATTCAATTTATTACAAATTTTATCACCACAAAAACAATTAAGTAAAATATATTTAAAAAATTCATAAGAATAACAAACTAAAAAAACTAAAAAAAACTACAAACATATTAGTGTTAGCACCTCTTTTATGTTAATTTAAACTCGCTAAGAATTGCCTAAGAAAAAATTGTCAAACTTGTCCCTCTCTTAAGAACCATGACACTTTTCAAACAACTAGTTGTAAATTAGTGAATACTATTTATAAATTAACATGCCAAATTTGTCAACTATCATATATAGGACAAACTTGTAACCCATTAAATATACGAATAAACCTACATAGAAACCACGCTAAAAAATCAATTGGTAATATATATATGAAAGAACACAATCAATTACATACTTTTAACAACTTTAAGATAGAAATACTAGACATATGTCAAAACAAAAAACAACGACTATTATTAGAAAACAACTACATTTATAAACACAACACATTATTCCCTTATGGACTTAACGACGAATTAAACTACACATACAAACCACAAACAGAAGAAATTTCAACTTATGAAATCAGTTGCAAATATAAAAATGAATTTAAAACTAAACCTAATAAAACTAGAGGTAAAACTACAAATAAATTAGGTTACATTGAATTTGAAGAATTACTGGACCCAAAACAAATGTACACTAACAACTTCGTCGATAAATTTATTAAAACATTATTTAAACTAAATAATAATAAATTTATCAAACTCATAGAATATATTAAAATTCATAATCTGACTAACAGATTAATAGATATCACACACGACATCTTTAAATACAGAAAAATTAAACAAAATACTAATAACATTAATATTATCATTAAATTTAATAACAATTTATTTAATCATATTAAATTTAATGATATTTTTAATAACCAAATCATCAATAATCTTTTCCCTATAAAAAATTTAAATTTTAAAACAATCTGGAGATACAATAAAAATATAGGTAATTTAGTTTGCAATTATAACCAATTTATTAATAATTTGGCAAATTTTAAAAAAATTAAATGTAATTGCAACAACTATATTGATAAATATAAGTACTCAGGTCATATATTAACTAGCAACTTTTCTTTTTTAAATCCAGAATATCAAGAAATTTTAAATAAAGGGTATAAATATATACCTCAAATTAAACACAATTATAATAATACAATTAAATCTATATTAAAAGATATAGATATTTTCATAAATAAAACTAGTATAAAATACAGTATTCCAGAATTTACTTTTCTGGAATGGAAACATAATATTAAAAAGGAAATTTTAAATTATTATAATAATACACTTAAATACACAAAACCCAATTCAGACATTCCTTCTTTCAAAGAAAATATAATTAATTTACAGAAGGACTATATTATCACTCCTATAGATAAATGTCCCAATAATTTATCTTTAATTTGTAAAAATCTATACCACGATATACTAAAAAAGGAAATTGATAATAATCATAAATACACTTTTGCTAGAACTACAGGCACAAAAATCAAAAAAGACATCAAAAATGTTGAAAATTCACTAAAAATTTATAATAACCACAAAAATCCAAACATACCAAAGTTCTATATAATTCCTAAACTACACAAAAAACCTATTTCTTTCAGAACAATCACATCTGGTATAAATTCAGTCATAAAAAATATTGATATACAATTAGCCTCAACACTACAATTTATTATAAATAAATTAACTAATAAATATAATTATAAATTTATCGACTCAAATAAAAAAATCATTAATTATTTAATGAACAATTGGACAAATATTGAAACAGTACACACATTTGACTTTGAGGACCTATATTCTAAAATAAATTTAAGAGATCTAAATAATAAAATAACCAATTTATTTAATGAATTAATTAATGACAAAACTTTCTACATTAAAATTATTCATAACAAATATAAAACATTTAAATTAGATCTTAAAACAGCAAAAACTCTACTGGAAACATTTTTAAATTTTAACTATATAGAATTTAAAAATAAAATATATATTCAATCAGAAGGCGTTCCCATGGGTACTTCTTCTAGTCCGTTACTAGCAAATTTAATATTGTTCTGGTACGAAAGAGAATACTTTCTACAAAATAATATTAATTGGCAAATATTCCGATATGTAGATGACATAATAATATTTAATAATCCACTGTTTAAAAAATTAATACCTGAAATATATCCTAAATACTTGAAACTTAAGAACAATGAAAAAATTTATAGAAACAAAAAAGTTAACTTTTTAGACTTGAATATAGACCTTACAAATAGTGCTGTTAGAGTTTATAATAAAAAGAGTAATTATAATTTCAATATTATAAAATACTGTAATATGAATTCTAATATATCATTAAATTGCTGTAAAGGTATATATTATGGTCAGTTTCTAAGATTTTATAGAATAAATAATATATTAGATAATTTCATAGAAGATGTTAAAAATTTAAACATGGAATTTATTAAAAACAAATTTAGTATCAAACAAGTAAAATATTTCAACAGTATATCAATTATAAAATATTTAAAAAAAAATAAATGGAAATATCCATTTATGAAATCAACTTTCTATAATTTCTCTTAATATTAACTAAAACAAATTTATAATCTTTAACAGTTAATTAAACTTTTATTAAATAACTGATTAAAAGATTTTTTCACAAGATTTTTAAAGTTTTAAAGTATATATTTCATTTTTGTTTAATCTCCAATTTCTGGGGAGGAAAATGGAAGTTAAATAAAGATGAATTTGCACAATTAATAGCTTTATTAAACTCTTATAATTTGCCTTTTTAAAGGAATATTAAAAGATGATTAAGTGTTAAATCAGTTATTTTGATATAACTATCTGTAAAGATTATAAAACTTAGCTTTCTTCCTTTAACTATTTTTCCTATCTTCTTTAATTTTCTTGTTGTTCAAAAAAATTCTGAAGAAATGGTCTAAATTTGAAATGTGGGGGGACATTCCCCTCCCGCGACATGTGCAAGCCAGAAATAGATATACACAATGGAGGACGCAGCGGTCAAGGTAGGTTTACAGTTTGAATTTGTTAACACTGGTATCTGTTATATGTTCATTTAAATATTTCACTGAAACAACTTAATATTAACACATAAAATACGGTTTAAAAGAGATCTATGACATAATAAAGGAGGGGTTGAAATGTCGCTGAAATTTTATCTGATGATCCCCGTTTCAGCAGATCTCTTTTTCCAATTTATTTCAATTTAAAGTTTTTTGTGTATGTCTGGTCTACCATTAGGGTTTCAAAACATAATATCCAAACTTATAACAAATGTTAATTCATACTATAGATATATTACTAAATACAACTATTTATAATCATATTATAAAATAAAAAAACCTTTAAAAATCTTTAAAAAAAAAAAAAAGGATAAAACATAAAATCATAAAAAAATATATATATATATACTAACAATTTTATCTACCTTCTTTATAAAACTCTTTTTTTTTCCCTTATTATTAGTTTGATTAAAAGTGCATGGTTCTGTCTTTCTCTCTTTTTTCTAACTATTATATAAATTATCTCTTCGATTATTCTATATATAGGATTAGAGTATGTCTGAATGACGTGTAAAAGCCGATGTAATAGACGTTACTTTGTTAATTTTTTTTATTGTTATTAATTATAAATATATAATTAACTTGAGGATGTAAAAGAAGTAATGGATTTTTTTTTTTCTCTCTCTATCTACAAATTAATAACATTTTACAAATTTTATAATTTGTATTTAAATGATCATAATAGTGAAGATAATTTTAATACAAAACTGGACTATAAAATTAAATAACTATTTATTATTATAATTAATTTAAATTTAGCTTGCTAATCTAATCAAATCTAACTGATATAAGTTATCATTATTATCAGTTTGCTCCTTAAATTTTTTAAAATTAGAATCACTGTTATAATTTTGTTATATAGTTTCTACACTATAATTAAATATATATATATAATTATTTAAACTTTTAAATCGGTAACCTCAAGGAGATAGCACTAAAGCACTAATATTTGAATTAGTTTTACTTAATATATTAGCCCTGAAAGACCCAAGGTCATCAGGTGTGGACCAAAACTTAAGCCTATCTCGGTCTCAATGGTGGCGCTGCTTGCGAGTTAAAGCTACAAATCTGTAAATAACTCTAAGGATATTGTTACGTGTAAGGCCTCTAAACGGTTAAAACCTCCGCCAATAGATGGCGCTTTCGCCGGATTCCCTTGCTGGCTGATGAGGGAGTCGCCGACTGCTGTGGTCCCGTTTCCTGGGGAGTTTGGATGTAAATGCGCTTTTGTGTTGGCCCCAGGATGTAGGGTCATGTAAATACCCATTGTCTGTTGTTTTATTTAGATTTAATGTTAGTAATAGATGACAATAAAAAAAGGTGCTTCAAGTCTGCGTGCTGCCTCCTGTCGTTACTCTGCCACTGCCATCGTCACCAGGCTACTGCTTCTGCTACTACTCTTCTGGTAAGTCTCTCGTGTCCCCCCACCAGTGGTAAGGCCGAGAGATACTGCCAGAAGAAGGGAGTTTCCACAGGAGAGGTGGAACTCAGGAAGTCTTTGGGTGGCGTGCGGGAAAGGCCGCAAGGAAGAGCAACGAGCAGCCGAAGGGAAGAAGCGCGTTGTCGCAAAGAACCAGAGGGTAAACACGCGACAACTGGTGTCAGAAGTGGTATTCTTCCTCGTGGAGGTCACCAGGGGGCTTTTTATTAAAAGGTTTTTTTGGGGGTTGGTGACAAAGGCCCATTGACGTGAGAGGCCAAGGGATGGCCTCTGAGCAGGATTCGCTGGCCGAAATCGACCGGAGGCTGCAGGAACACCGGGAGAAGTGGGACGGAATAAAGCGCCGAACGGAGGAGGAAATACTTCGGATGAAAAAAGAGTTCGAAGAAAGAAGGCGTCGAGGAAAAGAGGAATTGCTTCTGTTGAAAAGGGAAAGTGAAGAAAGAATGCGTCGAAGAAAAGAGGAATTGCTTCTGTTGAAAAAGGAAAGCGATGAGAAAAGGCTTCGCAGAAACTTAGAGATGGAGAGGCTGCTGTCTCAGGTGAGGGCCCACTTGCAGAATGGGACAGTTATGGCCGAGACAGCTTTGGATGATGAGAGCGAGGGCCGGGCAGAGTCCCGAGGACTGGAAGTCGAGCCGGGTCACAGGGGGGAATTGCGTGGAGTGGAGGGCCTGATTGAGGAGCCTCCTGGACAGACCTTGTATCTGCGTCACGCGGACTCGCGAATGAAGTGGCCCCAGCGAGAAAAGCGGTACCGTCGAGGGAAGCAGTGCCCTCGGGAGAAGCGGTGCCAGCGAGAAAAGCGGCTACGGCGAGAGAAGCGGTGCCCCCAGCGAGAGGAATGGTCCCGGCGAGAGGAATGGTCCCGGCGAGATGAATGGTCCCGGCGAGATGAATGGTCCCGGCGAAAGGAGTGGTCCCGGCAAGAGAAACGGTGCCAGCGAGAAAAGCGGTACCGGCGAGAGGAGACCCGGCGGGATGAATGGTCCTGGCGAGAGAGGTGGTCTCGGCGAGAAAGGTGGTACCAGCATAAGAGGCGGTGCCGGCATGAGAGACGCCTCCGGCACGAAAGGCGGTACCGCTATAAGAAGCGGAGTCGGCATAAGAGGCTGAGTCAGCATGAGAGGTGCCTCCGGCGTGAGAAGCGGTTCCGACGTGAGAAGCGGTACCGGCGAGGGGGGCGGCTCCGGCGAGAGGGACGGCTCCGGAGAAAGGGGCGGCTCCGGCGAGAGGGGCGGCTCCAGCGAGAAAGATTGGCTCCTGCGGGAAAGGCGATTCCAGCGAGATGGGCAGTTCCAGCAAGAGAAGCGGCACCAGCGAGAAGCGTGACATCGGGGCGGCGGAAGCGATGAGACCGGATCGGGACGATCCGCCTTGAGGGGGAGGCAGTGTTACGTGTAAGGCCTCTAAACGGTTAAAACCTCCGCCAATAGATGGCGCTTTCGCCGGATTCCCTTGCTGGCTGATGAGGGAGTCGCCGACTGCTGTGGTCCCGTTTCCTGGGGAGTTTGGATGTAAATGCGCTTTTGTGTTGGCCCCAGGATGTAGGGTCATGTAAATACCCATTGTCTGTTGTTTTATTTAGATTTAATGTTAGTAATAGATGACAATAAAAAAAGGTGCTTCAAGTCTGCGTGCTGCCTCCTGTCGTTACTCTGCCACTGCCATCGTCACCAGGCTACTGCTTCTGCTACTACTCTTCTGGTAAGACTCTCGTGTCCCCCCACCAGTGGTAAGGCCGAGAGATACTGCCAGAAGAAGGGAGTTTCCACAGGAGAGGTGGAACTCAGGAAGTCTTTGGGTGGCGTGCGGGAAAGGCCGCAAGGAAGAGCAACCGGAGCCCGAGTAGGTGAACCACGAAGGGAAGAAGCGCGTTGTCGCAAAGAACCAGAGGGTAAACACGCGACAATATTAAAGATATTCAAGAAATTATTTTTCGTAAACCTTTCCGGGGATATACCTAATAATATCCCAAAATTTCACGGCGATTGGATGTATGGTTTTTGAATCCATAGAGGATACACACACAGACACACAGACATTCATTTTTATATATATATAGATAGACTAGCGGGTGTACCCGGCTCCGCCCGGGTTTTACTCGAGGGAATGTTTGTAGTCTAGTATGTTTATATAATAAATCTATCTGAATATTAGGAAAGGTCAGGTAATTATTTTTGTAGGGTGATGCTCTGAAAAAGAATGCTATACCACTTTATCACTAAACAAATTGGCGAGTCAAAAATAAGCAACCTAAACAATCCATTAGCTTTGCAAGTTAAGAAAAGAAATAGAGAAATGCATGCAAAATTCTCAACACAAATCAAAATATTTAATCCTCAGAAGTAATGCATATTAGGTAGGATGAGGTTTATTTTGTTTCTATTACATTACATCATCTTTAAATCTCAAAGCAGAGCAAAACTGGCATACCCGAGACATTTGGCCTATATCGACAGATGAATCAGATTTATAATCAATATGGGCATTATACTGCAAACCTGAAAACGGCTTATGAGTCCAAAGCTGAATACGCTGAACAGGAACTTGCATAGTTTGTGTAGCTGCGACGCGGGCTTCAGATTACCTAAGACGGCGAAGCGTACGACGCGTCTCACTTTGAAGTGGTGTCTCAATAGCTCTAGCATTCCTATATTTCCTGGAAGCAGCCTTATTCCTACCAAGTAAACGTCGGCTGTGGCGAGGCATATTCTGAAAAAAAAAACAATGGTTGCCTGTAAAGTCGGTTTTACAGGCGAAGATTTTACGTGACAACGGTAGAATATTTATTGATATGAATATAATTAAATTGCACAATAGGAACAAGGAATTGAATGAAAATAAGAATTGCACAAATTTTAACTATAGAAATATATTTTGTTTACTAAAACATTGTACATGTAAACTTAAACTTAACAAATCCTATTTGAGTGATTTTGTTGAGGATAGGACGATGATAGGAGAAATATGAAATGGAAGGAAGTGTTTCTGCTGTAATGTGTCTTGCGAAAGTCAAGTCGATAGTTGTTCCTTTTAACGTAGTTGACTTAGAAACGTTTGATACGCAATCAAGATTATACGTATTTTTCATGAAATTAAGAAACGAGTTGTCAGGCTTTACGTTTTTGTTAAAATCACCACACAGAAGAATCGGTATACTAGAATCAACTTGCACGAACGGTGGCACGTACTGGCTGTTGTGAATGTACGGACCGAGTCCTTGCCATAGTAACATTCCAATATCCTGCATACTAGCTCCTGGATGAATATATACAGCACCGAGTATAAACTTGAAGCTAGTATTAGCGGCGAAGCAAGTAACTTCAGTCATGCACATGTCACCCTTGGTTTTAATGACACGAGTTACGTCTGTAATCGCAACTTGGAACACTTCCGCCGTAGATGTCGATGATAATTTACGATAGATCGCCACTCCACCAGCCGCGTTGGTATCTGAGTTAGGTCGATTATTTTCCCTGGATACGCACTCATAACCCTTGATTGGAGTTGGTTCACAAGTGTCGCGCATCCACGTTTCAGTCAATACTAAATAGTCTGATCGTGGTATCACTGTATCTGTTTCAATGTCCGCGGCATGGGCACTTAAACTTTGACAGTTGATGTTCGTTACAATAAGTTGTCCAGCGTCGGTTGCGTCGTCACAGAATTTTACGGCTTGTTTGGTAATTGTGTCTAGAGTGTGTCCACGAAGTCGTAAGTATTCATTGCGAATATCTCGAGTAGTCTGTGAGTCGTTTCCATCTCGGCCATGTTTGAAAACCAATGGAGAGTCCTTTTCTGTTATGATGTACAATCCGTCGATACTTGTGACGCGGCTCATGGCTACATATACCAATTGCTGTGGTTGTTTTGAGGAGTACTTGTAAACAATTGTAGTAAACGTCCCACCCTGGGCCTTGTGGATCGTAATTGCACAAGCAGGCACGCAAGGAAATTGTTTTCGCTTGCACTTCACTGTTTTTGTCAACGAAATGTTTACCACTTTCTTGTGCACTGGCACCCAATCGACGGATAAGGTGTTTGGTTTGCTGTGCACATGTGGTCGACATTTGATTTTTGCTTTGGTACCCGTATTTTTGTCTTCAAACTGGAACCATAGAGTGGCGATTTCATCTTCAGCTGGCGGCAAACTTGTGCTGGTCGATGATCCTCCTGGAGCAGAACGGTCATCTGCATTGGCTGGCTGACGTTCGATGTATAGCAAAACTCCAATAGCCCCATTTACCAATCCATCGGCGACGTCTATGTTAGATGTAATCATGTACGGATATCCTACTGCTAATGGCAACATGTATGGCAATCCGTCGGTTTCTGCAACCGACATCTTGTGAAGTTTCCCTTGCTCCCGGCTCTTTTCAGAATTGCTGGAATACCCAAGCATAATATCAGTGGCGATACAGTTGTGTGCGTTTTGAATTGCGTTTCGATTGTATGAATCTACTTCATGGTTGCTGTAATACAATCTGACAGCGTTGGGTACGTTCTCTTTGCACCAGACTTCAGATTTGTGCCTGGACTGAATAAGTGCGATATTATTGACACTTAGTTTGAGTCAATCTCCAATTTTGGTGAGAATTGTCGAAAACAGCTCGTCAGTTTGTCGGACAACATGGACTAATGGGAAGTAGTTGATGCTTTGCCAGAGTACAGGTCCTCCGAGTTGGTTGTGTGGTACTGTGTAACACGGACTAGCGCGCACAGGTGGCAGCTGTCTGAAATCGCCGCATAAGATCATGTGAATGCCTCCGAATGGTTGATCGTAAATACCGGTAATTTGCTGTAGTCGATAATTGATTTTTCCAAGTATAGCTGCACTCAACATGCTGATTTCATCGATGAAAACAACTTTCACGCCGACAAACATGTTTCTGTAGGCTTGCAAGTTCTCAGTAGAAAGAAGTTTTGTCACTCGAGAATTTGTGAGACGAAACGCTGAGTGAACTGTCGTTCCGCCAATAGGGACAGCTGCTTTGCCTGTGCTTGCACAAGCAACGTATGCGTTGTTCAGTGAGTTGTGTTCCTGTGTGTAACGATTGTACGTCTCCATCAGGCACTTAACTGAATAAGTTTTCCCACAGCCGGCCGGTCCTGGGAAGAAAACTTGTAGTGTGACGACGACCTCATCTCCACAGCCATGTAAACGATGTATGACCTCATGAATCAGCTCACGTTGTTCAGGGTTCGTCGTTCGTATCAGCTCACAAAATTGCTGTTTTGGCATCACGTTGCTACGTTTTTTTACGACCGATAATAAGCCTTGTCGCGGGACGATTTGATTGACATCATCGTTGTTCTCGGAACCTTCTCCTCCTAACACCTGCTCGACAAACACTCTCCTTTCCTCAATTTCTGGTGGTTCTCTGCTGTCTGAATTTTGTAGAATCATCATAGCTTCAAGCTCTTGCATCACACTGTCGATGTTGAGATTGTTTTCGAACAGCTGGCGGCGTTCCATGATGGTATCCTTGTTAGCATTGAACAGTTGTAGAAATTTATTGCTATCAACAATGTCAGCTATTTCATTGCGGAAAGGCAAGAACAGCAATACCATTTCACGTTGATAATTAACAGTTTCATCTACTTCGTAGCGTCTGTATCGTATTATTCGTCCAATTTTTCGTCTGCGGTGTTCATTTGATGTCGTCCTTCCCACAGTTGTCCTTTCCTCGGTCACCGGTTCTTCAATTTCGTCTTCTTGCACATCTACGTCATCTTCATTGTCGATGAAATCATGAAAATCAGCGTAATACGAAGCAAACTCGGCCAAATATGAAGATTCCAGAGAGGGAGGTCGCTCTTCATATCGCTGAATGATGTTCTTGGTAAATACATCTGTACTGTCTGCTTCGATGTTTTCGCGATCTATTTGTTTCCAACGTTTGCGACAGCGTTGTCTTTCCGATGGCCAAACTGTTGGTATGTACATAATTTGACGGCTCGTTTCGCTCATCGGTTGCCGTAGTAAATACCATGCTGCTTCTTGAGCTGACATTTCAACTGCATTAAGAAGTTTGACACTCAATGCTTTCAATTGGCCCGTGTAGTCCCGGTCAGTATGCTCTTCCATCATCTTAGTCAGCTCACGATTCAAGTTACCCATTCCACGAGCTGATTTGTTCACATATTCCACGACATACTGTGCGCAGCTGTATTCATCCAAGATAAACTGGATATCGATGTTGGATTTGATTTCACCAGCGAGGTAAGGGTTGAATGTGTTCGTCATAAGTTGGTCGAAGTTGCGTTTGAACAACATAGATGGCCTGCGCAAAGTTGAACGCACTACGTCAAGATATGCATCGACTGTCAAACTATGCTCCCTAAGAAAGTCGTCCATGCTAGCGTATGTACGTTCGCTGAGACAGTTGCGTAGCTCCTTGGCCTTTTTTCGGAATGCTATGCGGCGTCCATCAATTTGAGGCATTGGGATCAATACACGGGTAGTGAGCATTGGCCAGTACGGGATCCCAAATCTACAAGTCGTTTCGCCTCGCTTCGTGCAGGTGAAAGTGTGCTTGTGGATTTGATTGGCGTAGATGGTATCGTTGGGCACATCTTCTTTGGCGACGGAACTCAGCTTCTCCACGAGCTCGATGGTCTTCGGCATATTTTCTGACACAGTCTCATGTGGATCATCGTGTAACCACAGTAAAATGTGAGCGTGCGGACTTCCTCTATGTTGAAACTCAATGCGAAGGAAATAATCCTCCACGTAGTACTGGCCAAACGGATTGTATGACTGTTTTGATTTCAGCATTTTCATCAATGTACCAACGAGTTTGTGGAAATATATGCAACATGTAATTGGATCGTCACTCACCAAGTTGCACCGCTCTGATGTGTTGAGATCTTCGGCGACTTTGCCAGGATATTTGTTGCTCAACTTGAGCAGTAAATTCAGCAATACTAACCAGCGTACCTCGTTTGCACTAAGAGTGAGAAAGATGGTCGGTTTACCAAGTTGACGGAGCATAGCGAAGAGATCTCGTTTACGAGAGGCCCAGTACTGGACAGAGTTTGGCACCGACTTCATAAAGGCGAGATTCTGCACAACGAATTCTTTGAGAAACTCCGGATCCTCTAACATGCGTCGAGTTACGCTCTCTGTGATCGAAACACTTCGGAATGTGCTGTAAATCCCATCGACAATTCGCAGACGTAGAATCTTCATTGCATCGTATAAGACTTTTTGAGGCGTGGCTCCACGCCTGTCACTCCGTCGTATTTCACTGGTCGCCATCATGTACGGTGTCACTGAAATGTTCATGTTGAAACGGCGGGGCTCTCCGAAGTATATCGCAGGAAATGATAGTTCTTCTGCATGACGGTCATAAATGATGTTAAGAGGCGTTGCTCGATGTCCTGGTGCGATGTCAAGACAATCCTCTTCATTCCACAGTAGTGTGTGCTGTCTCTCAGCAAGAACTTCAGACTCGGGCGTATATTCGGCGGAGATTGCTTCGATCCGATTAGCAGGATCATCTTGAAGGCCTTCATCTGATGGCAATGCAGGCTGCAGTCTTGACAAATCTATTTTGATATCGTACAAACGATATAGATTTGAATTTTGAAGTACATCTAACCATTCTTTGACCGTACGCTTAGACATGTACCCGCTGATGTAATTTGTTCTGTGTGCAAGATTCCTTTTGATGTTAACGTTGATAACATCGTCCTCTTCTAGATGGCGAGGCAAGCATTTTACCATGTCTTGTACGTTGACTGGGACGTTTATCACTTGTCCAATAATTCCATAAGAGAAATCATGACGCAGTCGACGCACTTGCATAAATGGAAGGCGCGGTGAGACCAAACGTTCACTGATAGGATCCAGAGGCGGTAGACCTGGAGGTATGTCAGGATATGAGAAGCCGTTGACCTTTGCGAGAGTAGGAAGCTTACGCTTATTCAGTGATTGTCTACAGGTGTTGCAAGACTTTGTATAATCCTCCTTGCGTAGCTGCCGATTTTCCTTAACGTACCAATCCGAGATTACCTTCAGTTGTAGTGCAGTGATGGCTTTAAGGTCATTCTTGAACCACAATCTGTCACAAACCGAGCAAGCATGGCCAAAATCGTTGTCCAGGAAAGTAGATTGAAATCTCCGTATTGACGATGACCATTTGGTATACCAGGTGGATTGTTCCAGTTGTATTGCTGTTTGGCTTGAAGAAGTAGTCGGTTGTACATCAGTCCGAGAAGATGCTGCTCTACGTTGTCGGAATGCACGTTGCCGTTGAGAGTTAGTTAGGGGAACGCTCGTTCTCTCCGCCACGACAGGAACGCTTGTTCTCTCCACCACAGAACAAGACGTTGAAGCAGGTGACTCTGACGTACCGCTGGTGAGGGCTATGTTAGCAGATTTACGTAGCTTGAACCTGCGTTGCCTCTCCGCAGCCGCTTTTGCAAAGGCTCTTACTTGTTCAGGAGTTCTGGTCAATGCTTTTCGTAGTCTGTACTCACGTTGTCGCTGAGCATTCGTTCTGGCGGTAGAGGTGGTGTGTGTAACAACGAAAGGTACTGCAGACGTTGACGGCACGATATCCTCCGTCTCCATTGAAGTACTGGAAGTTGAAGGCACCGTTTCCATTGTTTTGAGAGTGGTGATTCCTGTTGAACATTTGAAATTGAATGGATGAATTTTTAATTTTAAAGAATCAATTTGAAAATCAAAACACTTATTCAGATCGAAGGTTCAAATTTTTGCTAAATAAATTTGAAATTAAATAAAATTTGTAATTGTAAATGATGAAGTTGAAAATTAAAACATTTACTTAAATTAGATGTTAAAATTCTTGCTCAACACAGTTTAAATAAAGTTTTCTTATATCTGCCACTTTTTCTTAATATTTGTAATTTTAAAGAATCAATTCGAAAATCAAAACATTTATTCAGATCGAAGGTTCAAATTTTTGCTAAATAAATTTGAAACTATTTAAAATTTGTAAAATAATAATTAATTAATTAATTAATTCTAAACTAATAATTTACTTAACACTATCAACATTTATCAATAGTATGACATAACCTATAAACTCAGTTTCTCAACTTTTGTGTCAATCTAACAATTAATCAATCAATCATAGTTTACGATAATGAAATATCAGTGTACAAATATTTACCTTTATTGTTGTAGTTGTTGTAAATGACGAATCTAAGCACTCCACATTTTCACTACAGACACAGCTGACGATACTTTAACCACACGTGTGAACTTGTATTATGACGCTTTCTTGTTTTTCCAACGCCAAGAACGTTCGAGAAAGACAAGCATGCGCCTCATCGTAACGTTACCGGGCGTTACACTTTTTCATAAGTGACTCCCAGCCGCAACCTAATTTAAGACGTTGTCACGTCAAAAATTAGATTGAGATTAATAACAAAAGCTTCAAAACCAGCAATTTCTAAACAAAGCATAAAAATATCCGGTCTTTTTAAGGTAAAAATAAAAATTTTCATTTTTTTTATTCAAAATAACCTTCAGATATGTTAAAAAGATTTAAAAAACTAAAATCATAATATTATTACCAAAAAATTAATGTAAAAAAACAGTTATCATTAAAAAGCTTCAAAAATAGACCAACCGCTGGATATGGCAATGAAAAAGCATGCTTTTTTGAGGTAAAAAATAGAAATAATTTGCTAAAATACAAAATACAACCCCTATATGTTAAAAAACTCTAAATAATCTAAATATAAAATATTTAATCAAATAAATTAAAATATCTTTAAAAAATTTTGAAAAAGGACTTCAAAAAGACAAATAAATGAATCCGTAAAAGAAATCCCTTGCTTATTTAAAAATATAAATAACCTATTTTTTAGATACAACCCATATATGTAGAAAATATAATAAATAAACTGTATTTAATAGATCAAAGCAATAAGTAAAAAATTCCATAAGAAAATTTAAAAAAGGACCTCATACCTAAGACGGCGGAACGCACGACGAGTCTCACTTTGAAGTGGTGTCTCAATAGCTCTAGCATTCCTATATCTCCTGGAAGCAGCCGTATTCCTACCAAGTAAACATCGGCTGTGGCGAGGCATATTCTGAAAAAAAAATTAGATTGAGATTAATAACAAAAGCTTCAAAACCATCAATTTCTAAACAAAGCATAAAAATTTCCTGTCTTTTTGAGGTAAAAATCAAAATTTTTAATTTTTTTATTCAAAATAACCTTCAGATATGTTAAAAAGATTTAAAAAAACTAATATCATAATATTATATTACCAAAAAATTAATGTACAAAACCAGTTATCATTAAAAAGCTTCAAAAATAGACCAACCGCTGGATACGGCAATGAAAAAACATGCTTTTTTGAGGTAAAAAATAGAAATAATTTTCTAAAATACAAAATACAACCCCTATATGTTAAAAAAACTATAAATAATCTAAATATACTTATATATTTGCCTTATTTTGTCTGTTTGTCTGTTTGTTTGTCTGAAGCTCACGGATGTGATTTTCCATAACCATCGGTGGTTCAGTGGTAGAATGCTCGCCTGCCACGCGGGCGGCCCGGGTTCGATTCCCGGCCGATGCATTTTTTTTTTTTTTACAATTTTTAAAACTCATTTATATATTATACAAGAATGACATCCACGGCGCCAATTTATAATTGTAACGAATAGTATTTGAATAAAAGAATTTAATCGGGTAAAACCCGGGCGTTGCCCGGGTCATTCGTATATAATAATTGAATAAACGAATGCAAGACAAAATCACCGCGAATGTTTCTTTTTTTTTAAGGTAATTTCTTTTTAAGGCAATTATCGTTATTTATCGTTAATTTTTGTTTCGATTTTATTGAAAAAAAAAACGATATGGTGCCTTTAAAAATGATCTTTATTACTATTCAGTTTTCTATTTAGTCAATATACCTAAGTTCATGTTGCAAATGTAATTATCTCTATCGATTTAGTAGGTGAAATGCAAAAAAAAAAATCGACATGATGAAATCTTTATGAAAATTCACATTTTTATTTTTATATTTTCAAGACACACACAGTTTGGGGCGGGACGTTTCACAAGAGAGACATCCACGGCGCCAATTTATAATTGTAACGAATAGTATTTTAATTAAAACATTTTAAAAACACACAGTTTGGAACGGACGTTTCACAAGAGTGACATCCATGGCGCCAATTTATAATTGTAACGAATAGTATTTGAATTAAAACGTTTTTAAAATATATACGCACTCGGGTAAAACCCGGGCGTTGCCCGGGCCATTCGTCTAGTATAAAATATTTAATCAAATAAATTAAAATATCTTTAAAAAATTTTTGAAAAAGGACTTCAAAAAGACAAATAAATGAATCCGTAAAATAAATCCCTTGCTTATTTAAGAATATAAATAACCTATTTTTTAGATACAACCCATATATGTAGAAAATATTATAAATAAACTGTATTTAAAAGATCAAAGCAATAATTAAAAAAATCCATAAGAAAATTTAAAAAAGGACCTCAAAATGACCCATAATCGAATACAATGAAATTGCTTGCTCTTTTTTGCGATTAATATAATAAAAAAAAAAACAAATATTTTAAAAAACACAACACCTATATGTTATAAATACCACAAATAATTTGTATTTGAAAGATCTAAATAATTAAATAAAAATTTCTTAAGAAATATTTGAGAAGGGCCTCATAATGACAATAACATAAACATATCAATAAAATATCTTGCATCTTAGTGAAAAAAATAGAAATAACCCAAAATTTGTTTACAAAACAACCCATATATGTGGAAAACACCATAAATAATCTACTTTTAAAATATCTAAGCAATTAATTAAAATTTTGTTAAGGTCCTCAAAAAAGACATAAAATTGAGCACATTAATGAAATTTCAAGCTTTTTATTGAAAAAAAATGGAAATAACCCATTTTTTTTACAAAACAACCCATATAAGTGGAAAACACCATAAATAATCTGTTATTTTTTTTTATTTTATTTCAATTCAAAACGCTATGTCCCCCTAGGGACACTTGCGCTAAATGTACATACAAATATATATAACAAAGAAAATATTCAACATGGAAAGATACACAGAAAGCGACTTAGAAAGATTCAAAAATGTTATTTACATATAGAGATATTTTTTGAATTTTATTTACAGTTACATCATTAAATTAAAAAAAAAACATATACATATGTACAAAAATATACACGCATACACCTATATATTGTTTACAACCATATAATATGTCCAATATTTCCATGAGATCGTTACATCAAAGACCATTTTTCTTAATGAAGTCCAAAATATATTTACAAAGGGAATTAAATTTTATATATGTGTCCTTACTTGAAATTAATTCACTAGGGCCTAAAGCAATTAAACCGTTTTTGACTCTGTACTCTTGAAAGACAGGGCACTCCAGCAAGAGATGTATTGAAGTTTGTTCCCCCAATCCGCAGAAACATGTCGAATCTTGCACAGCCTGAATTTTCTTAAGAAAAAACCTGAAATTTCCATGATCTGTGATAAATTGTGAATTATAATAGTTTGGTCGAAAATATTTCGGAATATCATAAGGAAAGAAACTTTGAAATGTTTGATTAGTATTCTTTTTCAGTAAATTAATCCTTGATATAATGAAATCTTTGAGTATACCTGGAATATACAAATCATAAAATTGTTTGTCTTCTGTTGATAAATTATTCAACTCATAACCTATAATTCTAGATTCCATATAATCAGTGATCAAAGGAATATTGGCTAAGGTGTGAACACAGTTATAACTGGTTGTTTTATATGTTTGGGTACACCATAGCAGAATTTGATATTGCATTGAGTTCAGTTTGTACATATATTTTTTGCTAATAAATTCAAACCATATTTCTGTTCCGTAAGTTAACGTTGGTCTTATTATAGATTTATAAAGTGTAAGCCTTTTTTGGATGCTAAGACCCCAAGATTTTCCACAAATTGAAAAAAGAAGATTTTTTAATCTTTGAGTTTTGTTTAGTATAATGTTAAGGTGAGGGCCAAAATTCAATTTGTTTTTCCTTCTGTGATTCGCAATCGTAATTCCAAGAATTTTAATTTCTTCTACGGGCACAATAATATTGTCTCTAAAATTAATTGATATTTTGTCTTTATTGTGCAAGTGTAAAATACTAGTTTTATCAAGATTGATATTTAGCTTATTATCATTACACCATTGATCTATCTTTTCCAAATTAAACTCAATCGACTTTTTTAGATTTGTTAGCTCATTATCCCAACATATAATTGTTACATCATCAGCATAGCAAATGATTTCAGAGTTTGGTGATTGCAAATTAATTAGCAGATCATTTAAATATATCAGCCATAACAACGGAGACAATGGTCCACCCTGAGGACAGCCCTTTGTTAATATTTTTGAAACTTTCGTATTATTATACTTGAAAATAGTTTTTCTATTTTTCAAAAAAGAACGTAAAATTTTGATCAATTCAACTGGTAAATTATCTTCGTCTAATTTTTTAAACAAGGCTGGCCACCATGTATTATCAAATGCTCCTTGTATATCAATTGCAATCAGCGTAACTAGTTGTTTCTGTCTATGTTCCATTATGATCTTTGTGATTTCTTTCAAACAGGTAATTGTTGACTTATTCTTCAAGAACCCATGTTGTCTGGGGCTAAGGAGATCATTATTTTCATAGTATTCGTATATTTTATTTTTCAAAATTTTTTCAAATATTTTTGATAAGTTAGAAATTAATGAAATAGGTCGATAACTCTTTACTAATTCTAAATTCGTTTTGTGAGTTTTTGGAATTATTCTGAGAGCTGCCTCTTTCCATCTATCTGGATAGTATCCGAAGTGAATGCATTTATTAAATAAATCGCATAATAATGGTAAAATTTTTGGAAGGGCATTTTTGATCATGTTATTACTTATACTGTCTACCCCAGGAGCTTTTTTAATGTCTATGTTAGATATTAGGTTCACTATTTCCCCTCCCTCAACAAAGACCTTATTCTTGTTAATTATTTTTAGTTTGTGATTTCTAATTAGTTGATGGTAAGAATCATCCGTATCGAAATTATCATCTGGTACCAACTCATTTAACAAATTGCTCATTGATCGTTCTTTTAGGTGTTCTGGGGCATTGTCAATTAAGGGTATTCCCCTTTGTTTATCTGGTGTTCTTAATTTATTAAAAAATTTATATGCGTTACCAAATGGATTGTTTGTATAATTTTCTTCTATAAGATATCGCCAGTTAATTTTCTTTGCTTTATCAATTGCATTAGTGTATCGATTCCTAGTCAACTTGAATGTGTTATAACTGATTGCTCCGTGGCGATAATATAAGTTTCTTATGTAGTGAAAATGATCTTTCATTTTTTTCAATTCATTATTCCACCAGTTATTTCTAGAATAATATTTAGAGTCGGAGGATATAACTTCCAAAGATTTAAAAGCAGCTTCTGTTAAAAGGTTTGTAAGTCCATTTACTATCATATCAATATCTAAATCTGAATTAACTCTTTCCAATTTGCTTTTAAGTCTTATTATTTCTGTTAAAGATATATTATGAGAAAATCGAGACCAATCAGCATCTTTTTCTTTGAATTTCCATGTGGATTTTTGATTATTGAATGAGTATTCGTTTTTTGTTTTTTTTATTTCGAATTTTATAGCAACATGGTCCGAAATATTTGTTAGTTCTGAAGTTTGCCAGTTATTTATTAAGCTTAATGATTGCTTATTGGAAATAGTAAGATCGATTATACTAGTTTCGCGACAGGTAGGCGTTTTCAGATTATGTATATAGAGATTGTTTTCATCTATAATTGGTTTTAATTTAAATCCATTAGAGTTAGTTACTTTGTCGAACCATAATGGGTGACGAGAATTAAAGTCGCCACAGAGTACTACTGGTTGGTTTTTATAGGTTTCAAATAATCTGCTCATAAAATTCAGATGATAATTGTTTAGTGAATTAGGATGAATATAGAAATTTGAGATAATTATGTTTTCTTTAAAAGTAGATAAAATCATTGTTGTACAAAAAGAATTAGTGAAATTTTCTACCATGGAGCATTTTAGCTTTTTATTTAACACAATAATTGCCGTGTATTTTTCTTCTATCCTATTCGAGCACAATATCTGTGAATCCATATCGTACATGATCTTGTTGTGTAAAACATAAGGTTCTTGGATCAAGAGAATATCGGTTGGGTTATCTGCAATATAACCTTGTAATTCATTTATTGCCCTAATACTCTTTCTAACATTTTGTTGAATACATTTTAAGTTTTCATTCATTGTTGTTTACATTGGTAAGACATATTATTAAATTATATATTTGACAAAACAGATTCCTCGGTAATAGGCGCATATTGCGTTCTCTGTATGACTCTGTCCAGTTGTATCTTGTACAGTGGGCATTCGTTGGAATTAGATCTATGATTTACTGAATGGTTTCTGAATTTTGTGTGTTTAGAACAATTATAACAATTTTTTTCTCCGGTGCAGCTGTGACTACCCTGAATACCACAGTTTTTACATACTTTAGCATTTTGACAGTCTTTCAGTTTGTGGTTCGGGTTAAATTGAAAACAGTTTTGGCATTGTCTAACAAAAACTTTATCTTGAATATAGCATCTTTCAAATTCAGTATATATTGTATTTTTCATTTTCTTAAGTATTTGGTATACTTTAGGTGATACTCTTAATGCTATGTTGTGTTGGGATGTATTGGATTTCATAGTGAAGAGTACATTCATTTCACCATCCAAGCCTTCCAATTCAGGATTCATTTTACATACCGTTTTTACAAAAGTCGCGATTTCTGTTATTTTGCATACATTTTTGACAATGATTGTTGGATCTCTTGGCTTAGGTATGTAAATTTTGCTCATATTCTTTATTTCTTCTGAATTATTCAATTCTTCAAGTAATATATTTGTATCTTTTTGGCATGGAGATTTTATAATTATAGTTTTCTTAGCGTTTATAATTCCATTAATTTTAATATTTATACCTTTCTCTCTAATAATTTTAATATTATTAGAAATAGCTTGAATCACATCCTGACTGCGCTCCTCGTTATTTAATGCTACAATTAAAGTAGATTCATCTTTTATTGTCTGCTGTTTTTTATCAATGAGTTCTGTTTCTTGTCTAACTGTTTGGGCATATGAAGGTTTAGACTTGGGTATTTCCTTGATAAACTTATCTAATTTTTGATCAATCATTTTACCCAATGTGTCAGTCAAACCCTCCGTAATGCTTTGTTTATAAACTTCAGTAATAGACTCAATTCCATTTTTCGTTTGATTTATCATTGAAGACAAAAAAGTAATATCATTCTTATTCAAATTTTTCTGATTAGTTTTAAATTTATTTTCAAAATATAATAAAATTTCGTCAAGTTTAACGTCTATCGATTTTAAAATGGAATCCATTTTATTTTAGCCCTTTTTCTTTTTTCCCAAGTATTGTTCAAACAAGTGGCAAGCGGTCGCGCCGCGCCGTCTGCTGATATGCAAATCAGCTGTATATAAAATGTTTAAGTGTACTTAAGAGTTGGATAATATATGTATAGTAATATGAGTAAGGTATAAAAGATTTTAAATTTCACAAAAACAACTCTAAAAAACAAATTTGAAGTAATATTTACCGGAATTCGCGGAGCGCTGCAAAAACACGTCCGCCCGACGTGGCACCGGCAACAATTAAAATATCTAAACAATTAATTAAAAATTTTGTTAAGGTCCTCAAAAAAGACATAAAATTGAGCACATTAATGAAATTTCTAGCTTTTCAGTGAAAAAAATAGAAATAACCGTAATTATTTTTACAAAACAACCCATATATGTGGAAAACACCTAAATAATCTGTTTTTAAAATATTAAAGCAATTAATCAAAATTTTGTTAATGTCCTCAAAAAGACATAAAATTGAGCACATTAATGAAATTTCAATCTTTTTTTGTAAAAAATAATATAAATAACCTTAGTCTTATAAAAATACTAACCACGTAAGTTAGAAATAGAATATATAATCTGTATATAAAATAAAAAAAGAAATAAATTAAAATTAGCCTAAATATTTATCTAAAATATAAAATTGATCTCATCAAGTAAGGCTTCAACTTTTTTTGGTATAAAATATGAACCGCAAAAGTGTAAACACTTCTGAAAAGCCTAAATATTTATCTAAAAAATAAAATTGATCTCATCAAGTAAGGCTTCAACTTTTTTTGGTATAAATATGAAAACTATAAAATAAAAGTATCTTACAATGTATAAAAGTTATTAAAATATATATAAAAAAGATTAAACTAATTTTTCAAGAAACGCAAAAGTGTAAACACTTTTGAAAGTGTAAACACTTTAACTCTGTGGAATTTTTTTGGATTTTATCGATAACAGCAAAGTTATGTATGTTAAAGTTAGGAAAATTATTTTGATGTTAAGCAAAACCTGCTCAATCTCGTTTTACATAAATGTTGAAAATTTGGTTGAAATTGATGCATTGTAACGAAAGTTTTTAGTGATCGACACTTATGAAATTTCCATTTTATTAATATAGATTTTTGCTTTAACGAATTTTTGGAAATTGTTGTAAAAACCGCAGGTTTTCTTAGAATATATTTTTTTATATTTCACATAGTTGTAAAAATAAGTTGATTATACGCACCACTTATTTAAATTCTTTTCACATTTATCTCCTAAAAACCGCAAAAGTTAAAATACAATCTAAATTTTTGGTTTCCATTCTTTATTTAATTTTACATATATTCATCCTAATTTTTTCAAATTCCATTTTATTATACAAATATATATTTTACTTATATTACTTATTATTATACTATTATTACTTATAACTTATAGTTATATTTAAAGTTCAATTCATTTTGTAAATACATTCTAAACTTTCTACACTCTAAACTTTCTGCGTTGAATAATGTAAATAACTTATGTAAATGAACTTTTCTCCTTGTTTGGCGCAAGTATCCCTTGCGGAATATAGCGCTCTTTGGAAATAAATTAAAAAAAAAATAATAGATAAATCAGCCATATAAAAATGTATAATCCATTTTGAAAATACAAATTTTTAGTTGAATTTTTCAAAAATAATCTTATAGTTTTTGTTTGAATAATTTTTATTTTCAATTTTTTTAATAGATAGCGCACATATATTTCTTATACATTTATCTCTTAATGATTTATTTATCGAATTATATACTCTTAATACACTTTTTTTTTTCAAATATAGGTGTTGACTTTGCTTAGAATTTTTAATGAAAATGATTCCAAGAATTAATAAATAAGCATTATATTTATTGATTTACAAAAGAAAGATTAAAATATAAAAGGGAAACTAATATTGAAACAAAGGAACTGTTAGCACGTTTTCTTTGAAGTTTCTTCTAGAAAGAACGAGCTGACTCAATTCGATTCAATTCGATTTATTTCAAAAAACAAAAGAGAATTACATTACGATTTAATGCGATTTAGTTGTATTTATAACACACAAGAAAACAAACATGATGATAAAAAACAATACAATTTTATGAATATGAATTATAATTAATTAATTAATAAAATACAATAATAATAATAATAATAATAATAATAAACCTAACATACTTCACCCCGGTGGACTAACTTAGTCCTCAGCAAAAGGTAATGGTACTATTTTAGAGACAGTTCTAGTAAGGCGTTCTTGGTCTTCACCTCGACGACTCGAACTTTTCCGTCCTCTCCCGGAAAGACTTTGGTGATGCGACCAAGGCTCCAATAAATTGCTGGTGGTAATATGGCATCCTTGAGAAAGAGGAGGTCACCTTCCTTAATGTTGGGTGAGGATTTTTGCTATTTTAGGCGTTGTTGCAAATTGTTGAGGTATTCTCGATTCCAACGTTTCCAAAATACATTTTTATTTTTTTAATTTAGGCTCCAGCGATCGAGGTAGTTTATCGGAACAGCATCATCATCATTAGATTCTGGAGGGGCAGTTAAGGGTCTCCCGATTAAGAAGTGTCCTGGTGTAAGAGGATTAAAATCGTCTGAATCTGATCTTAGAGAACAAATAGGTCGCGAATTTAAACAAGCTTCTATTTGAGTTGTCAGAGTACTCAGCTCTTCAAATGTGAGTATCTGAGACTTTAAGCATCTGAGAAGATTAAATTTGAAAGATTTTATTCCAGCCTCCCAGATACCTCCGAAATTCGGGGCGGAAGGAGGTATAAAATGCCAGTTGATTCGTTCATTTGATATGAATTTTTAAATTGTTGAAGCTTTCAATATACTAAACTAAATGTTGTTAGCTCCCCTAAAGTTGGCCCCGTTATCACTAAATATATCAGAAGGTTTTCCTCGACGAGAAATAAACCTCTTGAGAGCTGCGAGGAAAGCCGCTGAAGATAGGTCTGATACAATTTCTATATGAAATGCTTTTGTGCAGAAACATACAAATAAAGCAACATATGATTTTAATTTTACTTTGGATCTTTTGATGTTTGGTTTAATCAAAAAGGGTCCTGCAAAGTCGATTCCAGTTTTAGTAAACGGATTTGATTTCACAATTCGGTGCATAGGCAGATCTCCCATGATTTGCTTGGTAACTTGGCGGTTAGCCCTGAAACACACCATGCATTGGTGGATTATTTTCTTGATCAAACTTCTGCCTGCAGGAATCAAATATCGTAATCGTAGTGCTGACATGGTAAGTTGTAGACCAGAATGTAAATGATCCAGATGACACTGTCGCACTATTAATTACGTGATAAATTATCTCTTGGCAATATTATTGGATGCTTTTCATCAAATTGCAGATTTGAATAAGGTAATCTTCCTCCAACCCGTAATAGTCCAGATTCATCAATGAAAGGATTCAAAGATAAAAGCCTTGAGTTAGTTGGTAAAGATTTCTCTTGTTTGCAACAGGTAATTTCTGATTGAAATTCAGTACTTTGAATAAAACGAATGATATTGTGAATTGAACTTGTTAATTCGCTTGAAGATAGATGTCCTTTCTTTCTTTCATTGAAAGAACATTGGACATTGAATACAAATCTATAAATCCATGCTGTAATTCTAACACGTTAGTTGATATTTGAGTATTTGAAAATGAAGTCTGAAGAAAGAAAATTAGTGGAATAAAAAACAGAGAAAGTTTTTCGTCTTTCACCTGAAATTTCTTTCGGAAAATCATATTGAGTTTGAATTGGATATTCAAAGTTCACATCCGAGAGCCAAGTTGGTCCTCGCCACCAAAGAGAGTAATCCACCAGCTCTGAAGGAGTTATACCTCTGGAAGCGCAGTATGCAGGATTATCTTTCGAAATAACATAATGCCAGGAAGAATGTAAAGTCAATCTTTGAGCTTTAGCAATCCTTTTTCCGACAAATGGTTTCCAATGTCTAGATTCAGATTTAATCCAGCTGAGAACAATTTTGGATTCAGTCCATAAAAATACTCTATCAATTTGTAAGCATGAAGAATTGCGAATAGTATCATATAAAGTTGCGGGAAGAAGAGCAGCGCACAGCTCCAGCCGTGGTATGGAAATCATTTTCAGAGGAGCAACCCTTGTCTTGGAAGCAATCAGAGAAACTTTCACTTGGCTCGATTTGAAATTAGATCTTATATAAATCACTGCTGCATATGCAACTTCTGAAGAGTCACAAAAACCATGAAGTTCAACAGAAAGTAAAGCTCCCCTGCACGAGAAGTATCTAGGAATTCGAATTTTATTTAATACGGATAATTCCTTTTCGATTTTCTTCCATTGAGAGCACAAAGTATCAGGCAAGGAATCATCTCACTTCAACTTCTGTTTCCAAAGTAATTGAAGCACATTTTTAAGACGAATAATAACCGGCGACAGCCAGCCTATAGGATCAAAGATTCTGGAGATGGGGAACAACAACTGTCTTTTAGAATTCGTTTGTTCTGGAATGTCATTTACAAGAATCTGAAAAAATGTCCAAGGAAGGATTCCAACAAATACCAAGTATTTTGACACATGAATCACTCTCAAAATCCCAAAGATTATGCCTATCTTTAACCTGTTCTGAAAATCCAGAAAGGACCTCCGGGACGTTTGATCTCCATTTCCTAAGAGAAAATCCGGCTGAAGAAAGAAGATTATTGACTTAACGAATATGACATGTAGCTTCTTCAATTGTGTCTGCCCCAGAAAGAAAGTCATCAACATAAAAATCGGTTTGTACTATTTTTGAGACCACTGGGAAAGTTGACACCTTGTCCCTTGCATGTTGATGTAGGGTGCGCATGGCGAGATATGGCGCACAAGACAATCCATATGTCACAGACAGTAGTCAATAATCCAATAAAAGTTCTGATGGTTTTTTTCTCCATAAAATTCTCTGGAAATCAAAATCCCTAGAATCGATTCTTACTTGGCGATACATTTTCTCTATATCTCCTGAAAAAGCTATTGGGCGTGTTCGAAATCTTATAAAAATGTTGAAGATATCCAGTTGTAGTTTTGGTCCTACATGAAGAAAGTCATTTAGAGATTTGCCATTGCAAGTTTTGCAAGATGCATCAAAAACAATTCTCAATTTAGTGGTGTGCTTTGCTCCTTAAAAACACAATGATGAGGTATAAAATAACATTGTCCTGAAGGTGTTCCAGCTCATCACTGAGAATAAGCTCCATATGATTGATTAAAAGATATTCGTCCATGAAATCACAATATTGTTTTAGGATACTTGGAGATTTTTTGTAATTTTTTTCAAGTGAATTTTGAGGTTATTAATATACAGTGGTACCTCGACATACGAGTTTAATTCGTTCCGCAACCTTGCTCGTATCTTGAATTACTCGTATCTCGAAGCAAATTTCCCCATACAAAATTCCCATTTAAAATCACAGATTAATATCTTCAACACTACCGATCCGAACTCGTATCTCGAATTTCGCTTGTAACTCAAAGCAAAAAATCACTTGTTCGTCGGCTCGTATGTCGAGGTACCACTGTATATTTCTTCCCACGAAATTTCTTCTCTGGTTAAAGATTTGGAAGAGGGTACTGACTCCAGCTCCCAGAATTTTTGAGAAAATCATATTGTTCCTCCGACGCGAACATAGTTATATCTTGATTGGAATTTTCACCTGACAGTAATATTTTATCTGTAAGTAACCATCCCAATTTGGATCCGCACGCAGTGGGTCCAGATAAATTTTGGAATCTAACCTTCCCGTTAAATAAGCATGGAGCAAGCTCTGCTCCTATCACTAAATCAATCTGGCTAGATTTGTCAAAATTGGGGTCAGCCAACAGAAGATTTTTCAAATAAGGCCAATTATCTTTTTCTATAAAGAAATTGGGCAATTCTGATGTGATCTTATCAATGACTATAGGATTGGCGTTGAATATTAGGTTTGAGAAATGTGGGCTAAATTGGGAAGAGACCTCACCCATTGATTGTTCTGCAAGTTTGTTTCCCAAACCAAAAACTGTAGTTTTACATTCAGCAAGAGGAAGATTTAATTTCTTTCGACAACTATTTGTTATAAGACACCTTTGAGAGCCTGTATCTATGAGGGCTCTACATGTTTGAAGAACCCCGTTTTCCGATTTGACCTTTATTAAAGCCGTAGAGAGTAATATCCGATCATGACTTTTGTTGTCTGCAAAACATGAGACACTGGCATGGGTCAATGGAGATATGTCCGCAACAGGACTTAACATTTCCGGTTTGAACTGATGCAAAAGAGTATTATTTCTCTTATTACATGATTTGCAATTTTGCGTGAAGACGCATGACGATACTCTATGGTCAGATCTTAGACAGTTGTAACATAAACGATTATCTTTTACAAATGTCCATCTTTCAGGTAACATCATACCATTAAACTTAGGACATTTTAACAAAAAAATGTTCACCTTTACATAAGACGCATGACTTGACTCTGCTATCTATACTAGAGTCAGAGGCAGATGTTGCTGAATGAGAATGAGTGGATTTATTCATTTTGTAGAATTGTTCTGAATTTTCGTTATTCTGAAAACTCCCGAGACTTCCAGCAAATCTCTCCAGTAAATAAATCATCTTTTCATACGATGGATATTCTTTCTCAAGCAAACTCATCTCCCATTCCTTTCTTATTGAACGATCAAGTTTTGATTGAATTATATGAATTAAAATCATATCCGATAAATTATTACGTTCCAATCCGAGGATAGAGAGATTCTGAATGTTTTCGTTACAAGTGTCCAGGAGATCAAGTAAATCTTTAGTCGAATCTTGTTTTACATTTTTAGATCATACAAATTTTGAATTTGTTCAAAAGCCAATTCACTTTTTTTTGTCGAATCTATTGACCAAGGTTTGCCAGGTAATAGGATAATTTTCATCAGAAATATTGAACGCCCTAATGAGTCTAGCGTCATTTCCTTTTAGTGCAGAATTTAAATATTGAAGTTTTTGAAAATTTCCCAGTGTTGGATTTTGATCAATAGATCTAATAAAAATTTCCTTAAAACTCAGCCAATCTGAAATATCAACACTAATGGTGGGCAATTGAATTTTGGGTAGTTCTAAATGCGTTTCACCAGAAAATGTGATTTTATTTAAATTTCCCAGCGATCTATTTATTTTTATCAAAAAGGAATTGATTTTAGACTTTGCCTCAAAGGATACCTTGAAATATTCTTCAGCATTAATGCCTTTATATTTTACTAATTTCACATATTGTTTATCAAAGCTAGCTTTTAAATTTAACAAGTCTTCTTTATTTTGCATAAGTGCGTATTTATCATTGTCTTCTAAATTATATTCTACATCTGCTTTTATCAATTCTAAACTTTTAATCAGAGATTCAAAAATTAATATTTCTGTTTCCATATTTTAAAGATTAGTATTCAAAACCTCACCTTTCTCTATTTCTATGGCTTCTAAGATCTTTCTATTTCTTCTGCTTCTTTCCCGGTTTTCGGCAAAAAAATGTTAGCACGTTTTCTTTGAAGTGTCTTCTAGAAAGAACGAGCTGACTCAATTCGATTCAATCGATTTATTTCAAACAACAAAAGAGAATTACACTACGATTTAATGCGATTTATTGTATTTATAACACACAAGAAAACAGAAGAAGAAAAAAAAAACAAACAAAAAATGATGAGAAGTAACAATAAAATTCTAAGAATATGAATTATAATTAATTAATAAAATACAATAATAATAATAATAAAAACCTATCAGGAACTTTTTTTTCGGTTAGCGCCTATTCACCTGTGAGCTTACACACACCCTTTGGAACAATTAAATAATATATATACAACACACTCCCCCCTGTGTGCAAGCCCTAATCAGCAAGTCCAAGGCTATCTGCACATTTCCGTAGTTTGTCCTTAGGTAGACTCTTCGTTAGTATATCCGCCTCCATGTCTTCACTTTTAGTGTATGCCAGCTTGATTACTTTTTGAATTTCCTCTTTCACAAATTAATACTTTCTGTTTATGTGCTTTATTCATGAAGTAATTTTGTCAGATTGTATCCAGTTTATTGCAGCCTGGCTGTCACTTTTCAAGGTAATTGGGAAAGTTCTAGTAATCCCTTTAACCATAATACTTCTGAAATGTCTTCACATATTAAAATAGGTTCTGCTTCACATGTAGACAGGTTTACTAAATTTTGCTTTCTACTTCTCCAGTTTATTAAGTTGTTGCCAAGTTTGACTGTATAGCCTGAATAAGATTTTGCATCTCGGGTTGTGCACCAGCTCGCATCAGTACTAATTGTGATATTGTTGTCTTTTGACTTATATGCCAACATTTTATTTTATTTCTTGTTCCCTTCAGGTATCTATAAATCCTTTTAACTCCAGTTAAGTGTATTTCTCTTGGATCATTACTATACTGTGATAAATTGCTGACGTTGAAGGATATGTCTGGTCGAGTACCCGTAGAAAGGTACATTAGTGATCCAATCATTTCCTGGTATACAATTTTATCGACTGGCTTAGAGTACAAATATTCATCCAAATTTTGATTTTATCTCGGGTGTCTGCACACTGTTGCATTCTTCCAGTCCAAATCTGTAAAGAATTGTATCAATATAATGAGTCAGAGATAGATAAAATCCATATTCTGCCCTTTTTATTTCAATTCCAATAAATGGTTCGCTATCTTTCTTTTCTGCTAGAGTAACATATTTTTTATTTCTGAGGCTAGGTTATCAATGATTTTCTTACTAGTTGCAGCAATGATGAGATCATCTACATATAGATCCAGTATTGCATACTCTTCTCCTCTCTGGAGTTTATAGACACATGGATCACATTTGGTTCTAATCATTCCCAACTGGTATATAATTTCATTGATCTTTTTGTTCCAACATTTTCCTGATTGTGGGGTTCCATACAGGCTTTTTTCCAAATTACACACTTTGTTTTCTTCTCCTTTTTGCATAAACCCATCTGGTTGACTCATGTATACTTTCTATTCTAATTATCCATAGAGATAAGCTGTCTTCACATCATAAGTCTTTATGATTAATTTCTGTTGTGTTGCAAGAACTACTATTGTTCGCAAGCTTTCCTTTTTGAGTACAGGTGAAAAAGATTCCTTATAATCCACACCATATTTTGATTGCATCCAACAGCAATCTCTACCTCACTGAGCTCTTCTTTCATTGCTTTGTGCCATTCATTTCTTTCTCCACTATCCATTGCTTCTTTAAGGTTGTCAGGGATATAATGATCTATTTCCATAATTATGTTTGCATCAATCCTATCCTTTATTCTTTGCGAGCGTCGAACTCCTTCTTTGATCAATTTGCTTTCTTGTTCTTTGAGACTTGCTTTGTGCCGTTGCTGATTGTTTCTCCTTTCTTTCTTCCTCCTTTTACACATATTTCCTCTATCGGTTCAGTTTGTGATGAGTCATTTTGACAGTCACCACCTGGTTTTACTGAAGTATCCTCCTGAGACTTCATTTTACTCTCTGTGACAGGATTGTAATCTTTCAAGATAAGAAAGTCTTTAGCAACTATTTCTTCACAATTTCCTTTATAGGTCAAATTATCGCAATTTGTATCTTCCTGAATATCATTTGCATAATCAATTCCTCTCTTATTTTCACTGAATTTTACTGTTCTGACTTCATGAATTCTCTTTGTCTTTATATCATATATTCTGTAGGCTTTTCTTTTAATGGAATAACCAATAAATATTCCCTTTCTACCCCTTGGTGAAAACTTGTTTCTTCTTCTTTTGCCTTCAAGCCAATGTGTCAAACATCCAAATATTCAAATATGCTTGACCGATGGTTTCCTGCCATTCCATCTCTGCATAGGTGTATGGTGCTTGATATACCTGTGGGGGGTACAATTCTTAATATATGCAGTTGTAGCAATTGCCTCTGCCCAAACTTCATGGGTAATTTTGAGTCAATTAATAAGGTTATCGTTGTATCTATAAGAGTCCTATTCACTCTCTCTGCGACTCCATTACTTTGTGGTGAGTATGTTGTGGTAAGTTGGTGATGGATCCCATTTCTCTTGAAAAGTCCTTCAAATCTTGAGTTACAAAATACAGTTTCATTGTCGGTTCTTGCATCTTTTATTCTAAGACTTGATTCGTTTTCAGCTCTTGCTTTAAATTATTCAAATCTTTCAAAGGTCTCATCTTTTGACCTCAGGAAATATACAAATATTCTTCTACTGTAGTTATCTACTATGACAAGAAAATACTTAGATCCTCCTAAAGATTGACATGGCATTGGTCCACATAAATCCATATGAATTAACTGCAGGGGCTTAACTGAATAATTTTCTGTAATAGTATTTTGCTTCTGAACCAGTTTTATAATTATTATGCATGCTTCGAACTCTGGTAACCTTTCGAATTCTAGATCCAATCTTCTTACAATATGTCCTTGAATAATTTTTTTCGTGTTATTTTCATTTATATGGTTTAATCTTTATTATAATCTTCATTATAATTTTTGCTACATTCTTATTGAAAATAACTGAATTTCCTTTGTTGACTAATTCGTATACTGACAAGATATTATTCCTTAAACTTGGTACAAGTAAAATATCTTTGATGCGAATATTTTCTTGGCCTTCACTTGTGCATGTAGTAAGTCTCATATTTCCTTTGGCTGTGGCTTGGGTAGTTTTGCCCTCCTCACCTAGGTTGATTTCACTTTTGTTCTCTGTCACATTTTCCATTCAAGTTAGGTTTGGGGTTAAATGTGCGGTGCATCCTGAATCTATACAGCATATTTGCCTATCATTTTTTTTCATCTGGTGAATCTTCAAATTCTTTTACATATGTTTCAAATGCTTGCTCATCAATTTCACTTTTCATAGTATCCACTAGGTTATTTGAATGTTCCCTACTGTATTTGTGATTTCTATAATCAGGATTCCATTTCTTTTGATATCTTCGTTTCTGTTTATCTCGAAACCAGCAATCATTAGCTAGATGTCCCTTTTTATTACAAAAAAAAAAACTCTTTTCGGCTAATATTGTTTAACTTTTCTATATTTAATTCTGTATGCTTGTTGATGCCCATTCTCAACCGATTGATTTAATCTCATATTTCTTCTTGACTCCTCTTCTCTTAGAGTTTGTTGAATCTCTTCTACTGTTGCCTCTCTCTTAGATCGTAAGACAATAGCAATATTTTCATACATTGGATGTATGCCTCTGACGATATGAAATGAAAGTTATCTTGAGGTAAATTGATGCCCTAATGATGAACTTCTAGCAGCAATATTTTTTGCCCTCGTTATATATTCATCTGCAGTTTCATTATCTTTCATTTTAATGTTCTTCAATTCTAAGCCTATATCAATAATTTTATCTTCCAAATTGCCGGTGTATGTTTTTCTCAGTGAGTCCCATACTTTCTTAGCATTTGTTCCTCCTATTAACTACAGCTTGGTCATTTGTCAATGTAGTGATGATTATCCCAAATGCTTTATTATTTTTATCACTCCGAATCTCCCAAGAACTTTTGTCTTCCATATCAGGTTCTGGATCGGAAATTACACATTTAAATAATTTTCTTCCTCTTAGAAATGCTACGATTTTCAACGCCCATATTTGATAATTAGTTCCTGTTAATGGTTCAATTTTTGTTTGGGATAAAAAATTATATTCAGCTATTTTCGCCTTTTGCGCTAATATAAACAAACCAATATAATTTTAAAACAATTATATATTTCAAATTTATTTAAATATTGGGTAGCTTTTGTTGAAAAAAAAGGGAAGGAGAAGGCCGGGAATTGGCTTTTAAAGATAGAAAGTTTAATCAGTTATGCTCAAATTTTACATAAACTTAAAGCGGCTTGCTTTACATACTCCACTACTACAATGATAGAAATAATTTATATTTATAGCGGTCAATTGGTCAAAACAAATAAAAGAAGAGTAGAATGTTGAAATTGATTATTCCAACACCCTCCCTCAATCTCTACATTCCCAATTCACGAATACATTTCTCATGAGAGACCTTTGTCAGACTCTTGGTGAAGATATCCGCAACATTCTCCTGGGTTGGTGTATGGACGACCTCGACAAGACCTTCACCATAAATATCTCTGATGTAATGCTATTTGATGTCAATGTGCTTTGTTCGCGCATGGTACACAGGATTCCTTGTCAATTGCCGAGCTCCCTGATTTTCAGTCTTCAAAACTGTAGGTCCTTCCAATATTTCACCAAATCCTAATTCATCCAAAAGCATCCTTATGTGAACAGCCTCCTTACCAGCTTCACAAAGTGCGATGCACTCCGATTCAGTGCTTGAAAGGGAAACAGTTTGTTGTTTTTTGGATTCCCACGTTATTGGACCGCCCGCCAAGTAAAACACAAATCCTGCATGAGACTTTGTGTCCATGAGGTTTCCGCCCCAATCCGCGTCTACATAACCATAAAGTTCCTTCGTCGATATTTTGAAAGTAATCTTTAGGCCCGATGTTTTTCTCAAGTAGCGGAGAACACGCTTTGCAATATTCCAATGTTGTCTTCTAGGATCGTTGCTAAATTGCCCTGAAGTACTGATCGTATAGGCAATATCAGGCCTTGTTGAGACAGATAGGTAGATCAGTGATCCTATCAAAGATTGATACTCTACCTTATCTACTGGCTCATTCTCACCATCTATAGGTGATATTTTTGTCACTTTGTAATTAGGGTCCATGGGCGTAGAGATCGGTTTTGATTCTTTCTTCTCATATTTCTCTAGAAGTTCTTCAATGTATCTTTCCTGATCGAGAGATATAGATCCATCCACTCCTCTCTGTACCCGTATCCCAATACAATAATTCAATGCTCCAAGATCATTTATCTCAAACAACTTCTTCATACTTTCTTTGAAGCAAATCAGCGTGTTCTCTTCTTCTGCAGCAATAATCATATCATCAACATATATTGCAACCAGAAGAACTCCTTCTTCTCTTTTAATGTAGACACAGTTATCAGTTTTCATCTGTTCCAGGCCCATTTCTTTTAATACTGAATCGAGCTTTGCATGCCAAGTCATTCCAGCCTGTTTCAGACCATATATAGCCTTCTTTAGTTTACATACCCTTCTTGGATATTTCTTTGACTCGAAATTTTCTGGTTGTGTCATGTAAATTTCTTCTTTGACATCACCATTCAAGAAGGCAGACTGAACATCCATTTGATGGACCAGCAAATCATATTCAACGGCCAAGGCTAAAACTGTTCTGATCGTACTGTGGCGTACAACTGGTGCAAAGGTTTCCTCATAATCAATACCGTATTTTTGGGAATAACCTTTTGATACAAGTCGAGCCTTATACCGTTCAATAGAGCCGTCGGCTCTAAATTTCTTTCGGAAGACCCATTTATTTCCTATAATGTTTTTGTTTTTAGGAGGATCGACAAGTTCCCAAGTTCCATTCTTCAAAAGGGAACTGTACTCTTCCTTCATTGCCCCTTTCCATAGATGCGAATCTTCACTAGACAAGGCTTGATCTAAATCCTTTGGATCTGGTAAACTGGTGTTCTGTCTAAAATCCTTGGACAAATTAGCTTCAACGTATTCCTTTCGTGGTCTTCCCGGTTTTCCAGTACATAAAATTCTTGGTCTTCCTCTTCCTCTCTGCGAGATGACTTCCTTTGTTTCTGATGGTTCGCTTAAAAACTCCGAATCAGTTCCGGGCAAAGTTTTTTCATCATCCTGAAGACTTTCCTCCTCCAATGATGTATCTTCCTTTTTCTGTGGTATAGCTTCAATTTGCACCACGTCATTCCTTAAGGTAGAGTTTTCAGATTCGAGGAAACGTACATCTCGACTTTTTATCATCATGCCTGTTCCAGGCTTCCATAATCTGTACGCCTTTGATTCGGGAGAATAGCCAACCAGTCGGTATTCTTCACTACGAGGAGCGAATTTTCCTCTTCTCGGACGGTTGTCAACAGCGAAACATTTACATCCAATCATTCTTAAATGAGAAACGGTTGGTTTTCTTCCTGTAAATATTTCATGCGGAGTTCGACTTTCATTTGTTCTTGGGCATCTGTTTCTGATATATGTAGATGTATGCACAAGTTCAGCCCAAAGTGGATCTGGGAGGTTCGCTTGAATTATGAAACATCTAGTCATTTCTACCAGAGTTCTGTTCGCTCTTTCAGCAACTCCATTTTGTTGCGGAGAATATTCAACTGAGAGCTGATGTCTAATTCCTTCCTCCAATAAATATTCTTTAAAATCTGTACTCAAATACTCTGCTGCATTGTCACTTCTGATTGCTTTAATTTTCTTGCCAGTTTGTTTCTCAGCAAATCTTTTAAAGACTTTAAATCCTTTGAAAATTTCACTTTTTCGTTTCATAACAAAAGTGAATATCATTCGTGAGAAATCGTCAATGAAAGTTGCGAAGTACAATGCACCGCCATATGACTTTGTTCTCATCGGTCCACATATGTCAGAATGAATAAGTTGCAGTGGCTCTGTTGACTTTGTCAGAGAGACTTCTGGGAATGGCAATCGAGTCTGTTTACCCCTAATACAAGTTTCACAACTTGTTATACTTTTAAAATCACCCTTGGGTAATCCATTGACTAAATTATTTTTCTGCACTTTCTTAAGGTCATCAAAATTAAGATGACCAAACCTACTATGCCAAATTTCACTGCTATTTCTGTCTATACACATTCTGGTAAATTGTGTTTTTGCATATTTAGTTTGACGCAATATGTAAAGTCCGTTTCTTTTGTAAGCTTCTATGCAAATTTTCCTCAATGGATTCATAATTTCCGCTTTTCCTCTCATAAATTTTACAAAGAATGATTTTTCTCTGCAGGTACTGACTGAAAACAAATTTCCCTTCAGTCCTGGGACAAACAACACATTTTCTAATTTTAATAAAAATGGTTCACCATGTTCGAAAACCTCCAATTCTACCGTTCCTGTACCTAAAGCTTCTATGCTTTGGTCGTTCGCTAATTTAACGGCTATTGGCTCTGTTTCTCTTAAATTTGAAAATGCTGTTCTTAAGCAGCACATGTGTGCAGTTGCACCGCTATCCAGGCACCATTCGTCAACCTCAAGAATATTTTCATCTCTAATTCCTAGAGAAGCAGCCATTCGCGTATTGTTTCTTTTAGAGTTCCTTTTTGACCAGCAGTCAGCCGCTTTGTGGCCTTTCTTGCCACAGTAATAGCAGTTAAATTTGAACTCCTTCCGATTTGGTGGTTTAGTGGAATTGGTAGTTTTTCTTTCTGGATTTCCAAAAAAGGCATTTTGTTCTCCAGAC
Organism: Cordylochernes scorpioides; assembly: GCA_030710605.1. Classification (NCBI taxonomy): domain Eukaryota; kingdom Metazoa; phylum Arthropoda; class Arachnida; order Pseudoscorpiones; family Chernetidae; genus Cordylochernes; species Cordylochernes scorpioides. The sequence goes on along the minus strand of CP092876.1, from coordinate 47,986,376 downwards.
GAAGTTCCCTCCATTTCACGTTGTCTTTGATCTTCTTCTATAATCTTCACCTTTAAAGTTTCAAGTTTTGGGAGCTCATCTCTGGTTTCTATTGGAGTCCTGAATCCTTCGTACGATTCTGGAAGACTACACAACAAGAGTATAACTAAAATGTCTTCGGGTACTTGAACCCCAATTTCACCTAGATTGTCCACTAATGAAGTAAATTTACTCAGGTAATCTTTCAAATCATCATTAGGCCTCATTTTCATCTGTATTAGCCTTTTGGTCAGGGAAACTCTCGTCGCAGGTCCTTTTGGTCGATAAACTTCTTCTATCTTTTTCCAGGCCTCCTCGGCAGTCTTGCAATTCTTAACATGTATTAGTTCTGATGGATTCAAGCTCAATACAATTGTAGCGAGAGCCTTCTGATCCTTATTTTGCCAATTAGTAAACTCTTGGTTACCGGGTTCAGGTTTGATATTGGCATCATTAACATAACTCCACAGATCAGAGTGAATAAGAATCATTTGCATTTGAAGCCTCCATGTCTCAAAGTTTTGCTTATTCAACTTCTCAATTTGATATAGACTGGACATTCTTTATTCTTAATTTCTTAGGCAATCAGTTCTGGGCCCATAACCTGTTGAAAAAAAAAGGGAAGGAGAAGGCCGGGAATTGGCTTTTAAAGATAGAAAGTTTAATCAGTTATGCTCAAATTTTACACAAACTTAAAGCGGCTTGCTTTACATACTCCACTACTACAATGGTAGAAATAATTTATATATATAGCGGTCAATTGGTCAAAACAAATAAAAGAAGAGTAGAATGTTGAAATTGATTATTCCAACAGCTTTTAAACATGCAATATATAGATATAATTTAACTTAATCTATATAAATACCTTTAATCTTCTCAGAAGTGCTTCAGTTTACCGATCAGAATAAACTTCTTGCTTAATCTTCAGATTAAATAATTTCGCTTTTGAGCTTTATATCAAACAACCACGCTCTGCTACCAATTGTTGACTTTGCTTAGAATTTTTAATGAAACTGATTCCAAGAATTAATAATTAAACATTATATTTATTGATTTACAAGAGAGAGATTAAAATATAAAAGGGAAACTAATATTGAAACAAAGAAACATATTTTTCGGTTAGCGCCTATTTACCTGTAAATTTACACACACTCTGTGGAACAATTAATTAATATATATACAACAATGGGATAGACCTTATTATTTTTAATCCTTTAACATTCACACATCCCTTATAATATTCAACTTATTCGAATAGTATTTTTTTCCATTCACAAATTCACCCCCCCCACCTCCTTTGTATTATAAAATATATAGTTTAACTGTAATATAATGACACTATGCGGCTCTGAGTTTGTTTATACGAAATGTAATGCTTTGACATGCGTTCAGCCAACCGAACTATTGGCAAATAATATTTTATGCAATCCAATATATATTAAATTAATTATCTTATAACTGTTTATATATTAATATTGATTTATAATATATTCAGATCAAATGAGAGTTGTTACAAGATATTTTAGCAAGTGTTATGACTTGAGGGAGAAGTTTATAAATGATTGATTAAAGATCGAACAATCAGCCATTATAATCAATAGAGAGCTGGCTAATGATAGAAAATAGAGATCGAATTCAGCAGCCTTTACATTTGCATTCAGTAGACCAATATATATCATTACAATATAATAGGGTTTACTTTAGTTTTTAGTTTAGGGAAACTAAATAATGTATACTTTAAACATCTACACCTTTATATGCCTATATATATGATGTTGTGTGAATAATGAAGCTATCTAAACTTTTACCATTGGTACACCGGTTGATACCACATTGGTACCACCTGGTACATCAAAATTTAAGTCATATATTTTGAAATAAGAAAAATTTACGCGTTGTATCAATTGATATAAATATTTGAAATTGTAAGATGTATGAAAAATAACGTGATTGAAGTGAACTTCAAGCATCAAAAATTTTATTTATTTAGAAATTGAAAGTATGTAATATATATTTCAAATATTAAACGATGAATATTTAAGATATTTGGAGGTAGCATTATAAATACAGCTATTGTTCGTGTCTGCGGTGACATTGGGACAGCTAACAATGTTAGTGACAGTTTGACAGCGTGGGGCCGACAATTTTCAAAGGTTCTAATTGTCACTTCAACAAGCTATTCCACAACACTCTCCTTTCTTCCTATTTCTATCTCAAACTATTTATCTGATCCAACAAATCTTTCCTTGTGTAAACTCTTGTTTAAAATTCTAAACTCAAAAATCCAATAAATATTCAAATTTTAAAACGAGAGAGAAACGTTTAAATAATTTTAGGAATACGACTGAATTTTTCGATATTTTAATCTAAAAAATAAATAAAAATACTCTATTAAAATGATTCTCATGAACATAACAATTATTTAAATTAAAATCACATATAAATTAAATCCACATAAAATAAAAAATGAGAGAAAGCTAATGAAAAAATTAATTTCAATTGGAGAGATAGATAATTTGTTAACTGTAAATGAATTACTATAGAAAAAAATTCCTATTGTTAAAAACCTTAAAGGATACCATAAAAATATACTATATATATACTAGCGAATGTACCCGGCTTCGCCCGGTTTTTACCTGAGTAAAGGTTTGTCTAACGAACATTTGTTAAAACAATTCTAAGCAAACATCCAATCCTTACTGAATCTATACTTGGCAAGATTATGTTTGATTATCTGCTCCACCTACCTGTACCCGTTCAAACGTTGATGTCTTTGAACAAAAAGGCAGTTTCGATACCTAAAACATAATTTATTTTTTAAAAACCACCGGGATATCACTTAAGAAATCTGCTGAAAGAGCGCCAACGTGGAGATTTCAATTTGTTCGCAATGGATTGAAGACCTAAACCAAATTTTGAATGGCTATGACCTATGGTTATCATCTGATTTCTACTAATTCAAAAATGAATAGAGGTTCGTATCAAGCAATATCAAAGGGGAAACAGGAGACTTTTATCAAGTTGGTATGCTAACAGGACGTAACTATGCAAAAGCTTCTATATAAGTTATTGAACATCAATTATAATTCTGCTAATTAAAATTATAATAATTGAAGGCTAATTAAAAAATTAGGAAAGAAAGGAGGATTTAGTCAGAAAAAAATAATGTCATTAAGCGATGTAGATTTTACTTTGAAAAGTATATACAAAATAATTCAGGTATAACTTTTTAGAAAATTAAGAGATTAATTGAAAAATATTTTAAATTTAGAAGGGTGGCAAACAACAATTATCAATGCAAAATAAAAGAGTTTATAATAACTCTGAAAAGTCATCTATTGAGTTAATTCACATAAAATCAGATGAAACTAAGTGAAAAAGAACATGAGAATTTTAAAAAGAAAAAAAAAGGATAATTTTCATAGCTGTACTTATTCAGAAGATCGACATTTTAAACCATATTTGAACTTCAATGGCAGCAGGAGAGTGTGAAAAAAAAATTGTCGGCGTGCTTCAAAAGCCTGTCACGAGTGCTGACGTAACACTTTTGGTTTCGGTTTCACTTTGCTGCCAGGCCTCTCTCTCGTCACCGGTACGTTTTTGTGGAATCCTTTAAAACTTGTTTTTCAATTATTTATCCATATTTAATTTTTTTAATTTATAATATATTGAATTTTTAATAAATAGGTGTAATTTTAGAGCTTTTTTTTCTCTGAAAATGGGTAGTAAAACGGTGTTATATTTGCCCTTGCGCCAAGAACCGCATGTCAAACATGACTTGCTGTAAATGCAATAAGAACATTTTCAAAGAAAATTCGAACTAAATTTGCCAAAATTGCCAGTGAATATTGGCGATTTATTAGATATAAAAAAATTTGTGCAAAGCCTGCGAAAATCTCTGCTTTTTCACTTGTTTTTATATTTTTATGCATGACTTTGTAATTATGAAAATAAAATTTAAAAATTTGCTATCAATTTAATCCTTATTGTCTAAGATAAATACAATTTATTTTTAAAAATAATTTTATCATTTTTTATCATCATAAAGTTCGAGCTCGGGAAGCTCGGCGCGAGTACCTACGTCCTATAAACGGGCACGTTTGATTAAGGGTTAATAATTCACCTGATTTAAAAATGATGTCAAACAGCGCTATTTCCATTTCAAGCGCTTCTCTTTCGTATAATAAATACTCTATTCGGTATTATTTACTTGTTTCAAAGTGCTCATTAATAAAGAATATATAGAAATGTCCATGTGTCTAAATTAAAATTGAAAATGTCTAAATAAAAATTAAAGTGTCTAATTTAAAATGAAAGTGTCTGAATTAAAATGAAAAAAATAAAATAAAAATAAAATGCCTATTTAAAAGTTGAAACTATATATATGTGGCAACCGCGGGTCAAACCTGTAGTAACCGAGAGGGACAGTCAGGGCGTGGAGAGATTTCCAGTACCTTTCTGCACTTTGGAAGACCTTTAACAGCTTTCACAGAGTACAGGCAGTCGTGGTCGAGGCAGAGTGGAAAGCTTGGGAATGTCCACACACAAAAAACGATGAGACACAGTTGTAGTAGGAAGGTTCCAGGAACAGTTAGGAATCGATCTAAGAGCAAGATGGAGTTAGAAGATTCTTATTGTTCTACATGGTCGATGAGGTAAACCTGGGTACAACCGACGAGGGCTCACGCCGATGGTGAAGTGACTGTAAGTTCGGCTAAAACCGAGGTTTTATATACCTTTGCCGAGGAGGGAAACATGCGAGAATTTGGACTTTGAACGGGTCCAAAGGGCATGGGGCGTCTGCGCTATTCTGCACCCTTTGACCTTGATGGCAACGACTTGCCAAATTACTCTTTAGGGTTGTTGGATTTCTTACTCGATCTATTTCTTAGCTCAGCTCTTAATCTATTACATAGTTTTATTTATTCATCCTCAGTTTATACAAAGTACATTACATATGGTGATGCAATGACACATGTCAATCATGCGTATAATTATTTATAGATGTGTTTCTATATACAAATTTAATTTAAATTACCATAATGGGCCCCGGGAGTGAAAGGGTTTATCCGGGTTTAAACGGGTAAAGCCTCTCTAACACTGGTAAGTAATTAAAATTTATTTTAATTAATTTAAACTGTGAGGGCTAAAAAGGGCTATAATAAAATGTTTTGTTTGGATATATCTGAAAATTATAAAAAATAAAACTTATGTTTAATTTAAAAGTTATGATATATCTATATATATCTATATATATATTATATATATATATATATATATATATATATGAAAAATAGTACAAATGTAACATTGTACTTGGATAAGGTGCGTAAATTAAGAAAAAGGCATCTCCTTATCGTGCAACTGAAAGTTGCTGATGGCTGGCGCCATCTATCGGAATAAATATCAACTATTCTCGTTGATTTTTTAATTATTCCAGAATTGGCCAAATACCCATTCTTGATTAATCAAGAAAAGCTAACCACGGACGCGTTTCGGGCTGTTGGCCCTCATCAGCGTGGTGCAAGCTGTACCTCAACGACCAAAAAAATTGGTCATTAAGGCATCCTGAAAAATCAGGAAACGGGTAGTTAAGGCCAGAATTGCGTGAGGACGCTACACAATGTGAAAAAATAGTACAAATGTAACATTGTACTTGGATAAGGTGCGTAAATTAAGAAAAGGGCATCTCCAGGCCAACAGCCCGAAACGCGTCCGTGGTTAGCTTTTCTTGATTAATCAAGAATGGGTATTTGGCCAATTCTGGAATAATTAAAAAATCAACGAGAATAGTTGATATTTATTCCGATAGATGGCGCCAGCCATCAGCAACTTTCAGTTGCACGATAAGGAGATGCCTTTTTCTTAATTTACGCACCTTATCCAAGTACAATGTTACATTTGTACTATTTTTTCACATTGTGTAGCGTCCTCACGCAATTCTGGCCTTAACTACCCGTTTCATGATTTTTCAGTATGCCTTAATGACCAATTTTTTTGGTCGTTGAGGTACAGCTTGCACCACGCTGATGAGGGCCAACAGCCCGAAACGCGTCCGTGGTTAGCTTTTCTTGATTAATCAAGAATGGGTATTTGGCCAATTCTGGAATAATTAAAAAATCAACGAGAATAGTTGATATTTATTCGGATAGATGGCGCCAGCCATCAGCAACTTTCAGTTGCACGATAAGGAGATGCCTTTTTCTTAATTTACGCACCTTATCCAAGTACAATGTTACATTTGTACTATTTTTTCACATTGTGTAGCGTCCTCACGCAATTCTGGCCTTAACTACCCGTTTCATGATTTTTCAGGATGCCTTAATGACCAATTTTTTTGGTCGTTGAGGTACAGCTTGCACCACGCTGATGAGGGCCAACAGCCCGAAACGCGTCCGTGGTTAGCTTTTCTTGATTAATCAAGAATGGGTATTTGGCCAATTCTGGAATAATTAAAAAATCAACGAGAATAGTTGATATTTATTCCGATAGATGGCGCCAGCCATCAGCAACTTTCAGTTGCACGATAAGGAGATGCCTTTTTCTTAATATATATATATATAAATGAATGTTTGTATGTTGGTCTGTTGGTATGTCCGGTATACAAATTCGCAGTAGTTCACTAATTCAAACCAAAATTTCCATACATAGGTAAAAAATAACGGGGGTCACGATAGGCTATTTTAAAAAATATATAAATCAATTATTAAAACTATATATTCAAATTATTCAACTTAGCTCACGAGCAGCGCCCTCTATCAATACTAAAAGGTTATAAATACGTTTAAAATCTAAATCTTCTCAATGTTTTATTAATAATAGTTCGCTTAATAACACATATAATATAAATATTTATATAATAACTGCTCTAATTTGAAATATTTGGTAGGTTTTATTCATTTAAATATTTTCATTTTTAGATATAACTGATCTAATTCGCCGTTTAAAATAGTTCGCTTAATAACACATATATAATATAAATATTTATATAATAACTGCTCTAATTTGAAATATTTGGTAGGTTTTATTTATTTATATATTTTCATTTTTAGATATAACTGATCTAATTCGCCGTTTAAAGTAGTTCGCTTAATAACACATATATAATATAAATATTTATATAATAACTGCTCTAATTTGAAATATTTGGTAGGTTTTATTTATTTATATATTTTCATTTTTAGATATAACTAATCTAATTCGCCGTTTAAAATAACTGCTCTTGAAATATTTGGTATGTTTTATTTATTTATATGTTTTCATTTTTAGATATAACTGATCTAATTCGCCGTTTAAAATAACTGCTCTAATTCGAAATATTTGTTATGTTTTATTTGTGTTCACTCTATTTCTATTTATTTGAAGTATTATAATTTCCATGTTTCAAAAACCTATTTCAAAAAGGTCGTTAGAAATATGTAAGGCCTGAAATAGCTTTACATGCGAACATTTATGATGCCAAGCGTAGCTTAATGGTTAGGTGTGCGGCTTCGTATTTCCACAACCTTGGTTCGAAACTTAGCCTGGGTGTTTTTTTTTTAATATTTGTTTTGTTTCCCACTTGGCAAATACGCAAGTAGGAAAATCAGAATGATTGTTTACAAAATAATTTGTTCTCGTTAGGCTTAATTGACTAGAATGTTTATACTAGTGTAAAGAAACAAATTTACTTATCTTTGGTCAGGCAATCATCCCAAGCTTTACAAATGAATTTATTTTATTTTTCTTTATAATGAATATTTAAAGAATACGATTTAAAGCCGCAGAGCTATGAAAGGCATGGTTAGTTAGTGGCGCGCGTTGGTAAGAATCTTCTAGAAGGTGGCGAGCTCCCTCTGGCGGCGCAGCCAGACGGCCTCCCATTGGTCAGCGATGACGCAGTTCCTTCACCGCTGCGCGTACACCGCCGCGCGCTGCCTTCTGCTACCTATGTTAGAATAAAACGAAACATACTCCCCTCCTGTGGACGTAGTCCACACACAAGGCAAAAGAAAAGGATCACATAGTGTAGAACGTTTTTTTTTTTTTTTTTTTTTTTTAAGAAGAAGAAGAAGAAGAATTAGAATGGCAGAAGTGCAATCTTCAAGATGGGTCTTATTAGATGATGTTGTTTCTCTGTATGAAGTTCCACAACTCGGACATTGCCATCCGCTCCAGGTGACACCTTGGTGATGCGGCCAAGGCTCCACTGCATTGAAGGCATAGGAAAGTCTTTTACCAACACCAAATCTCCAACCTTCAGGTTGGAAGAGGGTTTTTTCCACTTGGACCGTTGTTGCAGATTGTTCAGATATTCCCTGGACCATCTTTGCCAGAAAACATCTCTGGCCTTTTGAATTAATTTCCATCTAGTTAAGTAGTTGTCATTAGGGTGATAACTGGGCTCTGGGAGTGCTGTTAATGGTCTTCCAATCAAAAAATGTCCTGGAGTGAGAGGGTTGAAATCATTTGGATCCGAACTCATCGGATACAACGGGCGAGAATTCAAGCACGCTTCAATTTGACTTGTCAGAGTATTGAGTTCTTCAAAATTTAAAACTGCAGATTTTAAACACCTTAGGAGATGATACTTCAATGATTTAATTCCTGCTTCCCAAATGCCGCCGAAGTTTGGAGCAGATAAAGGTATAAAATGCCAAGTGATGTGTTCATTAGCGACATAATTTTGAATTGAAGAATCCTTTACAAGTTGATGTATATTATTCAAAATATTCTTAGCTCCTTTAAAGTTAGTAGCGTTGTCGGTGAAAATATCAGAGGGTTTTCCTCGACGAGAGATGAATCTTCTAAAAGCAGCGAGGAAGGCAGGGGTTGACAGATCTGAAACTATCTCAAGGTGAATAGCCTTCGTTGAGAAACAAATGAATAATGCTATATATGATTTTATTGTTACTTTTGTTCTTATGACATTAGGTTTAGTTATAAATGGTCCTGCGAAGTCTATTCCTGTTTTGCTAAAAGGGCTTGAGGGTATGATTCTATGAATAGGCATATCTCCCATGATTTGTTTTGACACTTGGCGTTTCGTCTTGAAACATGTCATGCAACGATTAATGAGCTTTTTAACTAGAATTCTACCGGATGGAATCCAGTACTTTTGTCGGATGGCACACAGAGTTAATTGGAGACCAGAATGAAGATGCTCTACGTGGAATTGTTGAACAATCAATTCTGTAACGAAATGGTTGTGAGGAATAATTATTGGATGCTACTCATTGAATTGCAGGTTGGATTTGCGCAGTCGACCTCCTACACGTAGAATTCCTGATGAATCAATAAATGGGTTTAAGGATAAAAGTTTTGAGTTTGATGGTAGAACTTTGCTTTGATTACAACATTGAATTTCAGTTTTAAATTCTGAACTTTGAATGATTTGAATAAGAGTTCGAATTGAATTATCGAGCTCATTAGAGGACAATTCTTTGTGTTTTATTTTGTCGCTGCTGTGTCTAGCATTGTGAATAAATCTTAGGAGCCATGCCGTAACTCTGCTCAGCTTCCTGAATGTTGAGAATTTAAAAATAAAGTCTAGAATAGGACAAGTAGTGAAATGAACAATCGGAAGTCTTTCTTTTTTCATGACAAACTTCTTTTGGAAGTTCATATGTGATTGGTAGCGGATCTTGTAAACTTGAGTTTGATAGCCAATCAGGACCATTCCACCAAAGTGAATGGTTTACTAGTTCTGAAGAAGTTATACCTCTGGAGGCGCAATCTGCAGGATTATCCTTGGTAGACACATAGTACCAAAAAGAATGCAGAGTTAGTCGCTGAATTCCTGCAATTCGGTTACCAACAAAAGGTTTCCAATGTTTTGATTAAGATTTTATCAAAAAATAAAACAATCTGGGAATCTGTCCACAAAATTACTCGGTCAATCTGCAACAGCAATGAGCTGCAAATGGAATCATATAAATTTGAAAGGAGAAGAGCAGCACAAAGCTCCAGACGAGGTATTGACGTTGCCTTCAAGGGAGCGACTTTTGTCTTGGCAGCAATCAATGTGACTTGAACCTGACCAGATTTAAAACGAGATTTCATATAAACAACTGATGAATATGCAGATTCGGAAGCATCACAAAATCCATGGAGTTCTAAAGAATGTATAAGTCCCTTGCAGGAAATGTATCTAGGAATTTTAATATGATTTAGCATGGCCAAATCCATTTTCACTCTCCTCCAATGAGAACACAACGATTCAGACAAGGGATCATCCCAATCCAAATCCTGTTTCCACAAAGTTTGGAATAGAATCTTGAAGCTAATGATCACCGGTGATAACCATCCCAAAGGGTCATAAATTCGAGAAATGTCCGATAACAATTGTCTTTTAGAATATACGTCTTTTAGTGAATTGACTGTAATTGTGAAATTATCCGTCGATGGATTCCAATTTATCCCAAGAATCTTAACAGATGAATTATCTCCGATTTCATATGAATCATGTGCTTTCAGCGCTTCTGGTACCTCTGAAAGAACCTCAGGGACATTTGACATCCATTTTCTTATGCAAAAGCCACCAGATAAAAAGATTTTCCGGATATCATCAATGAGAACTTTTGCTTCTTCGATTGTTGTTGCGCCAGAAAGTAGGTCGTCTACATAAAAATCAGTTTTTATGATTTTAGATGCCTCTGGGAACAGGAGTTTTTTGTCGGTGGCAAGTTGCATCAAGGTACGGATTGCAAGATATGGTGCACACGACATTCCATAAGTTACTGTGAGCAATCTATACTCCAATAAAGATTCCAATGGACTATTTCTCCAGAAGATTCTCTGAAAGTCGAGATCAGAAGAGTTCACTTTTATCTGTCTGTACATTTTCTCAATATCTCCCGTAAAAGCTATAGGATTAGTACGAAACTTCACAAGAATATTGAAAATATCATGCTGCAATTTTGGTCCAGTATGAAGAAATTCATTTAAGGAGTAAATGTTGCTCGTTTTGCACGATGCATCAAACACTACTCTTAATTTAGTAGTGCGGCTCTGCTCACGCAGAACGCAATGGTGAGGTATATAATAGCACTTGTCTGATGGTTTGTCACGTTCGTTTTTCGGAGTGAGCTCCATGTGGTTGAGAGAAAGATATTCCATCATGAAATCCTTATATTGCTGAAGAAGATTCGAAGATTTGTGCAATTTTCTCTCAAAAGCAAGAAATCGTTTCATGGCATTCTGACGTGAGTCTCCGAGATTAGGCACAGATTTAAACGGTAGACCAACAGAATATCTTCCATCTGCTGATATGCAAAAGTTCTTGTCATAAATGTCCCCGCAACTCTTCTCCTCTTTAGTCAATGGAAGAGCGGCAGGAACCGATTCCAATTCAAAAAACTGTCGCAGATTATCATCTCCTTGGGATGTTGAGCATAATGAGATATAGTTGTTTCCAGTCTCAGAACTGGAAACATTTCCTGAAAGTTATACGATAATAACAAGGCGAAGGAAGACGAGTATCTTTATTGGTGCATAAGAGCGAGCTTTCGGGCAAAAGCCCTTCGACTGGCAAAATATAACGACACTATGAAGGACATCGATGGCTGTAAAGAATATTCTTTACAGCCATCGATGTCCTTCATAGTGTCGTTATATTTTGCCAGTCGAAGGGCTTTTGCCCGAAAGCTCGCTCTTATGCACCAATAAAGATACTCGTCTTCCTTCGCCTTGTTATTATCGTATAAGTTCATTCCAGGAAGAATTACTCTACTATTATTTCCTGAAAGTATCCATCCTAACTTGGAACTACAGGCAGTGGGTCCTGGATGATTTTGGAATCGTAGTTTTCCTGTATATAAAAATGGGGCTAGGTCTGCACCAATTACTAAATCAATGGGACTTGTTTCATCAAAATTGGGATCTGCTAATAAAGTATTCTTAAGATGAGGCCAATTATCTCTATTTATCAGAAAATTAGGTAAATCAACAGTGATTTGATCGAGTATTATGGATGAAATTTTGAATATTCTATCAGAAAAATGAGGCTTAAATTGAAGAAAAGTCTCACTAGCAGACTGCTGTATTGGTTGGTTACCATTTCCAAAAACTCTGAGTTGGCTCTTTTTAACAGGAAGATTCAACTTTTCACGACAATTTTCTGTTATCAGACTTCTTTGAGAACCAGTATCAATCAAAGCTCTGCATGGATGAAACGATCCATTTTCTGCTCTCACTCTCACGATAGCAGTAGATAATAAGATTGTCTCATTGGGCTTTGTTGTATCACTGAGAAAACATGAAACGCTAGATTGGGCAATTGGGGCTTCAATTGAAGTGGTATTCAAAGGTTCGGGTTGGAAGAAATGCAAAAGAGTGTGATGTTTTTTGTTGCATGATTTACAATGCATAGTGATTTTACATGACGTTACTCTGTGGTTGGATCGCAAACAATTGAAACAAAGGTTATTGGTTTTTACTATGTTCCATCTTTCAAGGAGAGAACTTTTATGGAACTTGTCACATTTGAATATAGGATGTGAATTTTTGCATAATAGGCATTTATCATCACCTTTTGAAATAGAATTATAAACATGTGTTTGTTTCACTACAGATCTACCCTCTTTAGCATAACCTTTTATCGATTGCAAACTTTTTGCTTGTTTTTCAAGAAACATAATAAATTTTTCGTAGGATGGAAAGCCATCATCTATCAACGTCAATTCCCATTGCCTTTTCAAATCATCACCTATTCTTCTTTGTAGGAAATGTATTAGAAAGATATCAACAAGTGTATTTCTCTCCAAACCCAGTGATTTCAAATTTCTCATGGCTTCATTACATATATCTAGTAGTTCGAAAATGGCCTTGGAATTTATCAGTTTTAAAGGTTTTAAAGTGAATAATTTTGTACATTGTGAAAAGGCAAGTTCTTTTTTGTTAACATATCTGGAGACCAATGTGGCCCAAGCATGAGCATAGTATTCATCAATAATAGGAAATCCCCTAATAAGTCGTTCAGCGTCTCCAGTAACAGCTGATTGTAAATATTGCAGCTTTTGTGAATCAGTTAGAGCGGTATTGGAATCAATAGACACAGAAAACAATTGCTTGAAACTAAGCCATTCGTTAACATCACCAGAAAAGGAAGGTAAATTAAATTTATGAAGTTCTATTTTACTTGTGGTTGGTTGATTTAGATCATCAATTTTGCTTGAACTGGCTGTACAAGATACTTTATTGATATTCGCTACTAAATTTCTAAGATTATCCTTGTATTGCATAACTCTAGAAAAGTAATCTTCATCATCAAATTCAGAAAATGTTAAAAGATTACAATACGTTTTTTCAATGTTAGTTTTATATCTAAAATATATTTTTTAAATGTCTGTAAATTTGCATCATCCTTCGATTCAATCATCTTGAGCGAAATTTTCTCAAAATAATCCACTTGTTTGAAATGAAATTCAAGAATATTTAAAGTAGCTTTAAATTTGGCAGCCATCTTTAATTTTTGCTATTATTAATTTTAATAATATATTTCAAAAATGAATTATAATTATTTATATTTAAATAATTATTTAATAGATTTATTCCCGAGTTTCGGCACCAATGTTTTGTTTCCCACTTGGCAAATACGCAAGTAGGAAAAGCAGAATGATTGTTTACAAAATAATTTGTTCTCGTTAGGCTTAATTGAATAGAATGTTTATACTAGTGTAAATAAACAAATTTACTTATCTTTGGTCAGGCAATCATCCCAAGCTTTACAAATGAATTTATTTTATTTTTCTTTATAATGAATATTTAAAGAATACGATTTAAAGCCGCAGAGCTATGAAAGGCATGGTTAGTTAGTGGTGCGCGTTGGTAAGAATCTTCTAGAAGGTGGCGAGCTCCCTCTGGCGGCGCAGCCAGACGGCCTCCCATTGGTCAGCGATGACGCAGTTCCTTCACCGCTGCGCGTACACCGCCGCGCGCTGCCTTCTGCTACCTATGTTAGAATAAAACGAAACAATATTATTGAAGCAAAGTTTTTTTTACAGTACCAAATTTTCCATACATAGGTAAAAAAAATACGAGGAAAACGATAGGCTATTTTAAATTATATATAAATTGAATATTAAAACTATATATATTCAAATTATTCTGCTTAGCTCACGAACAGCGCCCTCTATCAAGGTTATAAATACGTTTAAAATCGATATCTTCTCAAAGTTTTATTAATAATAGTTCGATTAATAATTAGAATACTTGATCTAAATCGAGATATTTATAGACGCTCGCTCGATTTGAAGATTTACACATGTGTATATCGTAACTAATCTGTCTGTAAAGTTTGGAGCGGGACGTTTCACAAAAGTGACGTCCACGATGCCAATTTATAATTGTAACGAATAGTATTTGAATAAAAACATTTAATCGGGTAAAACCCGGGCGTTGCCCGGGTCATTCGTATATAAAAATGAATGTTTGTATGTTTGTCTGTTTGTTTGTTGGTTTGTATGACCTGTATACTAATTCGCAGTAGTTCACTAATTCAAACCAAAATTTCCATACAGAGGTAAAAAATAACGGGGATGACGATAGGCTATTTTAAAAAAATATATAAATCAATTATTAAAACTATATATTCAAATTATTCTACTTAGCTCACGAACAGCGCCCTCTATCAAGTACTAAAAGGTTATAAATACGTTTAAAATCTAAATCTTCTCAATATTTTATTTATAATAGTTCGCTTAATAACACATATAATATAAATATTTATATAATAACTGCTCTAATTTGAAATATTTGGTAGGTTTTATTTATTTATATATTTTAATTTTTAGATATAACTGATCTAATTCGCCATTTAAAATAACTATTAATAGTTCGCTTAATTACACATATAATATAAATATTTATATAATAAAGCGCCCTCTATCAAGGTTATAAATACGTTTAAAATCGAAATCTTCTCAAAATTTTATTAATAAGAGTTCGCTTAATAATTAGAATACTTGATCTAAATCGAAATATTTATAGACGCTCGCTCGATTTGAAGATTTATATCGTAACTAATCTGACTGAAATTTTAACAGTATATAGAGTAGAATCTGGAAAAACCTATAGTGAGATTTTCAGGTCTCTATCCCGAATATTCGTCGAGTTTGCCCTTTTGCTCGCGAGCAGCGCCTCTAGCGGTGAAGATGGGAGGTAATATCAGGTGACCTAATCTACATGTAAAGTTTGGAGCGGGACTTTCACAAGAGTGACATCCAAGGCGCCAATTTATAATTGTAACGAATAGTGTTTGAATAAAACATTTAATCGGGTAAACCCGGGCGTTGCCCGGGTCATTCGTCTAGTTCATTATAAAAGAGAAATTTAGATAAAACCTTTGTTTGATAAAAAAAAATAATGATGCTAAAAATAAAATGATGTTCTAAGAGATTGTTGGCGGGCGTTGGAAAGGGTTAGGGGTTGAAGAATAAGCAATTGTAAGTATTACAAAGGCAACCAAATACTTAGATCCAGGTGCAAAGCGAGGATATAGACTCGAGCGTCTTCCTAGGCAATGTTTCATCTGTGATCCTGTATAAGGTTACAGTGCTTTGTCACAACAATTGTAGGGTTATTGGGTTGAAAAGATGTTGAAGAAAATGTTGTTCATTAATATGATTGAAAGGGGTGAAGTGGAGCCATGCGATAAGTAGAATTGTTATAGCGACAGTAGGTGATCTGACTTGACTTGAAATCAAAGGTCGATTGTGGTCCGCTAGAGCTAAAAAAATTGAGAGTTGTGAACGCTTTGTGCATGCGTTGGTGATTGTGCTCTGTGGATGATTGAAATAAACTTTTGAAACGTGTTCAAGCTAGAAGTTGGGATTTGTAAATCTGGGGAACTGTGCTCAAGGAGTTTGTTGAAATTACGAAATAAAAAAAAAATTGTCAAAAAATACTGTCGTTTTTCTACGTTGACGTGAAGCAATGGTTGAGAAATCAAAGAAGGGGTTAGAGAAATAGATTGTTGTATGCCCGATAGTTAATGTTATTATTTGTCCATATTATATAAAGTATAAAAACAAATATAATATGAATAAAAATATAGAAATATCATTGTGGTTGAATAAAGTTTAAGTGGACAAAATCAAACATGTAATATATAAAAGTAATATTAATGAAAATTAAAGTGATTTATGAAAACAAATAAATATTTTGTAATACTGAAATAATATTATGAAAAATAAAAGTGAAATTGATTTTTTTATTAATTGTGGATTAGAAATTTGTGTGTGTGTGATTATATAATTGAAAGGTAAAAAATAAAAAATAAAATATTTTATACAAAAATAGATGGATTTATTGACGCGGTAATGGTCTCGAGATGTTTAGTCTATCGTCACTGGGGTCTTTGGTATGTCAACTAGCGGTGTCTATTTTTATGACTCTCTGCCTGGGAATTTGTGAAATTATCGAGGAACTAAAAATGGTTGATGTGAAACACGTGTTACACATGGCGATCATTCCTATAGCGGATATTTAGCTAACAGCTTTGTGAGCGGGGAGAGAGGACGTTGTATATACATGAAACGGGGTGTGATGGGACTGATGTGTATTGTTTTTGAAGGATGAGATATGGGGTTTGTCTGCGGCATAATTCGGAATAGTTGCGTCTCGAAGATATCTGGAGTCAAATTATTGAATTCACTGAGATATACATCTTGAGACAATCGCTGTGGGTTTTGAACAAATCGGGTTTGTGGAGGTGTGATGTACAGAACATTCTCTGTGTAATATTTTAATTTATTGACATGTATGGTGTCACTGTCTCTATTGAGGGGTTGATTGTGGCGATATATTCGAACGACATTGGGTGAGATTATTTCAATTACTGTATATGGTCCAGTAAAATATGGTGCTAATTTACCTGTGTCGGGATGTCTATAATTTTTGACCAGTGTTCTGTGCTGCTTATCAAATGTTTCTTTATCTTTTTTTATGCTCATTTTGGGTACGAGAGCGTGCTATCACTCGAGCTATAGTTATTTCGGTTATGGATTAAGATGAGGTATTAGATCTGGGTGGATAACATTGAACATTAAGTAGGTGGGTGGAAAACTTGTGACAGAATGGGGTGTATTATTATACGTCTGAGTGACGCGCTTAAATAGTTGAGTCCAGGAAGTTTTCGGATTTTCTAGATAAGCTAGTCTGAGTTTGCCTGTAATAGTCGCATTTAAGCGTTCTATTAAACCGTTTGCTTGTGGGTTATTGCTTGTGGTGAGTTGGGGTTGTATACCATGTGTTATTAGAAATGTACGGAATTTTTCTGAGGTAAAAGCGGGCGCTCTTTCAGATAACAGACGTTTTGGAAATCCTTGTTGTAGTACAGTTTTGAGGGTTTGAATGTACGTTAGGGTTCTGGTGGACTTCGATGGAAAGGTCCAAGCATATCGCGTTAAATGATCCACTATTACGTGTAGATATGTCTTGGAGTGTCCATATTTCGAAACTCTAGCTATGGTATCTATAGTGATTAAGTCGAATGGTTGATGAGGTGGTGGAATTTATCCGAGGGCACCATAGGGTTTACCTTTGGGCCTTTTAAAGATTTGGCAGTTGTGACACGACCTGACAAATCTTTCTATAGATTTAGAGATACCTTTCCAATAGTACTGGGTAGTAATTATGCGGGTCATCTGAGAGATGCCTGAGTAGTTATATTCTTGGTGAATTTTGTTCATTAGAGTATGTGCAGGGTTTCGGGAATTATTATTTAAATTACACCTTTTTGGGTAATGGTATGTAAGCTGTTTGTATCAATGTTGAATGTGGATACTGTGTTGGTTGATGCTGTTTAATAATATCAGCACTGAAAAATCCTACAAAGGGGTTTCGTGATAGTAAATCTGCTTCGTACTGATGGCTGCTTTTGAGGTAGTGGATTTCGTAATTATAGGTAGATAGTCTCAGTCTCCATCTAAAAAGTCGTACTGACGGAATTTTTTATAGTTTTAAACCATTGTAAAGCTTGGTGATTTGTGTATATGCTGAATTTTATACCGGTGAGGTATATTCGGAATTTGTCTACACTTTCGACGATGGCGAGGCACTCGAGTTCGGAAACGGTGTAGTTTCTCCCATGTGCTCAAAGGGCACGGCTGAAATATTGTACAGGATGTACTCGTCTGTCTGGATGTACCTGTTTGAGTATGCCGGCGATCCCTTGGGTGGATGCGTCGCAATAAAGGCGGCATGGCAAGTTTAGTACGGGTTAAGTGGTTAAACTCTCTTTGAGAGTGGTGAAGGCTTGTTGACAGTCTGGTTCCCAATTCCATTTCACATCTTTTTTAAGTAGTTTATTTGAAGGTGCTCGTAAGCGGGCATAATCTGCTATAAACTCATTATAAACGTTCACTGCTCCTAAAAATGATTGTAGCGTCTTTAGATTGATAGGTGGTTTGATGGCATTTGTGGTATCAAGGTTGCGTGTCTGTGGTACATAAGTACCTGCGGTAACAGTGTATCCTAAGAAATATATAAATGTTTTGAAAAATGAACATTCATTGTAATTGAGTTTGATGTTTTCGTGTTTGACACACCGTTAGAAATTGCCGTAGGTGTTGTAGATGATCCTCTAAGGTGTCGGAAAAAATAATGAAATCGTCGAAGTAATGGGTAACAAAATTTAGATTATATTTTTGCATGACCTGGTTTATGGCACGATGGTATATCTGTGGAGAATTTTTAAATCCGTACGGAAGTCTACAAAATTCGTACTGACTATCTGACGTCACGAAAGCTAGTAGATTACGTGAGTTAAGTTCTATTTCCACTTGCCAATATGCGGATGCTATATCTACAGAGGAGTAGTATTTGGCTTTCGACAATTCATCAAGAATGGTTTCTATTAAAGGTAAAATATGTACGTCTGGAGCGATGATTTCATTGAGTTTTCTGTAATCAATACAGAAACGTGTCGTTTTGTCACGTTTCCTAACAAGAGTTATTGGTCTGGCATAAGGTGAGACTGACTGGGCAATGATTCTATGTTGGAGCATTTGCTCTATTTGGGTTTGTATTTTTTGTTGGTCGTGTAGTTGCACTCTATATGGGCCTAATGATATTATTTTATCTGTGGTGGAATTGATTTTTACCGGTGGTATGTTCAATTTGGGCACGTTGTATTTATTAGTAGAGAACACATGCGAGAATTCATATAGAATTCGGTGAAGTTCGTGTGGACAAATTTCTAACTGAGGTGCCACATTACAAGGTATAGATAACTCAATATCATGGGCAGGAGATATAGGGGGTGACACAACAGTGGGGGAAAATATAGGGGCAGGATCCGCCACATATAAACAAGACTGGTTCGAGGGGAGGGTGGTAAAAATAGTTGTTTCCCTCGGTTGATTGGGACATAAATCCTGTTTGCGCTTGGTGAACTTATAGACATTTGTTGGGAGAGCATCATTATTTTGATAAATTTGGAGATTATTAAAATCTATAATTTATTTAAATGTTTTAAGGGTATTAATAGATAAAGTACCAAAAGGTATAGTGAAGCTTCTAACATAAAAAAAAAATATTTTTTGGGTGAGGTTACCGATTTTAAGTTTTAAAAATATATATCCAAGGGTATTTACATTGTGGGCTATAGCGTTTATAGTTAAACTGGACTGATGGATTTAATTTTATATGGTAATCTATTTTATATGGTGCTTAAAATATCCAAGTTAAGTATGTTAATAGATGCTCCCGTGTCTATTAAAAAGGGAAAATTTACAATTGGTGACAGTTCAGTCTATATTACGAGCTGTTCAACGAAAAAAGGTTGCAGCTTGGACTTGGGCGACATGGCTCGGAGATTGGACCTTGGGTCGGGTGTGGGTACCACGTTTTGGTAGAGTGGTTGTGCGTGACCTCGCGCTGTAGATTGGGCGTGTTCGTCTCTGTGGGAACCGTTGTTCACACTGGGAGTGCCAGTGCATAGCATTGCAATACTTGCAAAGCGAGGGTGGGGGTGTAACTTGGTACGTTACACGTGATGACCGCTGGTTTTGTACCGCAGTGGTGGGTTGTGGTAGGTTGATTGTGTAGCCTTGTCTACTTGGCGCTGGTACACTTGCAGGTAGCAGGGTAACTTGCGTAGACGGTCCATGTAGGTCAGCTCCGCTCGGTCTACTTGGGCATCGAAGTTGTCGAAAAAGTTCTGGGCTTCAAAGGTACCATCGTATTGACTCACGTCTATCTCCCTCGAAGATCGGGTGACCAGCAGCTTACTCAGGGCATCGGCGATCTGTGTCAGCGGGTTTGTGGAGGTACCTTGGGGCGGCGACGTTTCCTCCTCTTCAAATGTCGTCTCTTTTTTGGGGACAGATGGCTCGGTCGTATCGTTGGACTGGTTGGTTTGTTCTTCCACCTTGGCTATTTCTCTTTTTTTCTATCTGGACAGTCTTCTTACCTTCTTCGTTGTGGTGTCCTTCGTTTTGGTTATCCTGTCGACTCTCGCAATAGCTGTGGTAACCGCGGGTCAAACCTGTAGTAACCGAGAGGGACAGTCAGGGCGTGGAGAGTTTTCCAGTACCTCTCTGCACTTTGAAATACCTTTCACAGAGTACAGGCAGTCGTGGTCGAGGCAGAGTGGAAAGCTTGAGAATGTCCACACACAAAAAACGAAAAGACACAGTTGTAGTAGGAAAGTTCCGTGAACAGATCGGAGTCAAGCTAAGAGCAAGATGGAGTTAGAAGAGTCTTACTGTTCTACATGGTCGATGAGGTGGTCCAACAACCGACAAGGGCTCATGCCGATGGTGAAGTGACTTTAAATTCGGCTAAAACTGAGGTTTTATATACCTTTGTCGAGGAGGGAGACAAGCGAGAGTTTGGACTTTGAACGGGTCCAAAGGGCATGGGGCGTCTGCGCTATTCTGCACTCTTTGACCTTGATGGCAACGACTTGCCAAATTCCTCTTTAGGGTTGTTGGATTTCTTACTCGATCTCTTTTTTGCTCAGATCTTAATCTAGTCGTGGTAGAACGGGATAGAATGTATCCTATGTCAGTCTGCTAGTTCTAAGCTACCTCCTCACCAAATTTAATCCAAATCGGTTCAGCCGTTCTTGAGTTAAATATAGTTTAACATTTTTCACGACTTTCTTTTATATATATACTAGCGGACGTACCCGGCTTCGCCCGGGTTTTACCCTAGTAAAAGTTTGTCTAACGAATCTCTCGATAAAGTGAACATTTTTTTCCCGGTCCCTTGAAAAATACTCGATAAGTTGAATAAAATCAATATTAATTGGTTCCCTCGGTAATTGGAAGTTAAAGGAATAGTATCTTGCCTTGGAATTGTATCATTATTCTTGTCTCAAATAAATTGCCGTGTCATCCTGAATTTTGTCTTTCCTAATTTTCTACATTACAAAATCATCGTATCATCATGATAATATTTAGAGCAGATTGTTGAATTATAACAGATAAATTAGAATATTTATCTTGATTATATCTAGGCGAAAAGTTATTTCAAAAATTTTATTTGCTAGAAACCTTCCCAGTACTATACTAAATAACTTCCCAAAGTTTCATGGCGATCCAATGAGTGGTTTGGTCAGGCATAAAGGACAAACAAACAAACAAACAAACAGACACACATACATTCATTTTTATATATATAGATATATAGATATTTAGAACAAAAAATAAAATAAGGATTGAATATTGAATTTTAAAAAATGGAATGTTTACAATACCTTATGAAATTGATTCAAAATATACTATCCTTGTGTTCAATGGATTTCTCCGATTGTTTTTACAATGTTTTCATTATATTGTAGAGAGAGAGAATTCCTTGATATCACAGAATAAATTATATCGTTAAAAAGGTATTTTTCACAGGCTCAATTTCTTAGAGTGCTCGTAAAGTTTGGGGCTGTAGGAAATTCTTCAAAACGGCAAAAAGAAAGGAATAAGTTAAAATATTATCCGTCCGTATTACGAGAGCTACGAAAAGGGTAAACCCAAATCTCCCGTTTTGTAGTAATTCCTATCCCATGGGTTCGAACATTATATCGTTCAATAGGTTGAACTTATGCCGCATAGTTGTCGATTTTGTTTTTTTTATGCACAGGTCTATTTTATTTTGGTATGTCATAGTTGGACTTGTTCAAGTAAATATTGTTCTTCACAAAATTGTTTTCAACGTGCTTATTTAGACGCTGTTCAGGTAATATTATTGACATCGAGACATTTAATCTTTTTTTTTTCAATTTTCGTATAATAACCATTACTCATCAAATGTGATAAATCGTTCAAAAATGCTATTTTTGAATTATTTACCTGAGAAAACTCTACATGTCCAAGCGATGTAAGTTCCTGGTGACAAGTTTTGTTCACTTACAAATATAATTCATTATGGCGCTATTCCGGTCCCGAACAATCCATCAAGAGTCCACTTCGGA
Organism: Cordylochernes scorpioides; assembly: GCA_030710605.1. Taxonomy (NCBI): domain Eukaryota; kingdom Metazoa; phylum Arthropoda; class Arachnida; order Pseudoscorpiones; family Chernetidae; genus Cordylochernes; species Cordylochernes scorpioides. The sequence goes on along the minus strand of CP092876.1, from coordinate 47,963,968 downwards.
GAGGCGTATCTAACCTGTGTACATTTTCTTGAAAAAATTCGGCTTTTCGGAATATTTCGTTTATTTTGTTCTATATACATTTTAAAATAAAATCTCGAATAACCTTTGTTATTGGTCAAATATATTATTAATGTAGAAGGCAAATATATGTTTTAATAAAAATGAAATTAATTTTTTTATTTATGATTTCACTCGAGAGTATTCAACAAGCATTTCAAGTTATTAAAGATCCAGTGTTGTTTATTCATATTGTTCTTAATTTTATTTTTTTGTGATAGCAAAAAGAAAATTTAAAAGGGAAGGTCACGGAGGATATTTGGGAATAATAGGTCGGCACTTTTCTTGAAGTATTCCAGCAATATTTAATTGCAACACACTAATATATTATCGCTATAATTTTCATTAATTAAACATTAATTAGGTCGTTTATTTAGATACATTATTAACTATGTCGTGTTAAGATAGAATTTTCAGTATTGTTCGAAGTGCATCAATAAATATGTGAAATAGATGGAGCCAGAGAAAAACTCCAACCTCGAGTTGGCGGAAGTTAAGAAAGTCTTCAAGGATGTAGCAGTTGGAAATAACTGTTGTAATTATCATAATCTAAATAATGGGGTGTAATATGCGGGGCTTTTTGGTGATGGTTGATTGAGTAGTTTGATTGATTGATTGATTGTTGTGGGCGCAGTCGTGTTTGCTGAGATAGTAAGGTATTCACACAGGGGAAAATAACTAGGACACAGGATTGGATTGAAATAGACCAGCGATCAAGGGAGAAAGAGGTGACTATGGGGTTCTTGACTAAGGCTAGACTGTCACATAGTGAACATTGGACTTATCTGCGTGATGAGGAAGATGGTGGCGAGGTCCTGGCTCTGACAGGTCCTGCTGTTAACTGCTCTCGATGCTGTCCAGGTCCCAACTTGTTGCTATGGTGCCGATCTCCTAACTAACTAAACTGAGTCCGAGATTTAACATGTAAACTATTCAATGTTCTCATTGGATGAATGTCGACTCGTGGTCGTCTCTCATTGGCTCTTAGCTAGTCCTCCTGGACTCTGATTGGATCTTTGTTAATCCTATGTCCTTGTCTTGTTTTAACATGATCCCGGAAGGGGAAGGTTCTTGAACTCAGTTTTTATGAGTTCCTGGATAATAAAACCTACTAATAACCGTTTCCTCTCTGATGGCCTTTCTCCCAGATTTCGCTAAGCCTCGTCTTTATTAAAATCTTTAGATCATACATTGCATACATATGGTGGTGGGATTACATCCAGTTATGTACAAATTATGACAGTTGCGCCCCCTACATGTGAAGAATTCAAGAAGGGGTAGCCTGAGTGAATTCTGTAAAGGGGAGAAAAAATAAATAATTTTTGTGGGAAAATTAGTTGTGGTTATTGAGAAGCTATATACAAGCATTGGTGGTGATATAAGAGATAAAAGAGAATGGTGTTGATGATATATAGGTTGAGTATAATTAAGAGAAATAAAAACAATTTAATTATAAGAAATCAGAATGAATGCTATGGTACATAGTGGGATAAAAAAAATGCGCCTAAACAATATTCTACTCGAGATGGGGAACAAAATCGAGGGAATTTCTATTAGGGCTTTCGAGAAATCAAAATTAAAATAAGTTGGGAGAAATCAAAGTTAATGCCTTGGTGCATGGTTAAAAAAAAAGAAAATGTGCCTAAACCATATTCTACTCGAGATGGGGAACAAAATCGAGGGAATTCTATTAGGGCTCTTGAGAAAGCAAAATTAAAATAAGTTGGGAGAAATCAAAGTTAATGCCTTGGTGCATGGTGGAAAAAAAAGGAAAATGTGCCTAAACCATATTCTACTCGAGATGGGGAACAAAATCGAGGGAATTCTATTAGGGCTTTTGAGAAATCAAAATTAAAATAAGTTGGGAGAAATCAAAGTTAATGCCTTGGTGCATGGTGAAAAAAAGAAAATGTGCCTAAACCATATTCTACTCGAGATGGGGAACAAAATCGAGGGAATTCTATTAGGGCTTTTGAGAAAGCAAAATTAAAATAAGTTGGGAGAAATCAAAGTTAATGCCTTGGTGCATGGTGAAAAAAAGAAAATGTGCCTAAACCATATTCTACTCGAGATGGGGAACAAAATCGAGGGAATTCTATTAGGGCTTTTGAGAAATCAAAATTAAAATAAGTTTGGAGAAATCAAAGTTAATGCCTTGGTGCATGGTGAAAAAAAAAAAGAAAATGTGCCTAAACCATATTCTACTCGAGATGGGGAACGAAAATCGAGGGAATTTCTATTAGGGCTTTTGAGAAATCAAAATTAAAATAAGTTGGGAGAAATCAAAGTTAATGCCTTGGTGCATGGTGAAAAAAAGAAAATGTGCCTAAACCATATTCTACTCGAGATGGGGAACAAAATCGAGGGAATTCTATTAGGGCTTTTGAGAAAGCAAAATTAAAATAAGTTGGGAGAAATCAAAGTTAATGCCTTGGTGCATGGTGAGAAAAAAAAAAGAAAATGTGCCTAAACCATATTCTACTCGAGATGGGGAACGAAAATCGAGGGAATTTCTATTAGGGCTTTTGAGAAATCAAAATTAAAATAAGTTGGGAGAAATCAAAGTTAATGCCTTGGTGCATGGTTAAAAAAAAAGAAAATGTGCCTAAACCATATTCTACTCGAGATGGGGAACAAAATCGAGGGAATTCTATTAGGGCTTTTGAGAAAGCAAAATTAAAATAAGTTGGGAGAAATCAAAGTTAATGCCTTGGTGCATGGTGGAAAAAAAAGGAAAATGTGCCTAAACCATATTCTACTCGAGATGGGGAACAAAATCGAGGGAATTCTATTAGGGCTTTTGAGAAATCAAAATTAAAATAAGTTGGGAGAAATCAAAGTTAATGCCTTGGTGCATGGTGAAAAAAAGAAAATGTGCCTAAACCATATTCTACTCGAGATGGGGAACAAAATCGAGGGAATTCTATTAGGGCTTTTGAGAAAGCAAAATTAAAATAAGTTGGGAGAAATCAAAGTTAATGCCTTGGTGCATGGTGAAAAAAAGAAAATGTGCCTAAACCATATTCTACTCGAGATGGGGAACAAAATCGAGGGAATTCTATTAGGGCTTTTGAGAAATCAAAATTAAAATAAGTTTGGAGAAATCAAAGTTAATACCTTGGTGCATGGTGAAAAAAAAAGAAAATGTGCCTAAACCATATTCTACTCGAGATGGAGAACAAAATCGAGGGAATTCTATTAGGGCTTTTGAGAAATCGAAATTAAAATAAGTTGGGAGAAATCAAAGTTAATACCTTGGTGCATGGTAAAAAAAAGAAAATGTGCCTAAAACATATTCTACTCGAGATGGGGAACAAAATCGAGGGAATTCTATTAGGGCTTTTGAGAAGGCAAAATTAAAATAAGTTGGGAGAAATCAAAGTTAATGCCTTGGTGCATGGTTAAAAAAAAGAAAATGTGCCTAAACCATATTCTACTCGAGATGGGGAACAAAATCGAGGGAATTCTATTAGGGCTTTTGAGAAAGCAATATTAAAATAAGTTGGGAGAAATCAAAGTTAATGCCTTGGCGCATGGTGGAAAAAAAAGGAAAATGTGCCTAAACCATATTCTACTCGAGATGGGGAACAAAATCGAGGGAATTCTATTAGGGCTTTTGAGAAATCAAAATTAAAATAAGTTTGGAGAAATCAAAGTTAATGCCTTGGTGCATGGTGAAAAAAAAAAAGAAAATGTGCCTAAACCATATTCTACTCGAGATGGGGAACGAAAATCGAGGGAATTTCTATTAGGGCTTTTGAGAAATCAAAATTAAAATAAGTTGGGAGAAATCAAAGTTAATGCCTTGGTGCATGGTGAAAAAAAGAAAATGTGCCTAAACCATATTCTACTCGAGATGGGGAACAAAATCGAGGGAATTCTATTAGGGCTTTTGAGAAATCAAAATTAAAATAAGTTGGGAGAAATCAAAGTTAATGCCTTGGTGCATGGTGAGAAAAAAAAAGAAAATGTGCCTAAACCATATTCTACTCGAGATGGGGAACGAAAATCGAGGGAATTTCTATTAGGGCTTTTGAGATATCAAAATTAAAATAAGTTGGGAGAAATCAAAGTTAATGCCTTGGTGCATGGTTAAAAAAAAAAAGAAAATGTGCCTAAACCATATTCTACTCGAGATGGGGAACAAAATCGAGGGAATTCTATTAGGGCTTTTGAGAAAGCAAAATTAAAATAAGTTGGGAGAAATCAAAGTTAATGCCTTGGTGCATGGTGGAAAAAAAAAGGAAAATGTGCCTAAACCATATTCTACTCGAGATGGGGAACAAAATCGAGGGAATTCTATTAGGGCTTTTGAGAAATCAAAATTAAAATAAGTTGGGAGAAATCAAAGTTAATGCCTTGGTGCATGGTGAAAAAAAGAAAATGTGCCTAAACCATATTCTACTCGAGATGGGGAACAAAATCGAGGGAATTCTATTAGGGCTTTTGAGAAAGCAAAATTAAAATAAGTTGGGAGAAATCAAAGTTAATGCCTTGGTGCATGGTGAAAAAAAGAAAATGTGCCTAAACCATATTCTACTCGAGATGGGGAACAAAATCGAGGGAATTCTATTAGGGCTTTTGAGAAATCAAAATTAAAAAAGGTTTGGAGAAATCAAAGTTAATGCCTTGGTGCATGGTGAAAAAAAAAAAGAAAATGTGCCTAAACCATATTCTACTCGAGATGGAGAACAAAATCGAGGGAATTCTATTAAGGCTTTTGAGAAATCGAAATTAAAATAAGTTGGGGGAAATCAAAGTTAATACCTTGGTGCATGGTAAAAAAAAGAAAATGTGCCTAAAACATATTCTACTCGAGATGGGGAACAAAATCGAGGGAATTCTATTAGGGCTTTTGAGAAAGCAAAATTAAAATAAGTTGGGAGAAATCAAAGTTAATGCCTTGGTGCATGGTTAAAAAAAATAAAATGTGCCTAAACCATATTCTACTCGAGATGGGGAACAAAATCGAGGGAATTCTATTAGGGCTTTTGAGAAAGCAATATTAAAATAAGTTGGGAGAAATCAAAGTTAATGCCTTGGCGCATGGTGGAAAAAAAAAAGGAAAATGTGCCTAAACCAAATTTTACTCGAGATGGGGAACAAAATCGATGGAATTCTATTAGGACTTTTGAGAAATCAAAATTAAAATAAGTTGGGAGAAATCAAAGTTAATGCCTTGGTGCATGGTGTAAAAAAGAAAATGTGCCTAAACCATATTCTACTCGAGATGGGGAACGAAAATCGAGGGAATTTCTATTAGGGCTTTTGAGAAATCAAAATTAAAATAAGTTGGGAGAAATCAAAGTTAATACCTTGGTGCATGGTGAAAAAAAAGAAAATGTGCCTAAACTTATTCTACTCGAGATGGGGAACAAAATCGAGGGAATTCTATTAGGGCTTTTGAGAAAGCAAAATTAAAATAATTTGGGAGAAATTAAAGTTAATGCCTTGGTGCTGTTGGCTTCCGTAGGCGTTTCTTACTGGGAAAAAGAAAGAGAGGATTCAATGAAATAATTTAGTAGCGTTTATTAGAACAAAATCATAATAGTGAACAACACATATAACAGAGAGTACCGTCGTCTTCCGGGTATTCCTTCTACTGGGGAGCTCGGATTCTATATTCTGTGCGTTTATAATCTGTTTATCTGTGGCTCTCTGGTCGGGATGGCGCCTACATTCGGCCATTCCTGGATTTCAATCGTCCTCGATTGAACCTTGCGTTGCAGGAACGTCGTGGGTTGCGTCGGGGGGTATCTTCTACTTCTGGCTCCTCGTCCGGACTTTCTTCTGTAGCTGTAGTCGTTAATTCTATTTGTTCTCCTACTGTCCTATCACACGGGTCCTTTCGAAAGATCTGGATCAGGTCTCTCAATTCAGGGTCGGAATGCTGAATCATCAAGATTTGTTCTTCCAGTGTGATTGTGAGGCACACTTCAAGGTTTTTCTCCACGATTTCCTCCATCGTGTCTCTAGGGTCGTCGACTGGAGCTCTACTCATTCCGTCTACGTGGGCCATCTTCTCCCCTGGTTTATGTCGAATTTCGAAATCGTATTCCTGAATCAGATTGTACCGTCGCGCTATCTGAGGATTTGTAGTCTTCTTCGCGTTCATGTAGACCAGTGCTTGGCAATCTGTAACCACTGTAAACTTGATTCCTACGAGGAACTGACGTAGTCGATCCAAGGTCCACACTATCGCCATCAGCTCCAATTTGCTTGAGTGGTACATCTTCTCGGCCTCTGTTGTCTTCTTGCTCACACAGTAGACCAAGCGCCATTTGCCGTCTTCGTCCATCTGTAGCACCATTCCTGCTAATCCCTCAGCACTCGCATCGCAATGTACTTCTGTCTTGAGTTCAGGGTTGTAATGAGCTAGTACCGGATATTCGACCAGATCCTTTCGTAGTCCTCCAAATGACCTTCGCTGTTCTTCCTTCCATTCAAATTGTGAACCTTTCTTCGTAAGTCTGCTTAGCGGTTCTGCTTTCCTCGCGAAGTCCTTTACAAATCGTCTGAAGAAGTTCGTCAGTCCCAGAAAGCGTCGTATGTCGTGGACATTCTTGGGTTCTGGAAATTCTTCTATCGCTTTGATCTTTCTTGGGCCTGGCTTAAGTCCGCCTGTACTGATGACATACCCTAAGAACTCAACTTCCTTCCTTCCGAACTCACATTTAGAGGGTTTCAGTGTCAACTTCGCTGATCTTATTCTTTCGAGGACTTCCCTCAACCTTTCGATCATCTCCCGCCAATCCTTTGCCGGGATAATCACGTCGTCGAGATAGCAGAATGCCTTCTTGTTCAGCAGCGGACCTAGGACAGTGTGCATCAGTCTTTGGAATTCAGCTGGTGCGTTGGCGAGTCCAAAAATCATCCTTTCGAATTGACCTGTATCATCTGGGGTGATGAATGCTGTCTTTAATTTTGCCTTATCGGTCAGTGGTATCTGCAGATATCCATGCGCCAGATCCAGAGTGGTGAAGAATTTCGCATTCCTTAGGCCTTCCAGAAGGTCGTCTATCCTTGGTAATGGGAACTTGTCCTTAACTGTTTGAATGTTGAGTCTCCTATAATCTACCACCAGACGATGATCTCCAGTTTTCTTCCTCACAAGTAGGACGGGACTAGCGTAGGGTGATCTAGTTTCCGTGACTATTCCATTGTCCTTCCACTCTCTGACAATCTCCCTGATTGCTTCGCGTTCACTTGCAGTCGTCTTATACGGTCTCAGACAGACTGGCTTGCTTCCATCAGCCTCCTTAATGTCCATCTTGGTGACATCGGTGCACCCTAATTCCTCCATGCCAAGAGCGAAACAGTCTCTATACTCGTTTACTACATCTAGGATTTCTTGTCTCTCTTTCGAAGTCAGAGAATGATTGACGTTGATGTCCTCAGGCAGTATGGGGCGCTTACGTTTCATTTGGTCTTGTCCTTCCCTCTTCTCTTCATTTTTAGTCTGAAACGAATCCTCTGCGACGTCCAGGTTAGCAACAATATCATCAAGGTTCAGTAGTTCAACCCGCCCTACACATTGGTTCTTCCTTACTCTCAACTTGCCCTTGCCAGCTGAGATGATGGGTACGGTCGTCTTTCCGTCGACCACTTCCAATAGGGAATCGACACAGGCGTCATCTACTCCTGTGAACAATACATATCCGTCCTTTACCTCGTCTGTGATTGCACTTGTAAAGTTAATGGAGTCGCTCTCCAACTGAACAGTTTCGGTTGCTCTCAGTTCGATGCGACGCGACTTGATTTCCTCTTGCAGATTAGCAAACGGAAATTCGGATGAATAGCCAATATGCAAGTTTTTACCAATTCTGGCGAAGGATACGTAGGGCAGATCTGTCCATGTTCTTCCAATTAATAGGTCATAGGGTTGGGCATCATCGTTGACAATGAACACAGTGATTTCCCTTCCGACGATGCCATCAATCTCCAGGTCGACTGTCGTCTTCCCAACGGTCCTGGCAGCTGGTGCAGTCTGGTTACCGATGCCGTACAGACTAGTCGAGTCTGGTTCGATGTCGACGCTGATCCTCCTTGCGACCGATTCTCTCATTAGACAACTGCTGCTCCCGGTGTCTATCATTGCCTTCACGGTTTCCTTGTTGTCGATCTTGGCATCCTTCAAATATACATCTGGCGGGACAGTCTCCAGTCCTTCGACTTCCAGGTTGGCTACTTTTAGTCCTTCTTTGGGTCTTGTGCAATTCCTTTCCTTGTGTCCCGTTTGACCGCATCCTCGGCATGTCAACGTAGTCCTGGGTGCTGGGCAGTCTCTGGCAATGTGTCCAAACTGATTGCAGTTGAAGCACTTCGGTTCTCCCTTGTCGTTTCTGATTGCACGGTTGACCATTCTCCTCAAGGTGTTAGGGTACGTTTCACTGATTTCGTTCCTTGCAGCGTCTTGACCCGAAACATTCGTTCCTTGTTTAGTCTCTTTAACTTCGCTTTGGTTGGGGAATCTCGCAGATTTCTGCTGAAACGACGGTGGTATGAGGTGTTTCGCATTCCAATGCGGAGGTCCCATCTCGGTGCGAACATTTTCGTACTCGTCCAGTTTATCCGCCAACTCATCTGGGTTGTTTAACTTGGTCCAATCGTCAATGAGATGATTACGCAGCACATTTGGAACTTTTTTCTTTAGCTGGTTAGTGACGGACAAATCCTTTAGGGCGTCGAAATTTTCCACGTTCATTCCTTCGATCCATTCGTTGAAATATCCTCGCAATTCGAAAGCGAAGTCTCTCCAGGAACCCTTTTGAGATCTCTCGTGCTTCTCGAATTTTTGTCTGAATTGTTCGGGGCTCAACTTGTACCGTTTTAGGAGCAACCTTTTCACGAACCTATAATCGCCGCTTTGTTCTTCTGTTTCCCGAGCGATTAATTGAGTCATTTCGTAAGGTAGCAATCCTAGGAGGCTGAACGCCCATTGGTCTTCATCCAATCCTAGTCGCTTTGCCTGTCTTTCGAAAAGAATTAGGTAAAAACTCAAATCATTGTCCTTCGACTCGTACTTGGGCATCAGTTTACGTATCTCGTAATGTGCGTCATTGCTGGTACTTCGAGACGTATCGTTGTTTCCGCGTGTAGTCTGGATGCGCAGCTTCTCAAGCTCGAATTCCATTACCATTTGTTCTTTTCGTTCGATTCGTTCCCGATCCTCGATTCGTTTCCGATCCTCGATTCGTTCCCGTTCTATACGTTCTGCTTGCTCTGTTTGTGCTGTTTGTTCCATTCGCTCCCGTTCTGCTCGTTCTGTTTGTTCCCGTTCCTCGATCAGAGTCTCCAACAGTTGCTTTGCGAATTCTTCTTCGTAAGATTGACTATTCAGGATAAGGCGTTTTAAGTCGACGATCCTGCTCTCTGGCGGTACTACCTCGCCGAGTTCATACGCCAACTTGCTCAAATCGCATTTCCTTACTTTCGCTAAGTAAGTCATGTTTTTCAAAAGGAAAAATAAACAAGGCAAAGTTTTTTTTTTTCTTTTTACCGCGATACTTTGCGATAATACTTTTTATTTGTTTCTTCAATTTACTTTAAAAATACTTTCTTTAGAATACTTTACTTTACTTTAAAATACTTTCTTTAGAATACTGTACTTTACTTTAAAATACTTTCTTTAAAATACTTCACTTTACTTTAAAATACTTTCTTTAAAATACTTCACTTTACTTTAAAATGCTTTCTTTAAAATACTTTCTTTAAAATACTTCACTTTAAAATACTTCACTTTACTTTAAAATGCTTACTTTAAAATACTTCACTTTACTTTAAAATACTTTCTTTAAAATACTTCACTTTAAAATACTTCGCTTTACTTTAAAATGCTTACTTTAAAATACTTCACTTTACTTTAAAATGCTTACTTTAAAATACTTTCTTTAAAATACTTCGCTTTACTTTAAAATGCTTACTTTAAAATACTTCACTTTACTTTAAAATGCTTACTTTAAAATACTTTCTTATCGAGATGATTTTGCAATAATATTTTACCGAGGTGACTTGTAATAATACTTTTAGGAATAGGTAATTAAATTTCGTACATACCATGCAACTCCTCTTACGTTGATCGGTCACCGCGCCACGTCCTTCTCGTTTCCAAATTATTCCAGTGAATCTTCAATTTTCTTCAGGACTATCCCACTTCTGAATTTCTGTTGGCTTCCGTAGGCGTTTCTTACTGGGAAAAAGAAAGAGAGGATTCAATGAAATAATTTAGTAGCGTTTATTAGAACAAAATCATAATAGTGAACAACACATATAACAGAGAGTACCGTCGTCTTCCGGGTATTCCTTCTACTGGGGAGCTCGGATTCTATATTCTGTGCGTTTATAATCTGTTTATCTGTGGCTCTCTGGTCGGGATGGCGCCTACAGTGCATTGTGGAAAAAAGAAAGAAAATGTGCCTAAACCATATTCTACTCGAGATGGAGAACAAAATCGAGGGAATTCTATTAGGGCTTTTGAGAAATCAAAAATAAAAAAATATAAAATATCTAATTTTAAAAGAAAACCAGTGAGTTTTCGTTGATAAAAATTCGTTTAGTTGTTGGTTTATGAACAAAATAAAAAGAACTTGTTATATAAATGGTAAATATTTGATTAAAATTAATGATAAGTATTTGAATTAGGATAAATGGTAAATTTGATTAAGAATTTTGATTTTAAAAATAAGAAAATAATGTAAATGAATGGGATAAGAAAAATGTAGAGCGAGAGGTTCGCCAACTGTCTTTGTAATCAACTCTCAAGGCCGAGTGTATTATGTTAATATTTGATATTGTTTTAAAAATGTTATTTAAAGTCGAATTTGGTCGGCAAATTATTTGAGGATATCTGGAAATGTATTAAGTTTTTTGTGAGAAATGAAAAATGAGTTTTATGTGTTGTTAAAGTCTAAGGTTTGTTGTGTCTGGGTGTAAGTTGGATATGTGGCTAGTGTGGGTAAATGTAACGTCTTTTGGAAGTAGAAGAATGAAAATAAAAATGATAGAAAGGGTGAAATTCATAGGGAGTTGTTTGTTAATAATATTAGTATAATGATATATTAATATAATTAATTTGTGTTTTTTATATGAATCGATATGTAAGCTCGTTGTAACTGGGATCCAAGATTGGTGACCGTTAAAAATGGCGGACGGGGAACGCGGTGACCTCAATTTTATGGCCGGATGTGTGGGGAGATTTCTAAATTTGTCCACCCACCTCTGGAGCGAAGCTGTAATTTGGTGACCGATAAAAATGGCGGACATCTTTATGTCGCGCGGGAAGCAAATGATCTCCATCTTACTTTCGGCTTTCTAATTGATTTCTTGCACGTCGTCTTGGGGCGCCCTAATTTGTCCTCCTAACTGATTTCTGGAAAGTTCCTGACTTAACGGCTGAGGTCCTTTTAATTGTTCTAAGTTTTCTTCCAGTATCTCTCATATAAGATTTTGAAATTCTAAAATTGCATGGCCTATATTGTTACATCATGATTAATGGCGTATTTCTTATATTATTTTAATATATTTGTAATTTAAATTATATATTAATTTATTTTTATATAAAATATTCTATGATATTTATTTGAACAGATTATTTAGATTATCATCATTTGTATTTAGGTACACGTGTGACTTCACTGATCTCTTTGATGTGAGAAAATAAATAAATTATTCTGGAGGCTACTTAAAGTAGACTTATCGCATTATTCCCTTATATAAATTTGTAGGATGGTTGAAACACGCTCTGGTAAGATGCAAGACCCAGCACAGGAGAGAATCATGGCTGAAGAGTCTGCCAAGCCGCAACCTGGTGCAACAATTGGTAGAGATGCTAGTTCCGACCCAGTTGTCCTGAATCCCAACATCGACATCCCCAAGTATGATGGAACGGAAGACCCTCGCCCATGGATTGAATCTCTTGAAGAAATTGGCTTCCTGTACCATTGGGCAGACTACATTATCTCTCGTTATGCTGCCATGAATATGATTGGTAGCGCCAAAACCTGGCTGAACCTACACAAGATAAGTTTCACCAGCTGGGGAAATTTCAAGAGCCGCCTAATTGAGGATTTTGCCTCAGACGCCAACAAAGAAGAAATGAAGATGAGACTAAACAGGATGCAACAGTGGAATGAACCTGCAATCAGGTTCGCAGAGGATATCCTTGTGCTGTGCAACAAGGTCGACCCCCAAATGGAAGAAGAGACTAAAATAAACTGGGTTATTGGAGGGTTAAAGAAAGAATACTCTTTTGCCCTTTACCTAAACCCTCCTAAAAATATCAATAAACTTCTAGAAATTTGTAAAAAGCTGGATTTGTTCGAAAATAATTACCAAGAACGTGCAGAAAAATCAAAAGCTCTATATAATGGACCACGCTCTCCTCGTCCCCATCATCAAGAGCAATGGAAGAATGCTACGTCGTTCAGAAGACCATATTAGAACACCTCCAAGCCCCAGGCCCCCGCTCCGAGGTACTACCAGAACACCTCCAAGCCCCAGGCCCCCACTCCGAGGTACTACCAGAACAAGCCTCTGCCCCAGGTATCTGCCCCTAGACGATCTTACACTCCCAATCCTGAGCCAAAACCGGTCTACCCAAGTAAAACATACAATAAGAATCCAAATTCAAATAGGAATAGGACAGAAGACGTGAGACCAATATGTTTCAAGTGTAACAAGCCAGGACACGTAGCGCGGTATTGCAGAGGTAGGTTTGTAAGAATTGTGGAAGAGAACCCCATAGTTACAAAAGACAAGGTCGAAGAAGAAATCCGAATGGATAATGGAACTGAGAAGACGAGACCTCTGCTCTACGCTGACGTAAGTAATAGCCCGTACTCGAGTATCCCTACAAGGAATAGATATGCCGCATTAGAAGATTTAAACTAAGCATCGCGCCTGAGTCCGTCAATCAAAGCAAGTCGACCATAAATGGAATTAAAAAGTTGGACCCCAAATATAAAATGAACATTAACGTGGATAGAATCGGTATCTGCGAAGCTTTGATTGATACAGGCGCTGATCTTTCAGTGGTCGACCTTAGTACAGCTCTTAACACAGGCCATGGTATAAATAAACTCGCAAAAACTTGTGCAGGACCCGATGGAAAAAATTAGACATGGTAGGAAGTATATTTTTAAATATAAAAATTGATGACGAAACATTATCACACAAATTTGTGATATTGAAAACGCATTTACGGACATTAATTCTTGGAAGAGATTTCCTTAAGAAAATAAACGCGAAAATAGATTGTAAGCAATAAACTATAAAATACGATTTGACGAATAATCATGACGAAAGCAATTTTGAAATGTTGATAATAAAGAGTGCCAAGGATTCAATTGTACCGGAATGTTCCATTAAACTGATCAAGGCATTGGTAGAAACAGAGGATGGGGAATATATTATCGAGGAGAGCAGCCAAATGTTTCAAACAAATGGACTTCGTCTAGCAAGAAGCTTGATCAATGTTATAAATAGGGAAACACACATCTGGATAACTAATCCGTATCCTCGACCATTAAAAATAATGAAAAACCAAACATTGGCTTTTGGAAGTAGTCCAGCGAAAATAAATGTGAGTCGAGAAAGAGAGGTAGAAGAGAACGAAGAACCTAGATTCCAAATAAACGAAAATCTTTCACCAAAGGAACAGAAGGAGTTAAAACTAGTTTTAGAAAGGTATGGAGATCTGTTTTCGTCGAGATTAGGGAGAACCAATTTGGCAAAACATCGGATAGACACAGAAGACGCGAAGCCAATTAAACACAAGCCTTACAGGGTAAGTGTTAAAGAGCGAGATATTATAAAAGAGCAAATTGACGAGATGCTTACAGAAGGCATAATTAGGCCATCTTCTAGTCCCTGGTCTTTTCCAGTGATATTGGTAAAGAAGCGAGATGGTAAATACAGATTTTGTGTGGACTACAGAAAACTGAATAATGTGACAGTAAAAGATGTCGATCCGATCCCTAGAATAGACGAAGTTATGGATACTCTTCAAGGATCTAGATACTTCTCAGCAATAGACCTCAGATCTGGATATTGGTAAGTTGAAGGCGAAGAAAGAGATAAAGAGAAAACAGCTTTCACTACAGCGCATGGATTATATGAATTCAACGTGATGCCTTTTGGACTTTGTAACGCGCCTGCTACCTTTGAAAGAAATATGGAGAATATGCTTGGAAATCTGAGATGGCAAATTTGTTTGTGTTATCTGGATGATGTTATCATATATAGCCCGGATTTTCCAACGCACCTCAAAAGACTCGAAGCTGTTTTTAGATGTTTTCGTGAATCTAATTTAAGATTAAACGACAAAAAATGCCGATTTGTTTTTGAAGAATTGGAGATTCTCGGCTATATAACGAGCAAACATGGTATAAAACCCGCGGAACATAACATCAAAGCTATCAGAAATTTTCCTCGGCCCACAAAGGTCAAAGAAGTACAATCATTTTTGGGAATATGCTCATATTATAGAAAATTTATCAAAAATTGATGACCCTTTGACCAACCTTATTTAAAAAAGTGTATCATTTACCTGGACAGAAAGGCAAGAGGAAGCGTTTCAAACCCTAAAAACAGCACTATCAAGTCCACCAATCTTAGGGCACTTCAATCCAAATGCGCCTACTTATATTCATACTGATGCGTCCAACATCGGCATAGGTGCAACTCTTGTCCAAGACATCGGTGGTGAAGAGAAGGTGATCTCATATTTGAGTCGTACCCTAAGTAAAGCGGAGCAAAATTATTCAACCACTGAAAAAGAATGTCTGGCCGTTGTCTGGTCAATGTCAAAATTACGACCCTACCTTTATGGAAGACACTTTAAAATAGTAACAGACCATCACGGCTTATGCTGGCTCAAAAACTTGAAGGATACAACAGGTCGATTGGCAAGATGGGCATTGAAAATTCAAGAATATGACTTCGATATAATACATAAATCAGGAAAGAAGCATCTGGACGCCGATGGCTTATCTAGGGGACCCTTACCAGAAACTGATTGGGATGAGGATTTTGAAAGGCTATTTTTAAATCAAATAACAGACGAAGAGGATAAATTTATCGAAAGTGTTAAGAAAAACCTTAATGGAAGCAGGCGATCAATTGCGCAAAACTTTAAAGAAGAAGATGGATGCCTCTTTAAGAAAAACCCGAACCCCGAAGGCAGGGCGTGGTTGCTTGTGGTTCCAGAGATGAAAAAGAGAGAAATTATGAAAGAATATCACAATCATATGTCGAATGACCATCTGGGCGTCGCCAGAATCATGTACAGAATAAAGAGTAAATACCTTTGGCCATCCATGCTAAAGGATGTCTCAGAATTCGTTAAGACGTGTCACCTTTGCCAAAGTAGGAAAGGCTCAAACCAATTACCTTCTGGACTACTACAGCCCATTCCCCCAGCCAACTTTCCTTTCGAAAGAATTGGAATTGACTTTGTTGGTCCACTGCCATCTACGAAAAACAGGAAAAATGGATAATCGTGCTGACGGAATACTACACTAGATATGCAGAAACAAGAGCAGTCTCGGAAGCAACAGTGAAAGAAGTTTCTAAATTTCTAGTAGAGGATATTTTTCTCCGGCACGAAGCCCCACAATATCTTATTAGTGACAGAGGCTCTCAATTTACCAGTAATTTAATGAAAGAGGTGATGAAAACGTGCAAGATTAAACATTGCTTCACAACGAGCAATCATCCCCAGACTAATGGATTGACAGAGCGGTTAAATAGAACATTGATCAATATGCTCAGTATGTATGTGAAAACTGATCAGAAGAATTGCGACCAAATACTCCCATTCATCACTCACGCTTACAATACTACAATTCAGGAAACCACAGGATATTCTCCCTTTTTCCTGATGTTTGGAAGAGACCCCACGTCTCTTTTGGACGACAGGAATATCTCGGTGGACATTGACAAGGATGGTTATAATGAATACATAAAACATCACTTAGACAAAATAAACAGAACAAGAAAATTAGTTATTAACAACACAATAAAGACTCAAGAAAGAATGAAAAAGAACTATGACAAGAAACACATGGAAAGAAGCTACGAACCAGGAGAATTAGTAGCAGTTTGGACACCAATTAGGAAAATAGGAAAGTGTGAGAAACTACTGAGAAAATATTTCGGCCCATATAGAATATTAAAGAAGCTGTCCAACGTAAATTACTTAATTGAACCAAAAGATAATCCTGGCCAAGACCCATTGATTGTCCATGTCTCAAGAATCAAACCCTATTTTGAAAGAATTGATGAGGTCAATCACGAGGACGTGACGACCTCTGGAGAGGGGGAATTGTTACATCATGATTAATGGCGTATTTCTTATATTATTTTTAATATATTTGAAATTCAAATTATATATTTATTTATTTTTATATAAAATATTCTATGATATTTATTTAAAACAGATTATTTAGATTATCATCATTTGCATTTAGGTACACGTGTGACTTCACTGCTCTCTTTGATGTGAGAAAATAAATAAATTATTCTGGAGGCTACTTAAAGTAGACTTATCTCATTATTCCCTTATATAAATTTGTAGGATGGTTGAAACACGCTCTGGTAAGATGCAAGACCCAGCACAGGAGAGAATCATGGCTGAAGAGTCTGCCAAGCCGCAACCTGGTGCAACAATATGGAAGATTGCTTTATAGACGGAACTTCCTATATGGAAGATGGCTTTTAGGACGGAAATTCCTAAACGGAAGACTGTTTCCTGTAGTTGGTACAGCCGTTGGGGCCGCAGGGCATATATTACCATGTAAACTATTAATATAAATGGAGCTAGTCTATAGGGCATAACCAGAAGACAGATAACACATATCAGGTGAAATATGGGATATTGGCACATCTTCTCCCATGTCCTCTCCACGAATTGGGTTTTTTGATTATCGGGTTGGACTTCTATTGATTGTGGCGGATTTGAAATTGGATGTTTTTGCGGCTGGGCTATGTCGCGTTCTTTGTTTGCTAGTTTGGTTGTCAATGGTTCTGTTGAAGAAATATCGGGTGTAGGTGGTTTAAGTGGAAACGTGTAATCGTTTCTCTGTCGTCGATTGTGTATTTTCGGTATTGTTGTTATTGTGTGTACGGATTTAATTTGTTTATGTGGACTGTGTCGGTGTCTCTTTGGAGCGGTTGGTTGGATTCATCGATACTTTTTGCTAATTGGCAGGTAGGACAGGCTTTTACCTGTTGGGCAATGTCTTGTGTCATGTTCTGCCAATAATATTGAGCGGAGATGAGTCTCGTCATCTTTGAGATGTTTGGATGGTCGTGCTGTGTGTGTACTGATTTAAGTAGTTTGTTTGTGAGTGGTTTTGGAACTATAATTTTAGTTACACTTTTCGGGAAACGGTATGCAGTCCATTGTGATCAATGGTCAAGCTAGAATTTCCCGATGGGGAAGGCTGATGGCTCTTAATGAGGGAGCGTCTAAGAAGCCACAGAACGGGTTACGAGTTACAACGTCCGTTTCATATTGTTGTACTCCATTTATGCAAAGGACCTCATATTCGTATCTCGATAGCCTTAATCTCCATCGAAATAATCTGCCTGACGGGTTTTTGATCTTTTTCAGCCACTGCAATGCGGGATGGTCAGAAAATATAGTAAATTTCCTGTCCATCAAACAGACGCGGAACTTATCCACACTCTCAACGATTGCTAAGCACTCTAGTTCATTGCGTGGCGTTGTCGTATTTTGGTGTGAGTGTCGCGCTTGTTGCGCTGGTTGTGCGTGTGACTGTTGTGTGACGACGTGTGGTCACGTGTGTGCTCTGTGTGTGAGCTGTCCTGTTGGATGGATATTGTCTGGGTGTGGTTGTTGTGAGTGTCGTGTTTGTTGCGAGGTACACGTGCGTGACGGTTGTGTGGTGACGTGTGAACGCAGGGAGCGGCTGAAATATTGGACTGTGTAGGTCTTCCCATCAGGGTGGACCTGTTTGAGGACGCCTGCGATGCCGAGTGTTGAGGCGTTATAGTACACCTGGCATGGCAGACCTTTGTAAAGGTGTAAAATGGGGTGTGTTGTAAGGCTTTCTTTCAGGCTAGTGAACGCTTTCTGGCATTAGTCATCCCAGACCCACATGACATCCCTTTTTAGAAGGTTGACAAGTGGCGTCCGCAAGCGGGCGTAGTCCGGAACGAACTTAGTGTAAGCGTTCACAGCGCTTAAGAAAGATCGCAATGTTTTGCGATTGTGTGGTTGTTGGATGGCGTGGATTGTCTCTATGTTTCGTGTAGATGGTGTGGTTGTATTGGTAGTGGTTGTGCATGGGTTTGCGTGGCGTTGTCGTCTTTTGGTGTGAGTGTCGCGCTTGTTGCGCTGGTTGTGCGTGTGACTGTTGTGTGACGACGTGTGGTCACGTGTGTGCTCTGTGTGTGAGCTGTCCTGTTGGATGGATATTGTCTGGGTGTGGTTGTTGTGAGTGTCGTGTTTGTTGCGAGGTACACGTGCGTGACGGTTGTGTGGTGACGTGTGATCACGTGTGTTTTTAGTATGAAGGTTGTCCTGTTGGGGGGACACATTTTGTGCCTTGTCGTTGTGATTTGAGGCCGTTGTGGCCTTGTGCATTGAGGGCATATAAAAAAGGCAATTGCCCTTAGTGAAAAAATTGTGTTGTGCGTGCGCGTGACTAGATTGGCATGTTGGCAGTTGGGTTTGGACCAATGGATGCGCGCATTGGGTGCCATGTGCGGAAGGTTTGTGTGTATGGTGAGTCCTTTGTGACATCGCTTGGCACTCCCAATACGTGCATTCATTGGGTACATGGTTGAAATTATAGGTAGGGGTAGACAATGGAGCGTCAAGCTGGAATATAGTGCCGTTGTTAAAGTCTATTGCTATTTTAAAATTACGGAGGGTATTTATGCTGATAATTCCAAATGGTAGAGGTGCTTCCACCACATGGAAATTCTCTTTTTTAGTTAGTTTTCCTATTGTTAGGGGGAGGATTATTCTATCTATTGTTGTTATAAGACCGTTTATGACCTGTAGGCCTATGTACTCTGTTTCTTTAATTTCAAATTGGTGAGGTTAGTTTTTAAAATTTTATATAGGTTATAGGGCACTATATTCAAGCTTGCGCCTGTATCAATTAAAAAGGGGGATGACAGTTCAGGGGTTAGGGACAGTTTCATCGTCAACTGGTTGACGAAAAGTGTTTATTGTTGCCTCCTACCTTAGTGACGAAAGGCTTGGGCGGCTTGTACGTCTCTGGCGTGTTGCGGAGGTGTGGGACGCCGGGCGTGCTGCTGAGTTGGGGCTGTTTGCACTGCCCGCGCGTTCGCGTATTGAGTTGGGGCGTTTGCACTGCCCGTGCGCTCGAGTGTTGAGCTTGTTGGGATGGGCCAGTCCACATACTTGTTTTTCCTTGGTCGTTGGCGTAGGGGTCCGGCTTGGTGAGTGGTGGCTCCTCGGGGTGGCGCGTCAGGTCGCCCGGTCCCATGGCGGCGATAGCGCCGTCCATCTCCCGGTCGGTCGTTCGGGGGAGTTGGTGGGCGGCGTATGTCCCGCCGACGGGGGTCCGGTGCGTCCCCTCGCGTCGGGTCAACCTCACTTCCTGCAGGGCAGCCGTCAACTGGAGTAAAACTGCCGCCAGGTTGTGTCGTGCGATCTTCCTTCTCTCCCCTATCCCGCTGCCGTTCTGTTGGTCTCGTTCGTTTTCCATTTTATCCTGTCGACTCACTGTCGAATCCTGTCGACTCACTGTAATATGCGGGGTTTTTGGTAATGGTTGATTGAGTGGTTTGATTGATTGTTGTGGGCGCAGTCGTGTTTGCTGAGATAGTAAGGTATTCACATAGGGGAAAATAACGAGGACACAGGATTGGATTGAAATAGGCCAGCGATCAAGGGAGAAAGGGGTGACTATGGGGTTCTTGACCTAGGCTAGGCTGTCACATAGTGAACATTGGACTTATCTGCGTGATGAGGAAGATGGTGGCGAGGTCCTGGCTCTGACAGGTCCTGCTGTTAACTGCTCTCGATGCTGTCCAGGTCCCAACTTGTTGCGATGGTGCCGAGCTCCTAACTAACTAAACTGAGTCCGAGATTTAACATGTAAACTATTCAATGTTCTCATTGGATGAATGTCGACTCGTGGTCGTCTCTCATTGGCTCTTAGCTAGTCCTTCTGGACTCTGATTGGATCTTTGTTAATCCTTTCTCCTTGTCTTGTTTTAACATGATCCCGGAAGGGGAAGGTTCTTGAACTCAGTTTTTATGAGTTCCTGGATAATAAAACCTACTAATGACCGTTTCCTCTCTGACGGCCTTTCTCCCAGATTTCGCTAAGCCTCGTCTTTATTAAAATCTTTAGATCATACATTGCATACATATGGTGGTGGGATTATATCCAGTTATGTACAAATTATGACAGGGATATATATTTATTTTTCTTTAAATAAATGTAAACTTAATTAATCTATTAATTGTAAATTAAAAACAGAGTAAAATGTTTTGAATAGATGTGATATTTAATATTTTCTAGCTTGCTATAATAGATTTTTGCATGGCTGTAAAAAATAATATAATTTACACGTATAAAAATAATAAAACTTTTCTTCTAACCCAACGGTGGTGAATGAATTCTTCTTACTGGATCCCTGATAGCACTTACAATGATATTTGAAAGGCAAAGATATGCATGTCGAAACAAATCTACTATTGCGATTTCACCGCCACTCTGTGTTGTGACGACGATCTAAGCTCTTTATAGAGAGTCGCTCACCTCCATTCTTGGTCGGCGGGGTTGAAGGTTCAAAATTGTGGTGTCGCTGTTTATAACACTTTTTAAATGTACGACGAAAACAGGAGGGAAAATTATATTTATTATTATCATAATATTCTGTGTGTTCCCGAATATTATTATCAATAATATTAGTTAGGCAAACTTTCACTCGGATAAAACCCGGGCGAAGCCGGGTACACATCCGCTAGTATATATATATATATAGGGAGATAACATTAGAATAACCATTGTGTGTCTAATTATAATTATATTTAATTCTGCTGTCCTAAAAGCTTATGTCCATAGTTCTTCTAAAATACCCATTCCAAGAGTCTTACAACAGTCACCTATAAAAGGAAGTTCCAAAAATGCAATATAACAGCGGTATGGTAGATTAAACTGGCGAAACCGCTGGGAGGGTTCACCACTGATGAGCCAGGCCCTCCCTTTAATTTTTCCATCGCAGTAAGGACAGTAGAAATTGTTTTATTTTAAAACGAATATTACGCCTCTAAAATAGTTTTATAATTTGATAACAGATGGCAATTAGTACATCGTAACATTATTGTTCTAATAAAAAGACACAATTTGATATTTGCGGAAGAGCGATTGCTCGAAGCATATTATATATTTATAATTATATTTAATTCTGCTGTCCTAAAAGCTTATGTCCATAGTTCTTCTAAAATACCCATTCCAAGAGTCTTACAACAGTCACCTATAAAAGGAAGTTCCAAAAATGCAATATTACAGCGGTATGGTAGATTAAACTGGCGAAACCGCTGGGAGGGTTCACCACTGATGAGCCAGGCCCTCCCTTTAATTTTTCCATCGCAGTAAGGACAGTAGAAATTGTTTTATTTTAAAAAGAATATTACGCCTCTGAAATAGTTTTATAATTTGATAACAGATGGCGCTCTAGTACATCGTAACATATTTATTATAAATTAAGAAAATAAGTAAAGTATTATCTAATTGATTTTACCTTTCAAATATTTACACTAAAATAATCGGGGATCAGGGCAAATTCTCGTGTTCGAAAGTTTTTTACATGTTCCTCTTTCTTTCTTCCTCATTTCAGCCGTTGCATCCCCGTAGCCCCCTTGCGTCGGCCTCCCATTGGCTGCTTCGAACTCCTTCTTTTCCAACACTACCTTCTTATTTGTAGATTTGTAATTGTTCACGTAGCAAAATAAAAGTCAGATGCATATTACAGAGCACTAGGAAAATAGAATAAAAATCAAATTACACTCCTATTTACCTGATGAGGCACAATTTGGATTGTAGATTATAAACACAAGGTAATAAGACCAAATCCAAATAAATAAATAGTGTGTGACGTTTCGGTAACAGCGTTGTTACCATCTTCAGACAAAAGTACTGAATGAGAGAATTTTACCACAGCATGCTTTTAAATAGTTCCTGTTATCAAGTGTGTAAAGCTCTCCTCTACTTCAAGAAGTTGAGAAAACACAGCATTAAAAGGGTGAGTTCTTTTTCTCATATCTATTTTCTTAAATTCTCTAAAATGCATCAAGTAATTCCTAATGCATTTCTCATTCCTAATAGATGGAATTTCCCAAAATCTGATTCAAAATTGAAAAGATTATCACTTGATCTTATAAATGGAGAGATTAGATTTCATTGGAAAAATATTCATTTCAATACTAAGGCTATAAATTCAAATCTCAAAATGCTTGCAGACAGTATGGATAGTGACCTTTTTGAAAAAATAAAAAATATTATTGATATAAAAACAAACTACATTGCTAAACAAAATTCAAAAAGGCATTTTAAAAAGATAGAAAGTATTTTAAAGAAACATGACTAACTCTAATGGATTTAAATTAAAACCAATTATAGATGAAAACAATCTCTATATACATAATCTGAAAACGCCTACCTGTCGCGAAACTAGTATAATCGATCTTACTATTTCCAATAAGCAATCATTAAGCTTAATAAATAACTGGCAAACTTCAGAACTAACAAATATTTCGGACCATGTTGCTATAAAATTCGAAATAAAAAAAAACAAAAAACGAATACTCATTCAATAATCAAAAATCCACATGGAAATTCAAAGAAAAAGATGCTGATTGGTCTCGATTTTCTCATAATATATCTTTAACAGAAATAATAAGACTTAAAAGCAAATTGGAAAGAGTTAATTCAGATTTAGATATTGATATGATAGTAAATGGACTTACAAACCTTTTAAAAGAAGCTGCCTTTAAATCTTTGGAAGTTATATCCTCCGACTCTAAATATTATTCTAGAAATAACTGGTGGAATAATGAATTGAAAAAAATGAAAGATCATTTTCACTACATAAGAAACTTATATTATCGCCACGGAGCAATCAGTTATAACACATTCAAGTTGACTAGGAATCGATACACTAATGCAATTGATAAAGCAAAGAAAATTAACTGGCGATATCTTATAGAAGAAAATTATACAAACAATCCATTTGGTAACGCATATAAATTTTTGAATAAGTTAAGAACACCAGATAAAAAAAGGGGAATACCCTTAATTGACAATGCCCCAGAACACCTAAAAGAACGATCAATGAGCAATTTGTTAAATGAGTTGGTACCAGATGATAATTTCGATACGGATGATTCTTACCATCAACTAATTAGAAATCACAAACTAAAAATGATCAACAAGAATAAGGTCTTTGTTGAGGGAGGGGAAATAGTGAACCTAATATCTAACATAGACATTAAAAAAGCTCCTGGGGTAGACAGTATAAGTAATAACATGATCAAAAATGCCCTTCCAAAAATTTTACCATTATTATGCGATTTATTTAATAAATGCATTCACTTCGGATACTATCCAGATAGATGGAAAGAGGCAGCTCTCAGAATAATTCCAAAACCTCACAAAACGAATTTAGAATTAGTAAAGAGTTATCGACCTATTTCATTAATTTCTAACTTATCAAAAATATTTGAAAAATAAAATATACGAATACTATGAAAATAATGATCTCCTTAGCCCCAGACAACATGGGTTCTTGAAGAATAAGTCAACAATTACCTGTTTGAAAGAAATCACAAAGATCATAATGGAACATAGACAGAAACAATAAAAAAAGAAAGAATAAAAAACATTTTCTCCTGGCACTTAACTTTATATTTTTAATATCCCAAGGAGAAAGTTTCTACGATTAAAAAAAAAAAAAACAGAAACAACTAGTTACGCTGATTGCAATTGATATACAAGGAGCATTTGATAATACATGGTGGCCAGCCTTGTTTAAAAAATTAGACGAAGACAATTTACCAGTTGAATTGATCAAAATTTTACGTTCTTTTTTGAAAAATAGAAAAACGATTTTCAAAAATATTAACAAAGGTCTGTCCTCAGGGTGGACCATTGTCTCCGTTGTTATGGCTGATATATTTAAATGATCTGCTAATTAATTTGCAATCACCAAACTCTGAAATCATTTGCTATGCTGATGATGTAACAATTATATGTTGGGATAATGAGCTAACAAATCTAAAAAAGTCGATTGAGTTTAATTTGGAAAAGATAGATCAATGGTGTAATGATAATAAGCTAAATATTAATCTTGATGAAACTAGTATTTTACACTTGCACAATAAAGACAAAATATCAATTAATTTTAGAGACAATATTATTGTGCCCGTAGAAGAAATTAAAATTCTTGGAATTACGATTGCGAATCACAGAAGGAAAAACAAATTGAATTTTGGCCCTCACCTTAACATTATACTAAACAAAACTCAAAGATTAAAAAATCTTCTTTTTTCAATTTGTGGAAAATCTTGGGGTCTTAGCATCCAAAAAAGGCTTACACTTTATAAATCTATAATAAGACCAACGTTAACTTACGGAACAGAAATATGGTTTGAATTTATTAGCAAAAAATATATGTACAAACTGAACTCAATGCAATATCAAATTCTGCTATGGTGTACCCAAACATATAAAACAACCAGTTATAACTGTGTTCACACCTTAGCCAATATTCCTTTGATCACTGATTATATGGAATCTAGAATTATAGGTTATGAGTTGAATAATTTATCAACAGAAGATAAACAATTTTATGATTTGTATATTCCAGGTATACTCAAAGATTTCATTATAGCAAGGATTAATTTAGTGAAAAAGAATACTAATCAAACATTTCAAAGTTTCTTTCCTTATGATATTCCGAAATATTTTCGACCAAACTATTATAATTCACAATTTATCACAGATCATGGAAATTTCAGGTTTTTTCTTAAGAAAATTCAGGCTGTGCAAGATTCGACATGTTTCTGCGGATTGGGGGAACAAACTTCAATACATCTCTTGCTGGAGTGCCCTGTCTTTCAAGAGTACAGAGTTAACAACGGTTTAATTGCTTTAGGCCCTAGTGAATTAATTTCAAGTAAGGACACATATATAAAATTTAATTTCCTTTGAAAATATATTTTGGACTTCATTAAGAAAAATGGTCTTTGATGTAACGATCTCATGGAAATTTTGGACATATTATATGGTTGTAAACAATATATAGGTGTATGCGTGTATATGTGTGTACATATGTATATGTTTTTTTTTTTAATTTAATGATGTAACTGTAAATAAAATTCAAAAAATATCTCTATATGTAAATAACATTTTTGAATCTTTCTAAGTCGCTTTCTGTGTATCTTTCCATGTTGAATATTTTCTTTGTTATATATATTTGTATGTACATTTAGCGCAAGTGTCCCTAGGGGGACATAGCGTTTTGAATTGAAATAAAATAAATAAATAAATGCTAAAATTATTATTCCAATATAAAGAAATTGATTTTATTTATGAAAAACTCTTCCCAGAAAAGAAAAATGAAGTATTCAACTCCGAAATTAAACCAAAAAATAACATCATGAATTTAACAGGTGAAGGTATCTCAAATGAAGTTCTAGACTTGCTTAGCAAAGGTTATAAATATGCTTTGGGGGGAAATCTGAAACAAAAAGAAAAATTGGTTATTATTTCAAAAACAGAAGAAATATGCAAAACTTGTAACCCTAATGAGGCAGTTAATATTAGATTTGAAGTTACTAATACACTAAAACAAAATTATAAATCAAATAATATAAACAAAAAATTGACCTCCAAACCTAAACACCTACAAACAAAATATGTAATAACAAAATATGACAAAGGGAATGGAATTGTTTTAGTGAAAAAAGAAGACTATAAACAAAAAATGCTTTCTTTATTGAATAACAATGGTACCTATTCTCCTATACAAAATGATCCAACAAAAAACTTCAAAAATAAATTGAACACCATACTTAAAAACTGGAGAAAAAAACAAATATATTAATTACAGGCTTTTTCCCAAGTTGAAAAATTATGATGCCCATGTGCCCAATATATATGGTTCCCCAAAGGTCCACTAGCCTAACTGTCCATTACGCCCAATAGTAAACAATAGACCTTCACCAACATATGCCTTGTCAAAATGGTTAGCACAACAATTAAAAATCTACCAATATTTTAATGAAAATGAAATTGTTAACTCCTATGAATTCAAAGAAGATATTATTGACATGAAGCTAAATGGAAATCAAATAATTATATCTTTAGATGTTGAATCCATGTTTACTCTTCAATCCCTATACCCACAATTATGGATGCATTAAACCATGTGATAAAAGAATCAAAAATAAATAATTTGCCAAAATATGAATTTTTAATTGGAATAGAATTTTGTTTGAAACAACATACTTTATTTATGATGACCAAATATATCTCCAAATGAAAGGTGCAACAATGGGTAGTCCAATATCACCAAACGCAGCTTGTATTACTATAGGCCAATTAGAAATAAAAGCTCTAAATTCACTTAAAAATGATGTTTATTATTTTAAAAGATATGTGGATGACTCCATTTTATTTATTAATCAGGGAAGTGAACAAAAATATTTGGATACTTTCAACAATATATTGCCTGATATCAATTACTCTATGGAAGTAAATAACAACAAATCAATAAATTTCCTGGACATGAACTTATCATACAACAATAACAACATTACAACCTCTATATACAAAAAACCAACACATACAGGAACTTATTGGAACTTTAGCTCACAGCACCATTTCAGCCAAAAAGTAGGATTAGTAAAAGCTGTTATATATAGAGCTTTTACACTCATTAATGATACAACTAAAATAAATATTGAAATTAACAACATCAAAAAAGAACTAATCAATGAAGATTTTCCCATCAAATTGATAGATAGAATAATAGAAGACATGAACCAAAAATATGAGAATAATACTTTAATTCAAAATCTAAAGTGCAAAAACAAAGAAGCCAAATTTATCACATTGCCATTTATAAACCAAAAGTTTGCAAGAAATTTGACTAATATATTCAAAAAGTATGAGAAAATAAACATTGCATGGAAACCATGTAACCCTATCTCTCAATATATCAACAACCATAAGAACACTCACATACCAAATAGAGCAGGTTTAATTTATGAAGTGAAATGTGAAAAATGTGACCAATGTTATGTAGGACAAACATCCAGAACTTTAAAAGAAAGAATGAAAAACCATGAATATGCTCTGAAATGGGATAAAATTGAGAATTCTGCACTTGTAGAACATAGAAAATCACAGGACATAATAATTTTAACCTAAAAGAAACAAAGATACTAGATTATGAGAAAAATTATTTTAAGAGACAATTTAAAGAAGCATTTTTCATTCAAAAGAAATGTGCTACAATTAACAGAATGGAAGAAAGAGGAAATATAAATTATATTTATAGATATGCTTTTAATTATATTTGAAAAACTTTTAATTCTAAGAATATTAATCAGCAGGTGTTTATCCCATCTGTTTAGCAGATAAATATCTTCTTATCTGTTATCTTGTTTACACACTTGATAACAGGAACTATTTAAAAGCATGCTGTGGTAAAATTCTCTCATTCAGTACTTTTGTCTGAAGATGGTAACAACGCTGTTACCGAAACGTCACACACTATTCATTTATTTGGATTTGGTCTTATTACCTTGTGTTTACTCCTATTTACCAAAGTATCGGGTATCTCTATTTTTATTTCGAAATATAGCAAACCCTATTAGATTCGATGTAAAATATCTGTAAATATCAGAGAAGCATTTTATAGATATCTTTATACATTTAGGCGGTTCATATTAAAATATATATCAAACTTAGCCCTGGAGGCTTTATTTATTTTATAATATGAAAAGTATTAACCATATAAATAAAAAGTGATATTTTATAAAAAATCTACCTGGAGTATGAATTTTTGTTTTGACATATCCTGGATGAATTTTTGAATCTGCATATGAAAGTATAATTTTTAAAAAAATATTATAATACATATCCTTTATAAAACTTTCAATGTTTCCTCTCTCAAGGTCCAAAGTTGTAGAGGGCGCTAGAAATATAATTTGTAAACTTTCAGTCAGAAATAATATTTTCAAAGTTTTATCATGTACATATTTTTGGTGGCTTCATTTACATTTATTTTATAAATTCTGCCTAGTTTACGTTTTAAAAGAATAGCTAGAATAATTTATATATGGAGTTGATTATTTGGATTAAAATAAACTATGTGGCACAACATTTTCAAAACCAAGAAATAATAGTAAAAATAATTGTGAAAATCTCTATAAATATATATAAGTAACGAATAATAAAATATCATTATCAGAAAATAATACACCTTACACTGAGCGACATCGCTCTACACACAATATATTGTGGGACAACCGCGGGTTGCTATGCAGGCAGCAAAAGTCTTAGTAGTGCGGATAGTGTCCTGAGGAATGCTGCCCATTCCCTGTCAGCCATCAGCTTCAGTTCATCCTCTGAACGCGTATGTCACAGCTCGCGCAAACATCCAATTAGGTCCCAGAAGTGTGTAATAGTTGAGATATAGAAGAGGCTGGTGCCATGGAGGCACCTGGTTTCATACAGGATATGTTGTCTGATGTGTGCTGAGTTAGGAGGGGAGTTATCCTGCTGGAAAATGGCAGAAAGAGTAGCATCACCAGCGTAAAACGTCATTCACGTATCGCTGGGCCGTCATAGTGCCCTCAATACAAATCAGTTATCATAGGCGATGGCTCCCCAAACCATAATGCCGTTTTGACGTGAGGTGCGGCGTTCCACAGATGAGGCCGAATTGGACCTGTCACCAAAACGGCGCCAAGCTCTAACTTGGTGATTATCTTCTCTGAAACAGAAGCGAGATTTATCTGAGAACACTATGCTGTGCCATTCCAGTGTCCATGTGGCTCTATTCTGACAAAATTGCAAATGGAGATGTCTGAGCCATTGGGTCATGGATATAGACAGCCGGTGACCTATATGCGTATAATGGTACCAGTCGATATGGGAGATTCAAGAATATCCTGCACATCCTGTAAAATGGCGACAGAAGTGGACTGTGGGGCCGCCAAAGCTATCAAAGGATTCCTAGTCACGCGGTTTATACATAAAAAAAAGAAAAAACTAACATATATTAATTAAAATATAAAAACATAAACGATAACAATTTGTTTCTTTATTTGTGGAAATTTAAAGCTTTCGGATCTTTACAATTTTTCTACAGGCATCCTGTGGAAGGATTGTAAAGATCCAAAAGCTTTCAATTTTCACGAATAAAGAAACGCATTGCTACCGTTTATATTTTTTATATTTTATACTTTATAGCATTTTCTCTTTTAATATATTGATTGAATACATATTTTTATTTGAAATATAATGTCGCGATATTTCAGATTAGAGGTACACACACACAGTTCTTTTTTTAGCAAATGTTAAGTGTTCAATTCATAAACTTCGTGAGTAATTTTTTCCTGACAACAAACAGAGAGAAAAAACTTAAATCAATTTCAAAATATATATATTTATATACATTTATTATATAGCGCAGTAAACTAATAAAATGATAGGCATATTTACTGATAAACATGTGCTTCAAATTTTTACTCTGAAATAAATAAATTTCGGGACAATATATTGAGAACTAGCCGAATGACCTGGGCTACCCCGGGGTTGTACACGAGAGCATTTATCCTCTGTGCGTATGTGTTGAACATGTTTTTATTCAAATACTCTTCCTTATACAATTATAAATTATGACCCGGCTTCACCCGGGATCTCCCCAAGTGAATATTTGTCATACGAATAATGTTGGAAACAAAACACTTTATGGTATATAATACAATAAAAAAAAATGATGTCAAGAATTGTAAAATATAGTAACGCTATTCAGAATTTGAACGACTTGTTCGAAAATTTAATTTTAATTAAAGTTGCTTGTACCAAAACGTGTTATTATTACATAATCAGCAAGTGAGGGGACCGAAGAGATTCTGGTTCCTTGTAAGTAGTAAGTCGAGCTACTTGTAGTGTAGATGTGTGGAACATTTAGATTAGTGGCTGTCGTTGTCCTTCTCCCCATCCTCTCAATATAGAACATTTAGGCGGATCATTCCTGAGACTGGTGTGTCTCCTCAATAAAGCTATTCCAAGACGATCAATCTATAGCCATATATATGTCATTAGATGTCTTCTTGGTCAATTATTTTCATTTATTGAGGATTTCACGGGGAAAATAATGCGGTCACTTCTCCTTGTCTTCTGTATCCATATGGCGCTGACCTAATAGTAGAGGCTCACCCATTATGGAAACTGTTAAATTAAAAAACTACTGAATGCCCTTCTTCATATTGGGATAGAGTTGATGACTGCCCGGTCTCAGCTCGGCCTCTTTCCGCCACGTGAAGACGCCAGATAAGGATTTTGCCTTCATAAGAAATGGGAACTTATAGGCGCAATTTTCACAATCTTCTAGTATTTTGGAAGGCAAATATAGAAAAAAATCATAAAAATAATGTTATTATGCCGTCATAACTATAGAAATATTATAGGACAGATGGCAAATTTTAAGTTTGAAATTATTGATAATTATTTAAATTGAAATTTGAAATCAAATATAAACTAACAACAGTGCTACACGTTCGTTATGCATTTTCAATATATTATATGATATTTCTCTCTCTTTTAATCAAAGTGTAAAATGGGCAAAATCTCATGTAAATGTGTGTGCAGGTCATGATGTAACAGCACCCCATTGAGAGAGAGATTCCAGCCAAACCATATAATAAATCATTTAGTTTACCACAGATCAACCAACAAGCCACAATGGTAAGTTCTTCATATTTTCCATTTATCTAGTGTAATCGTATCCCAATGTATTATACCTTTGTGTAAAAAGAAGTGTCGAATTTTTTTTTTCAAGAGGAAGTATACAATTAATGAATAGTAAGTAGAAAATCATCTTTTAATCCATCGCACATTCAGCATAGAAATGCAAAGGCAAATGTAACCAAAAAATATTTCAAGTGAAATTAATTTTTATATCATGATATTATCATAATATTCTGCCCAGCAATGGCCGCAGCCTTGCAGAAAATTGACTTAGACCCAGAGCAGCAGCTTTACACACCCAAGATAGTGGATATTGCTGCTGCTGTGATGGAGATGCATGGAGACATCTGAGCTTCTTCTTTGCAGACGACAATAACAAAAACATCATAATATTCACCGCACACATTATATTGCGATGTTGTCACGTTGAGTTTTTCGAAAAAATCTACTTCTCTCCGATTTAACCTGTTCCCTGATAGTTAGCCAACCCAATTTCTTGATAAATCAAGAAAAGCCATCCACGAACGCGTTTCGCGCTGTTGGCGCTCGTCAGCCTGGAGTAGGCTGTACCGCTGCGACTAAAAATATTTTTGGTCCCAGTGGCTTCCTGAAAAACCAAGAAATGGGTATTTAAGGCCAAACTTTCGTAAATACGCTTAACACATGAAAAAAACAATAGAAAAAAATAAAAAATAAAAATTTCAGGTGTTGATATCTATATATATATAAATCAATGTTTGTATATTTGTTTGTTTGTTTGTATATATGTCCCTGTATACAAATTCGCAGTAGTTCACTAATTCAAACCAAAATTTCCATACATAGGTAAAAAAATACGGGGAAGACGATAGGCTATTTAAAAAAAGATATATATAAATCAATTATTGAAACTATATATTCAAATTATTCTACTTAGCTCACGAACAGCGCCCTCTATCAAGTACTAAAAGGTTATATATACGTTTAAAATCTAAATCTTATCAATATTTTATTAATAATAGTTCGCTTAATAACACATACGTTTAGAATACTTGATCTAAATCGAAATATTCATAGACGCTCGCTCGATTTGAAGATTTATATATTTTCATTTTTAGATATAACTGATCTAATTCGCCGTTTAAAATAACTGCTCTAATTCGAAATATTTGGTATGTTTTATTTGTGTTCACTCTATTTCAATTTATTTAAAGTATTATAATTTTCATGTTTCAAAACCCTATTTCAAAAAGGTCTTTAGAAATATGTAAGACCTGAAATAGCTTTACATGCAAATATTTATGATGCCAAGCGTGTAGCTTAATGGTTAGGTGTACGGCTAAGTATTTCCACAACCTTGGTTCGACAGTTAGCCTGGGTGTTTTTTTTTTATATTATTGAAGCAAAGTTTTTTTTTTACAGTACCAAAATAACCATACATAGGTAAAAAAAATACGAAGAAAAGGATAGGCTATTTTAAATTATATATAAATTAAATATTAAAACTATATATTCGAATCATTCTACTTAGCTAGGAATACTCTAACCAAATGTATATTCACTAGGGCAGATAAGCACTCGGGTAAATCCCAGGCGTACCCCGGGTCACTTTGCTAGTTAAAAATAAAAAAGGCATATCTTGACCAGGAGCACATGTGCTTTTCAGAAGGTAGAGCGCCATCTGGTGGAACAGAAATTAACTATTCACTGATTTAACCTTTTCCCTGATATTTAGCCAACCCAATTTCTTGATAAATCAAGAAAAGCCATCCACGAACGCGTTTCGCCCTGTTGCCGAAATCAATGAATAGTTGATGTCTGTTCCACCAGATGGCGCTCTGCCTTCTGAATAGCACATGTGCACCAGGTAAGGATATGCCTTTTTTATTTTTAATATCAATACTGACCTTTTTAATTTTCATTATTTCTATTGGGTTTTCATGTGTGAGGCGTATTTACGCAAGTTTGGACTTAAATACCCATTTCTTGGTTTCTCATGAAGCCACTGGGAACAAAAATATTTTTGGTCGCAATGGTACAGCCTACTCCACGCTGACGAGCGCCAACAGCGCTAAACGCGTTCGTGGATGGCTTTTCTTGATTTATCAAGAAGTTGGATTGGCCAAATATCAGGGAACAGGTTAAATCAATGAATAGTTTATTTCTGTTCCACCAGATGGCGCTCTGCCTTCTGAAAAGCATATGTGCTCCTGGTCAGGATATGCCTTTATTTATTTATTTAATTTATTTTTAATATTAACACCTGACCTTTTTATTTTTTATTTTTCCTATTGTTTTTCAAATATATATATAGCTCGTAAAATTGTACAAAGTATAGGTGTTATTGTTGAAATGACAATTCTTTCTGATATCTTAATATAACAATATAAGAAATATTGTTATTGACCAGTGACATTTTACTCTTTTGTATTCATGTATATAAATAGATGTCTTAGATAGTTTGTTGTGTGTATTATCTCACTTTTTAGTGTGAGGTTGGTTACCGTTCAATAAAATCCTCCGGTTATCAGTTCCTTCCTCTATCTTTTTTTTTCAACAGGTTATGGGCCCAGGTATACGTTCAAGAAATTGTAGTATCAAGTATGGATTCAAAAATGTCAAGTCTTTATCAAATAGAGATATTGAATTCTGAAAATTATAAAACATGGAAGATGCAAATGAAGATGATTCTAAATCATTGAGAACTTTAGGAATATGCTAATAGAATTAAAAAATAAGCCTGAAACTGAGGTAGAATCCGTTGAATAAGAGAGGAACGATCAGAAGGCGCTAGCTACTATAGTCTAAATTTGAACCCATCATAAAAAATACATGTGAAAAGAAGCAAAACTTATGCAGAAGCATGGAAGATTTTAAATGAAGTGAATCGGCCAAAAAGGGCTGCAACCAAAGTTTTCCTGACAAAAGAGTTGATCATTTTAAGGATGAAACCTAATGAAAGGCTGCAGGATTACCTTAATAGGTTCAGCAGTTTGGCTGACAGGCTAAGTGAAATTGATACTCAAGGCCCAGAATATTTTCTTTCTATCCTTTTGTTATGTAGCCCTCCCGAAAGCTATGAAGTTTTCATAACTGCAATAGAAACTAGGGACGAATTGCCAAGTTTTGAAACTTTAAAAGTGAAAATGCTGGAAGAAATTAGGCAAAATGAATTGAACGGCACAAACACTACTGAGCAAGGAGCTTTCTTTGTAATTCAGATAGAAAGAATTTATCCAGCACATCGAAACCAAAGGTGAAAGGATTCCCATTTAACTGCACTTCTGTGGGAAAATAGAACATAAAGCTGCCGACTGCAGAAAAAGAAAGTGCAGTAGCTCCAAAAATGAGATGCTCGCATCCTTAGGGATAGAGTATTTGAAGAAACCTCATTCAGGCGAATTGTGCCTGGATAGTGGTGCAACTGTTCACATGTGCAGCTCAAAAGTCAATTATTCATTTTGAAGAGGCTGCATCAGTGAAGATTACACAAGCCAATGGGCAATTTATTGATGATTTAGGAAAAGGGAATGTAAAATTAGAATGTCCAGTAAAACTGGAACTGTAACCTTATTCTTAGAAGATGTATTATTTTTTCCCGAATTAAATGGAATTTTATTTTCCATCATCAAGTGTTTAAGTAAATTTAATTTGGTTGATTTCAAGTTTAGAAAAGCTTAAATATTAAATTGGTATATAAAAATTTGCATATAGGCCTATGAAAATAAGGGACTTTATATTTTGAGACAAACCAATAGTCCTTAAACATTATCAACAAAAGAGATTTGCATAACTGGAGAGAAAAATTACGAAAAATGGCATAATAGATTTGGCCATTTAAATTTTCAGGATCTCAAAAAGCTAAAAATGCAAAATATAGTTTATGGTCTGCCAAATTTTAATGTTAAAGATTTTAATTGTGAAGTTTGAAAGGAAAACAAACAAGGCTACCTTTTCATAAAGAGTCCTTTACGAAATCAAGAGAGCCATTGGAGCTAGTTCATGCAGACATTTGTGGTCCCATGAGAACCAAATCATTGGGTGGAGCCGTTTATTTTTTAAACCTTTATTGATGACTTCTCTCAGAATTTATCTTCACATTTATAATGTAATCAATAAGTGAAGTTGTTGGGCTATAAGTTGAAACTGGACTAGATGATATAATAATGGAAGGAAGTAGTCAATTATCCCACTACATCTGCCGATTGAAATGGATAGATTAGAAGCACGCGGAGTCGACGCGAGCAACAGGCAAGGGTTAAGCTCCTTTATTTAGACTAACGGGGGAGGGAGGATGGACTGCCCCCTGGGCAGCACGGTGATTGGCTGGCCGTGACGTAGTGGTGAGTAAGTCCTCCCCGGCAGAAGTAGGCTTAACCAACGTCTTCATTCCCCCACTTTGGATATGCCGGGTAGTATTCCAGTATCCAGACAGTTCATAGCTGCACAAGCATTCTGATGTGCAGTCTTTTTTGAGGCCCTTGGTGAAGATTTCGGCCAGGTTGTCGTTGGTAGAGATGTAATTCACATGGATGTCTCCGCTGTTGACCTTTTCTCTTTTATAATGATCCCGTATGTCAATGTGCTTCGACCTATTGTTTTCTATGTTGTTTTTAGAAAACTCGATGGTAGCTCTATTATCACAGAATATTGTTATTGGGCGTGAGGCGTAAGTCAGGCATTTCAAATTCTCTAATATTTGTGCTAATTTGGTTATGGCAAACGTCATATCAGGCCTCGAAGAGTTTGCAAGATATAGCAGAGACCCTATAGGTTGTCTGTAAGGGACGTGTTTCATCTCATCCTTTTCCTTGTCAGTTGTTGGACAATCTTTCTTTGTAATCGGGACGGAGTTATCTAATGGAGTAGAAACGCCCCTACATTCCATCATATTAAATCGTTCGAGGATCGACATGGTGTATTTTGCTTGTGAGAGAATTATTGTGTTTTCATCTGGATAACTTATTTCTTCACCTAAGAAATATTTGATGGGTCCCAAGTTATTGATCTTAAATTTTTCTCTAATCTTTTCCTCAATATTTGTCAGAATGTCCTCGCTTTCCGCGAACAAAGCTAGATCGTCGACATATACGGCGATGACCGCCTTATCTTCAAAAGTGGATAAACAATTACAAGCGGCTAAACGACGAAATCCAATATATTCAAGAGCTTTATCCAGTGTGCAGTACCAATTGAGACCGGACTGACGTACACCATATATTGGACGGTTTAGCTTAAGAACTTTGCCCTCACATTTCTCGTCGTTAGATCCATCTGGTGGGCTCATGTAGATTTCTTCATTCAGTTCGTCGTACAGATATGCATTGTCGACGTCGAGGTGTCGATTGAACCAATTTTTATTTATCGTAAATGCAAAGATCATTCTGATGACCGAAAAAATAATTACTGGCGAATATGTTTCAAAAAGGTCAACGTTTCGTTTTTGAGAAAAACCTCTCGCAACTAATCGCGCTTTAAATCTTTCAACGTCCTCTTTTGAGTTAGTCTTTATTTTGAATACCCTTCTACTGCTAATTGGGCCCTTGCCAAGTGGTAGGTCGGACAACATCCACGTGTTTCTATCCTCAAGACTTCTCAATTCATCCTTCATGGCCCTTCTCCAGTACGGTGCCTCTTTGCTGTTAATGGCTTGTTCGAAAGTAGTGGGTTCGATGATATCTGGTAAATGCAGTTCTACCTTTGGCTTTCCAGCACGCCCATAAGGGTTTCGTACAATTCTTTTAGGCCTAGTTTGAACAATGTCTTCGTTGTTTACCCCCACTAAATCCTGATCACTCGTATCATCATTACGTTCTCTTTTCGCTCCAGGTTTTAGATCTATATCTCCTTCAAGCTGGTTATCGTGTTCTATATAAATATGGTTGTATCTTTTAGGTTCATCCTCAACCTTAGTCCACTTCAGTCCTATCTTGGGTTCGTCAAATTTGACATGCTTCGTCTGGATTAAGTGTTGAGTTTCCTGACACAAAGACGATAGCCTTTAGTCTGGGATGAATAACCAACAAGAATGCACATATTTGCTCGATTGTCCAGTTTCTTTCGCCTTTCTGTGGGGATATGGCTATATGCTAAGCACCCGAAAGCTTTTAAGTCGCGAATACTCGGTTTTCTTGATGACCAAAGTTCATCGGGTACTTTATCTCCTAGGGCGCTATTGTAGCACTTGTTTCTTATATAAGCTGCAGTGTTTACTGCCTCTGCCCAGAATCTCTGAGGGAGATCGGCGGTGTGTAAACAAGATCGGGTTATGTCCAACAACACTCGATTAGCCCTTTCTGCAACGCCGTTCATAGGTGGCGAGTATGTGTTCGTTAGCTCGTGTTTGATGCCAAGTTGCTCTAGCCTAGTTTTAAATTCATGGTTGCAATATTCGAGTCCATTGTGAGATCTTAGCACCTTTAGCTTATGTCCGGTTTCTCTCTCAGCCCTAGCGAGATACGAGTCGAAGTGCTTCAGCACTTCGTTTTTATGTTTAAGGCAAAGCAGGGTTATCTTTCTAGAATAATCATCAAAGAATGTTAAAAATTATGCGCTTCCTCCAATAGATCTAACAGGCATTGGACCACAAATATCAGTGTGAACTAATTCTAATGGCCTTTTAGATCTTATATTCCTAATGGGTTTGTGTGGCTCTTTCGTGGACTTTGCTACACAACAATCATCACACAGATTTCGATCCATGGAGGATATCTCTAACCCCTTACCTAATTCCCCCTTTGCCATTCTCTCAATTGCGTCATTGTTTACATGACAGAATCTCTGATGCCATAGTTCTAATGTTTGTTTTTGTGAACTCTTTTGACTGTTAAACAATTCAGCGTTTGATAAAATGACTCTACCCTTCATGACATACAATCCATTTTCCTCATGTGCTGTTGCAACAATTCGGTTCTCCGAATCGAAAACTTGCGCTCTTCAGTTCGCAAAATTAACTATCTTTGCCTTATTTTCCATGCTCGAGACTGACAATAGGTTTCGTCGCACATTAGAGACATACAGCACATTACATAGTTTTAGGTCAACGTGGTGCTTACCCACATAGGCCTTGAACTTGATGTCGCCGCATCCTTCCGCTCGTGTAGTCCCGCTCGCTGTTAGAATCGGATCCGACGTTATTCCTTGGAAGTTGGTGAACCACTCCCTTTTGTTACACACGTGGTGACTCGCGCCGCTGTCGATCACCCAAGAGTTGTCAGGGATGGCGCAGGATAGGGCTGCTAGCATTTCGCTTCCCGCTATCTCGTGAGTGCTACATCTCGGTGGTTGGAAATTTGGAGCTGGAGTTTTAGCCCTTACTCTGCATGATCTCACGATATGTCCTTCCTTGCCGCACTTGTAGCAGGTTAAATTTATCTTCTTGTTGTCTTCTTTTCTGGTCGTTGTCCCGAAATGAAAAGCTTCATTTGTGTTATTCACATGTCGGGCCATCCGTTTCTCGTATTCTGCAGCAGCACACCTTTTACCTTGCTAGAGGCGAATTCCTTGTCTTCTACTTTGCCGAAGGTCATGCTGATTCCGTCGTATGACTACAGTAGGCCAACAAGCATTGAATAGGCGAGGTCTTGATCTTGCATTTCTGCGCCTGCCTTTCTTAAATGATCCGAACAGATCTTCAGTCTCCCCAAATAGTTCGCCATCGTCTCTTGTTCTTCGAATCTTATGGTGATGAACTGCTTCTTCAGTTGAAGGATTCTTGACCTTGACTTGGGTTCGTATACTTG
Source organism: Cordylochernes scorpioides (assembly GCA_030710605.1). NCBI lineage: Eukaryota > Metazoa > Arthropoda > Arachnida > Pseudoscorpiones > Chernetidae > Cordylochernes > Cordylochernes scorpioides. The sequence continues at coordinate 47,925,198 of CP092876.1, read as the reverse complement.
TTCCAAGGTATACCATGCTTCTCGGGCAGTGGTACAGTCCATTATATGAATATGTTGACTCGGTGAGATCGTTAGTGCTATCATAGCCAACGCCTTTTCTTGCTTCATGTTGAAGATTGTTCTTGAGGCTTCTTCATCGGATGTTGGCTCCGTAACATACTTCCAGAGTTCTCTTTCGATTAGTATTATCTTCCTATTATACTTTCAGCTTCTGTAGTTCTGATAATTGAGTTTCTCGAGGGGCGTGTTGATCAGCGTCGAGGTCATCTTGCACGTGGTGTCTTGAATTAACCACGCTCTGCTATCAAATGTTGGGCTATAAGTTGAAGCTGGACTAGATGATATAATAATGGAAGGAAGTAGTCAATTATCCCACTACATCTGCCGATCGGAATGGATAGATCAGAAGCACGCGGAGTCGACGCGAACAACAGGCAAGGGTTAAGCTCCTTTATTTAGACTAACGGGGGAGGGAGGATGGACTGCCCCCTGGACAGCACGGTGATTGTTTGGCCGTGAAGTAGTGGTGAGTAAGTCCTCCCCGGCAGAAGTAGGCTCATTCAACGTCTTCAGAAGTTTTTAAAGGGTTCAGAATATTTAGAAGATACGCTGAGAAGCAAACCGGAAACAATTTGAAGTGTATTAGAAGTGATAATGCACCTGAATACCTTAGCAGGGAATTTAAGGATTACCTAGAAGAAGAATGTATTGTACATCACCTCTCTGTCGAATATACACCTAAACAAAACGGTGTAACTGAGAGAGCGATAAGAACTCTACTGGAAATGATAAGGTGCTTTATGATTGAAGGGGAATCACCTGATACTTTTTGGGCTGAACATACATTACATTAAAAAAAATGCCCGAAGCATAACGATTGGAAAACGCCACAAGAATTATTCACCAAATGAGAACCTATAGTTTCTCATTTAAGAGTTATAGTAAGTGATTCATTTGCCGTGAATAATTGGCCAAATAGATCAAAATTCGCATCCCGCAGTGAGGAATACAAATTGATAGGCTATTTCATAGAATTGAAGAAATATAGACTTTGGAAGCTGGAACCCGTACAGTTATAAAAAGTCGGGATGTACGTTTTATCGAACCAGAATTGTCAGGAATTAAAAAAAATTAAGTCGTTTACATTGATATTGGTCCACAAAATATTATTCTGTCAGAGAAATTCCTCTAGTTGAAGAAAAGGAAATTACAACCGAAATTAAACCTGAAATAGAAAGTGAATCGGATTTAGATTCCAGGTGTGTTCAAAAGGTATCGCGACCTTTGAATTTTCGCGGTTTAGGTATATTCGAATTTCGATCTTTTTGTGGCTTTATATTGGTACTCATGTCTCTCACTTATGCCGACAAGCTCGGCCATTTTGAATGCTCACTTAATTGTTGACAGCTACTTTGCTTGCAGGTGTTTTGGATCGTCTTCGATTATTACCTATTTAAAAAATGGATCAAAGAACCTGTATCAAATTTTGTATGAAAAACGAAATTAAGTACGCGGATGCATTCCGAATGTTGACTGTGGCATACGGAGAAGCTACCTTGGACCGAAGCAACGTTTATCGGTGGTACAAAATGTTCTCAGAAGGCCGAGAAGATGTGAACGACGAAGAGCGTGCCGGACGCCCGAGCACTTCAACAACAGACGAAAAAATTAATGAAGTGGAGAAAATGATATTGGCCAATCGTCGAATCACCGTTAGAGAAGTTGCTGAGGACCTAAACATATCGATTGGCTCGTGCCATTCGATTTTTATCAATGATTTGGGCATGAGACGGGTCGCCGCGAAATTCGTACCAAAATTGCTCAATTGCGACCAAAAACAGCATCGCATGAACATTGCTAATGAGATGTTGGACTCTGTCCGCGACGACCCAAATTTGCTCCAGAGGGTCATAACTGGTGACGAAGCGTGGGTTTATGGTTATGACGTAGAAACCAAAGCTCAATCATCTCAATGGAAGCTGCCGCACGAACCAAGACCGAAAAAAGCGCACCAAGTTCGGTCGAATGTGAAAGTTTTGCTGACAGTTTTCTTCGATTGCAGGGGCGTGGTGCATCATGAGTTCTTGCCACAGGGTAGAACAGTCAATAAGGAATATTACCTGCAAGTTATGCGCAATTTGCGCGAAGCAATCCGCCAGAAAAGCCCGGATTTGTGGAAGAACAAAAATTGGCTTTTGCACCACGATAACGCCCCTGCTCACACATTGTTGCTTGTGCGCGACTTTTTGGCCAAAAACAACACACTAATGATGCCGCAGCCACCGTATTCCCCAGATCTTGCCCCCTGTGACTTTTTCTTGTTCCCTAAACTGAAGAGGCCCATGAAAGGACGACGTTACGCTACGCTTGACGAGATAAAGACGGCATCGAAGGAGAAGCTGAAAAAGATTTTTTTTTAATGAATTTTTGAAGTGCTTCGAAGATTTGAAAAACCGTTGGCACAAGTGTATAAAATATCATGGGGATTACTTTGAAGGGGACAAAATAGGAATTCTGGAATAATTGAATAAATTTTGAAAAAACACAAAAGTCGCGATACTTTTTGAACACACCTCGTATGTCTGATATAATAGGCGACCCGTCAGAGAGTGAAGTGGTAATTTTAGAAGAAGATTTCCAGATCCAAAAGACGCAGAGGAAAGGCTATCTGTAGGAGATTATTATTTTTTTAGGAAAGCATTGTAGGTGGAGTTTGATTTCTTGATTGAGAACAAAACTTGGGAATTGGTTGATCCCCCTAAGAATCAGAACACCAACCCAGAAGAATGTTGCCGACATCTTCACTAAAAGCCTGCCAAGGATCTTGTATGAAAAACACGTCACTGGATTTGGAATGCATAAATCTGATGAATAGAGAGGAAGTGTTAAAATGACAAGTGTCTCTGATTTCTAAATACAGTGGTACCTCGAAATACGAGCGCCCCACAATACGAGGTTTTCGAGATACGAGCCGACGAGCAAGTGATTTTTTGCTTTGAGTTACAAGCGAAATTCGAGATACGAGTTCGGTTCGGTAGTGTTTAAGATATTAATCTGTGATTTTAAATGGGAATTTTGTATGGGGAAATTTGCTTCGAGATACGAGTAATTCAAGATGCGAGCAAGGTTGCGGAACGAATTAAACTCGTATGTCGAGGTACCACTGTATAGTTATTGACCAGTGACCTGTTACTCTGTTGTACTCGTATTTCATTGTATATAAATAGATGTCTTAGTGTTGTGTTGTTGTGCTATTTTACCTTTTAGTGTGACCGTTCAATAAAATTCTCCGGTGATCAGTTCCTTCTTTCTCCCTTCTTTTTCAACAGTAATTATTGTTTTAATTACGTATTTTGATACTTTTTTACAAATAATGTATGCAATGACGATATATTAACCCACGAAATTTAGCCTTCTATAAAATTGTTTCATGGTTTTGGTATGTTAAAGATTACAATTACATGTTTGATATAATTTTAATATATAAAAATTGAATGTCTGTAATAGAATAGTATTTTGATTAATTGGGTTTTGTGTCCATTCATTGAAATCTATTTATTAAATATTGTTATCATCGTCACAATGGGGGCGCTGCTTGCGAGTTAAATCTACAAATCTGCAAATAACTCTAAGGATATTTAAGATATTCAGGAATTTATTTTTCAAAAACCTTCCCGCTGATATACCTAATAATATCCCAAAATTTCACGGCGATTGGATGTATGGTTTTTGAATCTCTAGAGTGCAGACAAACAGACAGACAGACATTCAATTTTATATATATAGATAGATTCACTCTTCATTGTTGGCTTTTTATCTTACATTCATTCTTCATTGTTGGCTTTTTATATTACATTCACTCTTCATTGTTTGCTTTTATCTTACATTCATTCTTCATTGTTGGCTTTTTATATTACATTCACTCTTCATTGTTGGCTTTTTATCTTACATTCACTCTGTTGGCTTTTTATATTACATTTACTCTTCATTGTTGGCTTTTTATCTTACATTCACTCTTCATTGTTGGCTTTTTATATTATATTTACTCTTCATTGTTGGCTTTTCATCTTATATTCATTCTTGATTGTTGGCTTTTTATATTATATTTACTATTCATTGTTGGCTTTTTATCTTACATTCATTCTTCATTGTTGGCTTTTTATATTACATTTACTATTCATTGTTGGCTTTTTATCTTACATTCACTCTTCATTGTTGGCTTTTTATCTTACATTTATTCTTCATTGTTGGCTTTTTATATTACATTCACTCTTCATTGTTGGCTTTTTATCTTACATTCATTCTTCATTGTTGGCTTTTTATATTACATTCACTCTTCATTGTTGGCTTTTTATCTTACATTCACTCTGTTGGCTTTTTATATTACATTTACTCTTCATTGTTGGATTTTTATCTTACATTCACTCTTCATTGTTGGCTTTTTATATTATATTTACTCTTCATTGTTGGCTTTTTATCTTACATTCATTCTTCATTGTTGGCTTTTTATATTATATTTATATTATTATATTTTTATATTATATTGTTGGATTTTTATCTTACATTCATTCTTCATTGTTGGCTTTTTATATTATATTTACTCTTCATTGTTGGCTTTTTATATTATATTTATATTATTATATTTTTATATTATATTGTTGGATTCTTATCTTACATTCATTCTTCATTGTTGGCTTTTTATATTACATTTATCCGAGTGAAAGTTTGCCTAACGAATATTATATATTATGAAGTATAATAAACAATGTTAAAGATTAGTTTTAATTATTAATCAAGATTGTGTGTGAATATGTGAGAAAGATGTAATATCGTTGTTGTTTTCTTGGCCGACTGTTTTACATATGGTGTTATCTTAAAATTGCTTGTTTTGAATATTTTTTTAGATTGAGTTGAATGAATTGCTGATTTTTTTTTTTGTATTTATATATAAATAAAATTAACTCTGTTGATTTTTTTTGTATTTAATCGATAACAGCTAAGTTACGCATGTTAATGTTAGGGAAAAATATTTTGATGTTAAGCAAAACCTGCTCCATCTCGTTTTACATAAATGTTGAAAATTTGGTTGAAATTGATGCATTGTAACGTAAGTTTTTAGTGATGTCCTCTTATGAAATTTGCATTTTATTAATATAGATCTATTGAAAAACTTAGGTTTGTATAATTATTAAGTTTCTCCTCAACTCACCTCAACGTTATATACATTTAAAATATTTCAATAATAGAATTTTCTGAAACACGAAATGGAGTTGATGGAACCTACTCTCTTTGAATAAAGATTCAACTCCAGTTTCTATCAAAGTAATTAATTTATATTACTCTCAAAGTAAATAGAGACTTTCTCAAATTTACGATTTATTTCTAAGAGGATAAATTTGAAGAATTTTATGAATTCTACAAATTGGAGTGATTTATTTATAATGAATTCCTCGGAAAGGTATATATTTGCTGCTAATATTTCAGCGTGAATCACTACTATTATATTTAAGCTAATTTATTATGACTCATGTTTATATATATACTAGCGGATGTACCCGGCTTCGACCGGGCTTTACCCGAGTAAAGGTTTTTCTAACGAACATTTATTAAAACAATTCTCTATAAACTTATTTAAAAAAAAAATAATATATATATTTTGATAATTTGAAACTCGTAAATTTGAATCTCTCGATAAAGTAAACATTTTTTCCCGGTCCCTCGAAAAATACTCGATAAGTTGAATAAAATCAATATTATTTGGTTCCCTCGGTAATTGGAAGTTAAAGGAATAGTATCTTGCCTTGGAATTGTATCATTATTCTTTACTAAAATAAATTGCCGTGTAATTCTGAATTTTTTCTTCCCTAATTTTCTACATTACAAAATCATCATTTTATCCATTCTCCCAATATATATGTTGTAGATAAATGATAAAACTAACTTTGGCTTGTGCGCAATTAATAGGTAGAAATTATTACTTTTGATAAATAATCTTCAAGATAATAAACTTAGTGATAATAAAACTTATAGATAAAAAAATTGTTTTCATCATCGCAATGGGGGTGCTGCTTGCGAGGTAAATCTACAAATCTGCAAATAACTCCAAGGATATTCAAGATATTCAAGATATTATTTTTCAAAAACCTTTCCGGGGATATACCTAATAATATCCCAAAATTTCACGGCGATTGGATGTATAGTTTTTGAATCTATAGAGTACAAACATACAGACAGACATTCAATTTTATATATATATATATAGATATATCAAAAATATATAAACATGTGCATATATATATATATATTATAAATAAAGAAGGCATCTCCTGACCACGAACACATGTGCTTTTTGGAATGTCGCTGTTGTTTCAAGTGACCGGACTTTACCTTCCCGTCTCTCTCTGGGGTGTCTGTAGGTTGGCTTTATCAATCCTGGAAGAGTATATATTATGATATATATATATATATATATATATATATATATTGTATTGTTTTGAAAATAGAGCAATCCACATTTAATTCATTAAATAATAAAAAGGCATATATTGGATTTATTAAAATATTTATTTTGCCAATATTTCGGCACATCTGTGGCGCTGAGTTTGTGTATACAAAGATGTAATGCCTCGATAAAGGTTGGCGTTCAGCCAGCCGAAATATTGGCAAAATAAATATTTTATTAAATCCAATATATGCCTTTTTATTATTTAATATAGTGTATTAAAATATTATTTTATTTGAAATTATAATTTCATAGATTCAAATACTCTGCTAAATCGACCGCCAGAGGTCACTCTTCTTCTATAAAACTCATTGTTGTTGTATCACGTTGGCCGGCTCAAAACCTTTGTACATTATATAAATAAGTATTTCATTTTTTATTCTTACGCCTTAATCCAGGCAGTACTTTTATCGAACCATGTTTTTTTATATATTCCTATAGATCAATTAAAAAATGTCTGATCAAGAATATAATTATTATAGTTTGAGTCAAAAGGCGATCCATTAATTAAGATTATAAAAAAGGGCGTACCTGGATCTGTAAAAGAAAAAAAAAAAAAAAAAAAAAACAATTTTTTTCTCAAAATATTTCGAGAGATTGCTCCCTCTTTATCAATTTATTGTACAGTGAATTTAATTTACAATTTATTGTACATCATATGGAAACAAATTTGTCATTGGTCAAAAATAATTATTAATAATGATTAAACAAAAAAATTAATAATAATAATAATATAATAAAATATTTTGAAAATTAAAGGTTTTTTTGTAATGCAGTATTTTTTAATGTTTTTCAAACGAGATTTAAGGAAATAAAAATAAGAAACAAATTAAATTGACTGCGATTATTAGAAAAAAAAATTAAGTTAAAAGAGACAAATAAGGTTCGGGGATTTCTTCGTATCTATTTACACTAGCAGGGTCCTTCATTGATGCTATGGCCTCCAGGAACTTCCTCTGGTGCGAGTTCTGGATGCCCCTGGATGTCTCGTTTGAAAAACATTAAAAAATACTGCATTACAAAAAAACCTTTAATTTTCAAAATATTTTATTATATTATTATTATTATTAATTTTTTTGTTTAATCATTATTAATAATTATTTTTGACCAATGACAAATTTGTTTCCATATGATGTACAATAAATTGTAAATTAAATTCACTGTACAATAAATTGATAAAGAGGGAGCAATCTCTCGAAATATTTTGAGAAAAAAATTGTTTTTTTTTTTTTTTTTTTTTTTTCTTTTACAGATCCAGGTACGCCCTTTTTTATAATCATAATTATTATAGTTTCAAGATTTCAACCACGACTGCATTACCTTAGAACAGTGTCGGGCAACCGGTGTGCCGTGGCACACTGTGCCGCGAAGAATTCTAGGTGTGCCGCGAACAATTTTGTAGGTATTTAGAACTTTTGGTTAAATTTAAAAATAATGTTTCAAAAAATATTTTTTATAATTTTTATTCAATTTTAATAATTTTTTTCAAAAATTTTCATATAAAAAATGAAATTAAAAAAAAGTAAATTTCATTTTATATAAAACTTATTTTGGTATTATAATTACAACAGTTTGCATAATTTTATATTTCATATAACGTATGTACATAATCTTGACGTACATATCTGGCACGTGCCATTATTAAAAAATAAAAATGCAAATAGGTACGTACCTATTTAAAATCATAAGTTAAAAAAAAACAATCCGCGAAAACAACTTTATTTAATAAAGTTGAATACATACTGCGGGAAAATACCTAATTTTTATTATAATATGTCCAAACTTAACCGTCATTTACAATCTTTGTCACAGCTGTTTATTAATAGAGACTCAAAGCTACAAAGCTTAAAAAAAAGAAAACAAAAAAAAATTATAAATTTATTTTAAAAATTTATTCGGGTGTTTTCGTCAAAGTATTGCTGTAGTAATTCTTCATTTTTTTTGCATGTTGTAAAACACACACACATTCACACAATAAGTTTTGTACACCGTAAAATCTGTTGGTTAAAAAAGGAAAAAATATTTTTGTTACGAAATTTTCACTCACTTTTAACTCAAGGTAACTTTATTTAAACATTTTATTATTATATTTGTGTGTTTTTTCTAAATTCTCTCAAAACTAGATGGAGAGATTTCTAATTAGAGAAGGTGCCAGTGATAAACAAAATCAAAACGAAAAGAAAGAAGATAAGAAAATAGTAAAATCAACTGGAAATAAGAGGAAATACGTTGAAGATTATCTCAAATATGGATTTATACCATCTGTTAATGATCCATCACTGCCGTTTTGCTTAATTTGCCAAAAAACCCTCAGCAACGAAACAATGGTGCCAAGTAAACTACTTCGACATATTGAGACAAATCATCGGGAGCAGATGAACAATCCAATAAGCTACTTTGAAAATATACAATCAAGTTTTCAAAAGCAATCAAAAAAATATTCAAGAAATTTATGACCACCTCAGATGAAGCTCAAACAGCTAGTTACATGATAGCTCAACTCATCGCTCGAAAGAAGAAAGCTCACGCGGAAGCAGAGGAAATTATCTTGCCTGCTTTAAAAATTGTGGCTGGATGTATGTTAACGAATGATGCTATGGAGAAGGTTACGAAAATTCCACTATCATCAAAAACTATTGCGAGAAGAATTGAAGATATGTCAGAAGATATTGAGTTGCAAATAAAACAATCTTTTAATGATTCATCAACAAAATGGGCTATACAGCTTGATGAAACCACAGATATTAGTAATAAAGCTCAATTGCTTTCATTTTTGAGGTTCGTCGATACAGGAAAAATTGTGAATAACTACTTTTTTTGTAAAGAATTAAAACAAAGAACGACTGGTGCGGACATTTTTGAATTAGTTGATGAAAATGTTATGAAGTATAACTTGAGATGGGAAAATTGTGTTAGCGTCTGTACGGATGGAGCTCCAGCTATGAAAGGTTCAAGAAAGGGATTGATAGCACATGTCATAAAAAAATCCAAATATCAAATTCGTTCACTGTATGATTCATAGAGAAATGTTAGTGTCAAAGTCGGTTCCTCCCATCCTTGTCACAACTCTAGATGAAGTTGTCAAAGTAGTCAATTACATCAAATCAAATGCTCTTCGATCGAGAATTTTTTCAACATTTTGTGAAGCAATGGATTCCGATTATAAAAATTTATTGTTTCATACTGAAGTCAGATGGTTGTCGAAAGGCAAAGTTTTAAATCGATTTATTTCAATGAAAAATGAAATAATGGCATTTATTGATAACGAAGAGATTAATTTTCCTTTCATGATGAGTGATGTTTGGTGGTTACGAGTTTCATTTTTGGGTGATATTTTCGACAAATTAAACAGCCTTAATTTAAATTTGCAAGGTGCTCAGGAGAACATTATCACTATCTCCACCAAGTTGAAAGCGTTTAAGGAAAAACTCAGTTTATGGAATTTAAACATTGCTAAAGAAAACTTTGCATCTTTTCCGATGGTTCAAGAGAATCCATCAAAATCTATTATCAAAAAAGAAGTCGAAGAAACTTTGACATTACTATCTGCTTCTTTTGATAAATATTTTCCTTACTTGGACGTTGAAAAGATGGAATGGGTAGTTAACCCATTTATGCAATGTGAAATTCAACATCTGGAAGAAGAAATGCAAGAAAACTTAATTGATTTAAAAAACGATTTAGTTTTCAAAAGACTATTCACTGAAAAGGAGCTATCTGAGTTTTGGTTGTGCTTAAACTCCAAATTTCCTAAACTTAGTAATGCGGCCATCGAATCATTGTTGCCATTTGGAAGTTCCTACCTGTGTGAGCAAGGTTTTTCAACACTCACAGAAATGAAGTCTAAGAAGCGCGAAAGACTTCAAATGATAGATGAGGAGATGCGCGTTTGTCTTTCACAAGTAGATCCCCGTATTGATTTGATATGCTCTCAAAAACAATCGCAATGCTTGCATTGATTATGTTAATTTAATATTGAAAATTAATAAAATGTGATATATATGTTTAAATTTTTACTAGTATTTATTGTTGTATTTTAATTACCTACGAGGAAATTTATAGTGAAAACCACAGGTGCGCCGCGAAAAAAATAAATTAAGCTTAGTGCGCCGCAACTCGAAAAAGGTTGCCCGACACTGCCTTAGAATAATCCTCAAGTTAATAAAAAATCAAGCAAAAAATATTTTTATTTATAATATATATATATGTTATATTGGGATATTATTTGAAATGTTATATTAAAATATTTTATTTAAAATTATAATTTCATATGAATTCATTCCTCAGCTCAATAAATAAATATCTAATCAAGACATTATATTTTTCAAGATTATAATCTCTTCCACGACTGCATACCAAAATCAAGCAACAGATATAAATTCTATAACTCAGGTTTTCAAAAAAACAGCAAAAAATCTTTATTTAATATAATATATATATGTGATAACCGAGGGTCAAACCTGTAGTAACCGAGAGGGCAAGTCAGGGCATAGAGAGTTTTCCAGTACCTCTTTGCACCTTGGAGGACCTTTAACAGTTCTCACAGAGTACAGGCAGTCGTGGTCGAGGCAGAGTGAAAAGCTTGGGAATGTCCACACACACAAAACGAAGAGACACAGTTGTAGTAGGAAAGTTCCGTGAACAGATAAAAGTCGAGCTAAGAGCAAAATGGAGATTAAAGAGTTCTTACTGTTCTACATGGTCGATGAGGTGGACCTGTGTACAACCGACGAGGGCTCACGTTGATGATAAAGTGACTATTTTTTTCAGCCAGGGCAGAGGCTTTTTATATCTTTTCCGTGTGAGGAGACATGCGGGAATTTGGACTTTGTACGGGGGCAAAGGGCGTGGGGCGTCTGCGGTATTCTACAACATTTGGACCTGATGGCAACGGCCTGCCAAATTCCTCTTTAGGGTTGACTTCTATCTCGATCTCTTGCTTATATCAGCTCTTAATCTATTACATAGTTTTATTTATTCATCCTCGGTTTGTACAAAGTACATTACATATGGTGATGCAATGACACATGTCAATCATGCGTATAATTATTTATAGATGTGTTTCTATATACAACTTGACAATCTTGGTATAAGTATTATACAATATGGGTTGTTGGTTTAAATTACCATAGATGGGCCCTGGGAGTGAAAGGATTTATCCGGGTTTAAACGGGTAAAGCCTCTCTAACACAGGTGAGTAATTAAAATTTCTTTTAATTAATTTAAACTGTGAGGGTTAAAAAGGGCTATAACATTTTTTTTGTTTGGATATATCTGAAAATTATAAAAAATAAAACTTATGTTTAATTTAAAAGTTATGATATTCATTATAAAAGAGAAATTTAGATAAAACCTTTGTTTGATAAAAAAAATAATGATGATAAAAATAAAAAAATGTTGGCGGGCGTTGGAAAGGGTTAGGGGTTAAAGAATATGCAATTGTAAGTATTACACAGGCAACCAAATACTTAGATCCAGGTGCAAAGCGAGGATATAGAATTGAGCGTCTTCCTAGGCAATGTTTCACCTGTGATCTTATATAAGGTTACAGTTGCCTTGTCAAAATTGTAGGGTTATTGGGTTGAAAAGTTGTTGAAGAAAAGGTTGTTCATTAATACGATTGAAAGGGGTGAAATGGAGCCATGCGATAATTAGAATTGTTGTATTGACAGTAGGTGATCTGTCTTGACATAAAGTCAAAGGTTGATTGTGTTCCGCTAGAGTTAAAAAATTGAGAGTTGTGAACGCTTTGTGCATGCTTTGGTGATTGTGCCCCGCGGATGATTGAAATAAACTTTTGAAACGTGTTCAAGCCAGAAGTTGGGATTTTCAAATCTGGGGAAATGTGTTCAAAGAGTTTGTTGAAATTATGAAATAAAAAAAATGTCAAGCAGTACTGTCGTTTTTCTACGTTGATGTGAAGCAATGGCTGGAGAGAGAGAAATAGATAGTAGTGAAAAGTAAACTGAAGTAGTTAGAGAAATAGATTATTGTGGATGCCCGATAGTTAAAGATAAACATGGTCATATTATATAAAGGTATTAAAATAAATATAAAATGAATAAAAAATAGAAATATCATTGTGGTTGAATGAAGTTTAAGTGAACAAAATCAAACATGTATTATATAAAAGTAATAATAATGAAGAATTAAAGTGATTTTTGACAACAAATAATGTTTTGTAATACTAAAATAATATAAAAAATAAAAGTATAATTGAAATTTTTTTTTCAATTAATGTTGGATTAAAATTTGTGATTATATAATTGAAAGGAAAAAATAAAAAATAAAAATATTTTATACAAAAGATAGAATAAAATTAAATATTATTATAATGATTAGATATGCAGGTTTGGTAGAGGAATGGGACAAAAAATATTCCTTCTAAAAATAAGTTACAAATGTGGTGTGTAGGTTTTTTAAATCAAAAATTGAGAAGCGCAATTTATTGGTTGGATTGGTTACTAAAATGTTGTGCGTTGTGATCTCAATTTAACATGTAAAATGTTTGATATGTAGAAAAAAATAGAGATTCACACAGGATCAAAAATATCAAAATGTTCAATTTTGGGTAGGTCTTGTTCCAATTCCAATATCTAAATGTTTTAAAAGTTAGGTTAAGATATCGACTGCTAATGTAGTAAAAGGTGTGGAATAAAAGGAATGCGGGACACGGCCCTAATTTACTGGAGGCGAGTTAGGGGGAAGGGTAGCGATGGATTTAGTGACGCTGGAATTTTGTCTCGAGATGTTTAGTCTATCATCACTGGGGCCTTTGATATGTCAACTAGCGGTGTCATGTCCATTTTTACGACCGGGGTGCGATGGGACAGTGATTTGTATTTTTTTGAAGGGGGAGATATGGGGCTTGTCTGCCGCGCACGTGCGTTTAATTCTTTCTCCTCTAGTCTGGATCTGGTGGGTTCAAAGATATCTTTATATTGTGTGAAAAAGAGTAAGTAAGAAAGTAATACAGATCCAAATGGGTTGGTGTATAGTATGTAGATAGAATAGGTTTGTGTATTTAACGGGAAAAATTCTGGTCGCTACTTGAGGTTTGTTTTAAAACGATCGATGTTAAATAAATCTGAATTTAAATGTAGGAATGGTTGGGAGGTTGTAGGCGGTATAATTCGGTATAGTTGCGTCTCGAAGATATCTGGAGTCAAAGGATTGAATTCACTGAGATATACATCTTGAGGCAATCGCTGAGGGTTTTGAACAAATCAGGGTTGTGGAGGTGTGATGCATAGAACATTCTCTGTGTAGAATTTTAATTTATTGACATGTATGGTGCAACTGTCTCTATTGAGAGGTTGAATGGGGCGAACTATTCGAACGACGTTGGGTGAGATTATTTCAATTATTGTATATGGTCCAGTAAAATATGGTGCTAATTGTCAGGATGTCTATATATTTTGACCAAAACAAGATCATTCACTTCGAAATGTGGGGTTCTGTGCTGCTTATCAAATGTTTCTTATCTTTCTTATGCTTATTTTGGGTACGAGAGCGTGCTATCTATCGAGCTATAGTTATTTCGGGGTATGGATTAAGATGAGGTATTAGATCTGGGTGGATAACATTGAACATTAAGTAGGTGGGTGGAACACTTGTGACAGAATGGGGTGTTTTATTATACGTCTGAGTGACGCGCTTAACTAGTTGAGTCCAGGAAGTTTTCGGATTTTCTAGATAAGCTAGTCTGAGTTTGCCTGTAATAGTCGCATTTAAGCGTTCTATTAAACCGTTTGCTTGTGGGTTATTGCTTATGGTGAGTAGGGGTTGTATACCATGTGTTATTAGAAATATACGGAATTTTGATGAGGTAAAAGCGGGCGCTCTGTCAGATAACAGACGTTTTGGAAATCCTTGTTGTAGTACAGTTTTGAGGGTTTGAATGTACATTAGGGTACTGGTGGACTCGATGGAAAGGTCCAAGCATATCGCGTTAAATGATCCACTATTATGTGTAGATATGTCTTGGAGTGTCCATATTTCGAAACTCCAGCTATGGTATCTATAGTGATTAAGTCGAATGGTTGTTGAGGTGGTGGAATTTGTCCGAGAGCACCATAGGGTTTACCTTTGGGCCTTTTAATGATTTGGCAGGTGTGACACGACCTGACAAAATTTTCTATAGATTTAGAGATACCTTTCCAGTAGTACTGGGCAGTAATTATGCGGGTGATCTGAGAGATGCCTGGGTGGTTATATTCTTGGTGAACTTTGTTTATTAGAGTATGTGCAGGGTTTCGGGAATTATTATTTCAATTACACCTTTTCGGGTAATGGTATGTAAGCCGTTTGTATCAATGTTGAAGGGGGACGCTCTTGGCTGATGCTGTTTAATAATTTCAGCACTGATAAATCCTACAAAGGGGTTTCGTGATAGTAAATCTGCTTCGTACTGATGGCTGCCTTTGAGGTAGTGGATTTCGTAATTATAGGTAGATAGTCTCAGGCTCCATCTAAAGAGTCGTCCTGACGGAATTTCTATAGTTTTAAACCATTGTAAAGCTTGGTGATCTGTGTATATGCTGAATTTTATACTGGTGAGGTATATTCGGAATTTGTCTACACTTTCGACGATGGCCAGGCACTCGAGTTCGGAAACGGTGTAGTTTTATCATGTGCTCTAAGGGCGCGGCTGAAATATTGTACAGGATGTACTTCTCAGTATGGATGTACCTGTTTAGGTATGCCTCCGATCCCTTGGGTGGATGCGTCGAAATAAAGGCGGCATGGCAAACCCACTTGATACAAGTTTAGTACGGGTTAAGTGGTTAAACTCTCTTTGAGAGTGGTGAAGGCTTGTTGACAGTCTGGTTCCCAATTCTATTTCACATCTTTTTTAAGTAGTTTATTTGAAGGTGCTCGTAAGCGGGCATAATCTGCTATAAACTTATTATAAACGTTCACTGCTCCTAAAAATGATTGTAGCGTCTTTAGATTGATAGGTGGTTTGATGGCATTTGTGGTATCAAGGTTGCGGGTCTGTGCTGCATAAGTACCTGCGGTAACAGTGTATCCTAAGAAATCTATAAATGTTTTGAAAAATGAACATTCATTATAATTAAGTTTGGTGTTTTCGTGTTTGACACACCGTTAGAAATTGCTGTAGGTGTTGTAGATGATCCTCTAAGGTGTCGGAAAAATAATGAAATCGTCGAAGTAATGGGTAACAAAATTTAGTTTATATTTTTGCATGACCTGGTTTATGGCACGATGGTATATCTGTGGCGAATTTTCAAATCCGTACGGAAGTCTACAAAATTTGTACTGACTATCTAACGTCACGAAAGCTAGTAGATTACGTGAGTTAGGTTCTATTTCCACTTGCCAATATGCGGATGCTATATCTACAGAAGAGTAGTATTTGGCTTAGGATAATTTGTCAATAATGGTTTATATTAAAGGTAAAGGATGTACGTCTGGAGAAATGATTTCGTTAATTTTTCTGTAATCAATACAGAACCGTTTCGTTTTGTCACGTTTCGTAACAAGAGTTATTGGACTGGCGTAAGGTGAGACTGGCGGACCAATGATTCCATGTTGGAGCATTTGCTCTATTTGGGTTTGTATCTCTTGTTGGTCGTGTAGTGGCACTCTATATGGGCGTAATGCTATTATTTTAACTGTGGTGGTATTGATTTTTACCGGTGGTATGTTTAATATGGGCACATTGTATTTATTAGTAGAGAACACATCCGAGAATTCGTATAGAATTCGGTGAAGATCATGTGGACAATGTTCTAACTGATACAAGGCATAGATAACTCAATATCATGGGCAGGAGATATAGGGGGTGATACAACAGTGGGGGAAAATATAGGGGTAGGATCCGCCACATGTAAACAAGACTGGTTCGAGGGGAGGGTGGTAAAAATAGTTGTTTCCCTCGGTTGATTGGGACATAAATCCTGTTTTCGCTTGGTGAACTTATAGACATTTGTTGGGAGAGCATCATATTTTTGATAAATTTGGAGATTATTAAAATCTATAATTAATTCAAATGTTTTAAGGGTATTAATAGATGAAATACCAAAGGGTAGGGAAGCTTTTATTATATAAAAAAAAATAGTTTTTGGGTGAGGCTACCTATTTTAAGTTTCAAAAAATATATTCAAGGGTATTTACATTGTGGGCTATAGCGTTAATAGTTAAACTGTACTGATGGATAATAATTTCATATGGTAATCTATTTTCTATAGTTCTTAAAATATCTAAGTTAAGTATATTTATAGATGCTCCCGTGTCTATTAAAAAGCAAAAATTTACATTTGGTGACAGTTCAGTCCATATTACGAGCTGTTCAACAAAAAAAGATTGCAGGTTTTCCTACCGTTGAGTTGCTCGCTGGGCCTGTAGAGTCATCTTGTCTTGCATCTTGGCCATGGAAAACAGGGGTCGTGTGGGTACCACGTTTTGGTGCAGTTGTTGTGCGTTGTCTGGTGCTGTTGACTGGGCGTTTTCGGCTCTGTGGGAACCGTTGTTCACACTGGGAGTGCCAGTGCATAGCATTGCAATTCTTGCAAGGCGAGGGTGGGGGTGTAACTTGGTACGTTACACGTGATGACCGATGGTTGTTGTACCGCGGTGGTGGGTTTTGGTAGGTTGGGTGTGGGGCCTTGTCTACTTGGCGCTGGTACGCAGCACTGGTGGAACGCTGGGTTATTCTTGACACTAGGTCGAACCATTCTTCAATGGTGTTTGGTGGTACCGTTGCGATTAATCGCTGGTGTGCGACGGGTAGTCCGTCGGTCAGAGACTCTATTAATATGTCGGCAGGTAAGTTTAGTCTCATGCCCATTACGGTTTTGTTTCGGTAGTAGTCTTCTAGCAGCATTTGGGGTGTCATCTTGATGGCCAAAAGGCGTGCAAACGACGCTTCTGTCGTTGCTGGGAATAAGTCTATCAGTGTATGGCGGGCTTCATTATAAAATAACCTATCTAACCGTAGGCTTCGGAAATATTGGAGTGGCTTACTTTGCAGGTAGCAGGGTAACTTACGTAGGCGGTCCGTGTAGGTCAGCTTAGCTCGGTCTGCTTGGGCATCGAAGTTGTCGAAAAATACAACTAAATCGCATTAAATCGTAGGGTAAATCTCTTTTGTTGTGTGAAATAAATCGAATTGAATCGAATAGAGTCAGCTCGTTCTTTCTAGAAGAAACTTCAAAGAAAACGTGCTAACATTTTTTGGTGCCGAAACCCGGGAAAGAAGTAGAAGAAATAGAAAGTTCTTAGAAGCCATAGAAATAAAGAAAGTTATGGTTTTGAATACTAATTTTTGAAATATGGAAACAGAAATATTAATTTTTGAATCTCTGAGTAAAAGTTTAGAATTGATAAAAGCAGATGTAGAATATAATTTGGAAGGCAATGATAAAAACGCACTTTTGCAAAATAAAGAAGACTTGTTAAATTTAAAAGCTAGCTTTGATAATAAATATGTGAAATTAGTAAAATATAAAGACATTAATGCTGAAGAAAAATTTAAGGTATCCTTTGAGTCAAAGTCTAAAATCAATTCTTTTTTGATAAAAATAAATAGATCGCTGGGAAATTTAAATAAAAATACATTTACTGATGAAACGCATTTAGAACTTCCCAAATTTCAATTGCCCACCTTTAGTGGTGATATTTCAGATTGGCTGAGTTTAAGAAAATTTTTATTAGATCTATTGATCAAAATCCAACACTGGGAAATTATCAAAAACTTCAATATTTAAATTCTGCACTAAAAGGAAATGCCGCTAGACTTTTTAGGGCGTTTAATATTTCTAATGAAAATTATCCTATTGCCTGGCAAACCTTGGTCAATAGATTCGACAAAAAAAGTGAATTGGCTTTTAAACAAAATCAAAATTTGTATGATCTAAAAAATGTAAATCAAGAATCGACTAAAGATTTACTAGATCTCCTGGACACTTGTAACGAAAGCATTCATAATCTCTCTATCCTCGGATTGGAACGTAATAATTTATCGGATATGATTTTAATTCATATAATTCTATCTAACTTGATCGTTCAATAAGAAAGAAATGGGAGATGAGTTTGCATGAGAAAGAATATCCATCGTATGAAAAGATGATTTCTTTCCTGAAAGATTTGCTGGAAGTCTCGGGAGTTTTCAGAATAAAGAAAATTCAAACCAATTCTACAAAATGAATAAATCCACTCATTCTAATTCAGCAACATTTGCCTCTGACTCTAGTATAGATAGCAGAGTCAAGTCATGCGTCTTATGTAAAGGTGAACATTTTTTTGTTAAAATGTCCTAAGTTTAATGGTATGATGTTACCTGAAAGATGGACATTTGTAAAAGATAATCGTTTATGTTACAACTGTCTTAGATCTAACCAAAGAGTATCGTCATGCGTCTTCACGCAAAATTGCAAATCATTTAATAAGAGAAATCATACTCTTTTGCATTAGTTCAAACCGGAAATGTTAAGTCCTGTTGCGGACATATCTCCATTGACCCATGTTGCAGACAACAAAAGTCATGATCGGATATTACTCTCTACGGCTTTAATAAAGGTCAAATCGGAAAACGGAGTTTTTCAAACATGTAGAGCCCTCATAGATACAGGCTCTCAAAGGTGTCTTATAACAAATATTTGTCAAAAGAAATTGAATCTTCCTCTTGCTGAATGTAAAACTACAGTTTTTGGTTTGGGAAACAAACTTGTAGAACAATCAATGGGTGAGGTCTCTCTCCAATTTAGCCCACATTTCTCTCTCTCTCTCTCTCAAACCTAATATTCAACACGAATTCTATAGTAATTGATAAGATCACATCAGAATTGCCCAATTTATTTATAGAAAAGGATAATTGGCCATATTTAAAAAATCATCTGTTGGCTGACGCCACTTTTGACAAATCTAGCCAGATTGATTTAGTGAAGGAGCAGAGCTTGCTCCATGCTTATTTAACGGGAAAGTTGAATTCCAAAATTTATCTGGACCCACTGCGTGCGGATCCAAATTGGGATGGTTACTTACAGATAAAATATTACTGTCAGGTGAAAATTACAATCAAGATATAACTATGTTCGCGTTGGAGGAACAATATGATTTTCTCAAAAATTCTGGGAGCTGGAGTCAGTACCCTCTGCCAAATCTTTAACCAGAGAAGAAATTTCATGGGAAGAAATATATATTAATAACCTCAAAATTCTGGAAGATGGAAGGTACTCTGTTGGGCTGCCATTTAGATCATTGCCAACTCTTGGCGAATCTAGGATTAATGCTCCTAAACGATTTCTATCACTTGAAAAAAAAAAAACAAAAATCTCCAAGTATCCTAAAACAATATTGTGATTTCATGGACGAATATCTTTCAATCAATAATATGGAGCTTATTCCCAGTGATGAGCTGGATACACCTTCAGGACAATGTTATTATATACCTCATCATTGTGTTTTTAAGGAGCAAAGCACTACCACTAAATTGAGAGTTGTTTTTGATGCATCTTGCAAAACTAGCAATGGCAAATCTCTAAATGACTTTCTTCATGTAGGACCAAAACTACAAGGTATCTTCAACATTTTTATAAGATTTCGAACACGCCCAATAGCTTTTTCAGGAGATATAGAGAAAATGTATCGCCAAGTAAGAATCGATTCTAGGGATTCTGATTTCCATAGAATTTTATGGAGAAAAAACCCATCAGAACCTTTATTGGATTATAGACTACTGTCTGTTATATATGGATTATCTTGTGCGCCATATCTCGCCATGCGCACCCTAAATCAACATGCAAGGGACAGGGTGTCAACTTTCCCAGTGGCCTCAAAAATAGTACAAACCTATTTTTATGTTGATGACTTTCTTTTTGGTGCAGACACAATTGAAGAAGCTACATGTCATATTCGTGAAGTCAATAATCTTCTTTCTTCAGCCGAATTTTCTCTTAGGAAATGGAGATCAAACGTCCCGGAGTTCCTTTCTGGATTTTCAGAACATGTTGAAGATAGGCATAATCTTTGGGATTTTGAGAGTGATTCATGTGTCAAAATACTTGGTATTTGTTGGAATCCTTCCTTGGACAATTTTTCAGATTCTTGTTAATGACATTCCAGAACAAACGAATTCTTAAAGACAGTTGTTGTCCCACATCTCCAGAATCTTTGATCCTATAGGCTGGCTGTCTCACGGTTTTTATTCGTCTTAAAAATTTGCTTCAATTACTTTGGAAACAGAAGTTGAATTGAGATGATCCCTTGCCTGATACTTTGTGCTCTCAATGGAAGAAAATCGAAACGGAATCATCCGTATTAAATAAAATTCAAATCCCTAGATACTTCTCGTGCAAGGGAGCTTTACTTTCTGTTGAACTTCATGGTTTTTGTGACTCTTCAGAAGTTGCATATGCAGCAGTATTTTATATAAGATCTCATTTCAAATCGAGCCAAGTGAAAGTTTCTCTGATTGCTTCCAAAACGAGGGTAGCTCCTCTGAAAATGATTTCCATACCACGGCTGGAGCTGTGCGCTGCTCTTCTTCCCGCAACTTTATTTGACACTATTCGCAATTCTTTATGCTTACTAATTGATAGAGTCTTTTTATGGACTGATTCCAAAATTGTTCTCAGCTGGATTAAATCTGAATCTAGACATTGGAAACCATTTGTCGGAAATAGGATTGCTAAAGTTCAAAGATTGACTTTACATTCTTCCTGGCATTATGTCATTTCGAAAGATATTTCTGCATACTGCGCTTTCAGAGGTATAACTCCTTCAGAGCTGGTGGGTCACTCTCTTTGGTGGCGAGGACCAACTTGGCGCTCGGATGTGAACTTTGAAGATCCAATTCAAACTTAATATGATTTTCCGAAAGAAATTTCATGTGAAAGACGAAAAACTTTCTCTTTTTTCATTCCACTAATCTTCTTTTCCCAGACTTCATTCTCAAATACTCAAATATAAATGAACTTATTAGAATTACAGCATGGATTTATAGATTTGTATTCAATGTCCAATGTTCTTTCAATGAAAGAAAGAAAGGATATCTATCTTCAAGCGAATTAACAAGTTCAATTCACAATATCATTCGTTTTATCCAAAGTTCTATATTTCAATCAGAAATTACCTGTTGCACACAAAAGAAATATTTACCAAATAACTCAAGGCTTTTATCTTCAAATCCTTTTATTGATGAATCTGGACTATTACGGGTTGGAGGAAGATTACGTCATTCAAATCTGCAATTTGATGAAAAGCATCCAATAATATTGCCAAGATATCATTTTATCACGGAATTAATAGTGCGACAGTGTCATCTGGATCATTTACATTCTGGTCTTCAACTGACCATGTCAGCATTACGATTACGATATTGGATTCCTGCAGGCAAAGTTTGGTCAAGAAAATAATCCGCCAATGCATGGTGTGTTTCAGGGCTAAACGCCAAGTTGCCTAGCAAATCATGGTATATTTTAACGTTTCATAATACTTTTCAAAATAATTGGAATAAATTGGAAATAATATTGCTTTTTTCCCATCCTGCAGGTCAACATTACACTGCAACATGCTATCGTAACTCTGGCTTTTGGCATTGATATTTATGTATTGTGAAAGTACTGTTTGCTACCTTAAGCTCTGGAGAGATTATAATGTATCTACAGATCCATCATGTGGAAATCACATCATAGTAAAAAAGAACGCATGTAGCTGGTAGCAAATTTTGTGTCCTGTGTGAAGCTAGCGTTCAAAATTTAATTTTTTTAAAAGATATTTCAATTGTTGGCCTTATTTTCACATGTACTGACCCATAACGCTGCTACATATAGGGTTAATTAATAACTCATTTGACATTTTAATTTTATTTAAGGTCTTGGAAATATAAGTCTTTAGGTAAAAAAAAAATGAAGTATATTTCGAATAATAGATAAGAATCACAAGGAAGCAAGCCCAAATACAAATAAATAAATTATGTTTGGTTTCAGTAGCAGCATTGTTACCATCTTCAGACTGAATACATTCAGTAATTTTGTCTTAATAAGGTAACAATGCTGTTACTAAAACATCACACATAATTCGTTTATTTTTATTTGGTCTTGCATTTTTGGTATTTTTAAAATTGTGCTTGCCTATTAGAAAATGATGCAAATTTCCTATTTTTCTATTTACTATTTTAAAAAGTACATTTTTTGTTAAAATATCCAATTTCCCATACTTTTCTAAAACTGCCAACAATAACCTAATAAAATATTCATCCAAGTCCGGGTATTTCAGTATTGCAGATATATTACATTTATAAAAGTTGATTAACTATTAAGAGATGTTAGTGCCGGATTAGGTGCCCTTAAATAGGTTCAATCTGGCTGTTTCTTCTTGAACAGCCGAGAGTGAAGTGGAGGAAGTGAAATTTTCAGGTTTAGAAAGGACCATTCTCCTTAATTCACACTAATCATTAGATTTTTTTTTCATTTTTTAGATACCAAAGCCCAGTTTGGTTACTTGCACTCACTGGAGGGGTTGGACCTTTTCAAGAATCAGGGGCCATTGGGGAATTTTTTTTCAGAACAAAGTGCCCAAAGCTGGATTCGATGATCCCGGGTCGTGATTTTTAAAAATCAACAGTTTAGACCAAAACAGCACTCTATTCATTAGATGTGTTTTTGAAATTGATCTTATATTTCAGGTTCTTTTTACCAGCATTTTCAATTTTGCTATTTGCAGTTTATCTCCCTTGTGCTGAAAGAAAAAAATCATTACTATAAGTTTTAAAACAGTTGGGGCTCTATTCATTCATGAGTAACCCCACTTGAACAATACCCGGGCGAAGCCGGGTCCAGTCGGCTAGTATATATATATATATATATTGTGGCGGTAAGAATTGCAAGCAACAGGCGTAGATAAATCGAACGATAAACGTTTATTGCTGCCAACGAGCAGACTACTCAAATCAAAGAATACACGAACATATACACCAATCATTAACTCAATACATGCAAAACAAACACAAACAAAATCCAAAACCTAATTATGTAAAACAATACAACAAATAACGCTACAATGCCCTCCTCTCCAAAAGGACAGCGTCCTCGCTGTCAGACGGCAGGCTTATCCTCGGGTAGGTCCAGTTGTTCGTCCGGGTCACGGTAGTTCTTCATTCTCACTACGTGCACAATTTCCTTTGGCTTACGACGGCGGTTAGTAGTGTCTAGACTTTCAACTTCGTACGTCACATCCGAAATGCGTCTCGTCACCCTATAAGGGCCGAAATATCGTTTTATTAATTTTTCGGATATCTCTATTTTCCGAACGGGTATAAATATCCATACTTTATCGCCTGGCTGATAGCTCACTTCTCGATGTTTGGCGTCGTAGAGTCGTTTATTGCCCTCTTGCGCTCTCAGTGTATGTAGCCGAGCCAATTGTCGCGTCTCCTCTGCTCGAGTCACTATCTCTCGATTATAGTCCTCTTGATCTTCATCTTTTAAAAGAGGAAACAATGTATCCAACGTAGTTTCAGCTTCTCGTCCATGGATGAGGCTGAATGGGGTGAATCCGGTGTTGTCCTGCTTCGCCGTATTGTAAGTGTTGGATCCTATAGTTAATAAATTCCTTAAATTCAATTTTATATATGAAAATTAAGCCAAAATATTCTAAATTCAATTGTACAATATAAATCTTTAATATGTAAATTTTACAGCAATCAACATGTATGCAAATTTCTAGTTTGGTTAATTAATAGTTTTTCTTTTCTCTCTCTCTCTACCACTAGTATCAAAATCTAAGTAAAATTCATGTATTCAAAATCATGTGGTAGCTACTCATAACTCTAAAACCCAAAGAAAATAAAACAATTCTAGACAAGTGGCAAAGTGCTTCTTAGTATCTTTTACTGAACATTCAAGCCACAAACATTATGGTCCCTCGAGCCGGATACTTTAAAAAATTAAGGTAAGCCATTTGAAAACTTAAAATTCTTAAAATAAAGTCATGCCCAAATCAGAAGTTAAAATTCGGCACAAATTCAACTTTATTATTCAGGAAATAAAGGATCTGGAATCAGAAAATAAAGCTATTGTAGAATCCAAAAACATACATGGATTAAAGCTATTCCAACAAGAAGTTAATGAAAGGAAAATTAGCCTAAATCAAGTTATCAACACATTATTAGAATCAGAGTTAGATGATACACAATATGACGATTATTCAAAGGCCAAGAAGGATATTTTTAATATGTTGGTGTCTATTGAAGAAGCTTTATCTTTGATTGAAACCAAAGAAAATACTCATAGTGATAAACAACTGCCCGAATCCAATGTTAATTTACCTAAGATAAATTTACCCATTTTCAATGGTGATTCAGCCAATTGGCTTAGTTTTAGAGAAATATTTAACTCCACCATTAATTCAAATCAAACACTAACTGAAATACAAAAATTTCAATATCTAAATGCATCTGTTAAGGGTCCTGCGGAAAAGTTGATTCGGGGTTTTCCCATTTCTGACAAAAACTACCAGCAAGCATGGGATACCTTATGCAATATATTTAATAACAGAAGAGAATTGGTTTTTTCACAAATCAACAAAATATTCTCCATAAGGCCATTAAAATCTATTTCGGCTGGTTCTCTCTATGAAATCCTTGATGTTTGCAATGAAGGCATTAGAAATCTCTCAGTGCTAGGACTTGAGAAAAACACATTAACAGATCTAATCCTGATCAATTTTTTTGAAAAAAGAATTGGTGAAGCCCTCAGGAAAGAATGGGAATTAACCCTTCAAAATGAAGAATATCCAACATTTGAAAACTTTGTGAATTTTTTAGAAAAACATGCTAGAAGCCTGCAAGGTATGAGAATTCCTTTGTTCCAGGAACAAAAAACCTCTAGCAAAAATATGATGGCTCACGGCCTTTATGTCAACAAAGGTCAAAATTGTATTTTATGTCATCAAATTCATAAACTAAATGACTGCCATAGATTCATAAATCTTCCCTTGCCTAAAAAATGGGAATTAGTTAAAAAACATAAACTTTGTCAAAATTGCCTTAGAGCAAATCATGAGATATCCAAATGTCTCATCACATCAAGATGTAAAAACTGCAAGCAGAACCATCATACTCTTCTGCATGAATACAACTCTGAACCATCCATTCCACAACCAACAACCTCTCAAGAGATGTTGATTTCAACAAATACCATCTGTAATGCGATGCCTTTGGAAACGGAAACAAATATTCTACTGTCAACAGCCCTTATTAAAGTCAAGGCGAAGGATGGCTCATTTGTGCTATGTAGAGCATTAGTGGACAATGGGTCCCAAATAAGCCTAATTTCAGAACAATGTTGCCACAAGTTGGGACTTGAAAAAAGGAAAAATTCTTATACACTAAAAGGTGTAGGTGACATTGTTGTCAACAGGACAACATCGCAGGTTGAAATAGAGTTCACCCCACATCATAATGATCAATTATTTTCTGCCAGAGCATTTGTGGTTGGAAGGGTAACTGCAGACCTTCCAAACTTCCAAATTCAGTCAGCAGACTTTCCTCATTTAGAAAATTTGCTCTTGGCAGACCCAGAATTCTATGTCACCAAGCCCATAGACCTAATTTTGGGTGCAGATACCTTTGTAGAAATAATTCTAGGTCATAAAACAGATTTAAAGCACCATCCTATAGCACTTAATACCAAGTTAGGTTGGCTTGTTTCTGGGAGAATCCATTCAACTATTAAGTCGAATACTTCGGTAATCAATCACTGTACCACTGAACTTGATTCCAGCATAAGAAAATTCTGGGAACTTGAAGATGTCCCAATTTCTAAGGCCCAGTTGGGTATAAAGAATGCCCCATCTCCAAGTCTACAAGAGTCCATTCAGAACTCTCCAAGTCTAAAGAAGTTCACTCAGAACTTTCCAAGTCTGCCGGGGTCCATTCAGACCTCTCCAAGTCTACCAGACTCTGTTCAAGGGTCACCGTCTCTAACTTTGAGCCTACAGAGCTCCAAACACAACTCTCCAACCCCCTTACAAGTATCAGTTCACAGCCTGAAGGAGGCCATGTCCCCTTTGGTCGAAATGCCATCAAGCCCTGGGTGCTCCAAGCAGATTCCAATTCCTATAGAAGAAGACTCTACAGAGAGCCAGAACCGAGTTGATAATCTGCCATCCTACCCGATGAGCCCAGAGCAGAGTTACACTCTCTCATCGGCTTCTGTTGAAGATTTCAAGGCCCAAAGTGGGCCCAAGTCCCCTACATCTCCCACCAGGGGTTCAGAGAGTTGCCGATGTTCTGGGGATTATACAGAGCCACAGATGTCTCAGAACTCCAATTTTTCATGCTCCTCTATAGAAGAATCTGAAGATAATTCAAGTAAATCTGAAGAAAATCTAAGTAGATCCGAAGATAATCCAAGTAAATCTGAAGAAATTCCAAGTAAATCTAAAAAGTCACGTATCTCTAAGTTAACTCCACAAATTACTTCTAAACAAAACCAATTACTTCCTTCTGAATCAAGTCAACCATCCACTCCAGAACAACCTCTCGCTTCTCAGTCAATTGAACCACTCTCATCTAAGAAAGAAACTTCGATTATTCCTAAGATAAAGCCACCACCCTATTATAGGCGAAAACGTCAACTTCCTACTGAGAAAACTTCATGGGATGAACCAATTGAATCAGATATAAAGTCAAATTGGAATAAATTCCAAACTCAACTATCGTGCCTAAAGGAAATCAAAATACCAAGATACCTGAACAGTTCATCTTCTGAAATAGAAGAATTACAACTACATGGATTTTGTGATGCATCCCTTAATGCTTATTCAGCAGTTTTTTACTTGAAAACTAGATTCAAAATTCAAAAGATCAAAATCAATCTGATAACCTCAAAAACTAAGGTTGCACCATTAAAGATCATTACAATTCCAAGACTTGAAATAAGTGCAGCATTGCTTTTGGCTCAACTGAATCAAGTCATTCTTGAATCATTTCCTTTTCAACCTGACAAAACCTTTTTGTGGACTGATTCACAAATCTGCATAGATTGGATAAGATCAGATGCCAGCAGATGGAAGGCCTTTGTTTCGAACAGAGTGTCGTCAATTCAAAATTTGACTCAAATCACTGATTGGTTCCATGTATCCAGTCAAGATAATCCAGCTGATTGCGCATCAAGAGGAATCATGCCTCAAGACTTGGTCAATCATAGAATTTGGTGGCGGGGTCCTATTTGGCTTCAAGAAAATAATGTTCGATATATTCCTTCTTCACCAACCCAAGTAAATCTCAATATCATTCAAGAAGAAGTCGGTGAGGGTCAAGTGTTGGATCAAACAACCTTAATTCAAAATTCAGAAACTATGTTAAATCTAGAATTCATTGTAAGGTATTCCACAATGACCAAATTGATCCGAATCACAGCTTGGTGTTGGAGATTCTACTACAATTGCCTCCTCTTTGATCCAATTCGTCAGAAAGGACCTTTGACAACAAGAGAATTAACAAAGGCAATTCAAGTCTTAGTCAAATCAATTCAGCAAGTTGAATTCTGCACGGAAATAAAATTACTGAAGTCAAACAAGCAACTACCTCTGTCCAACAAGCTAACTTCTCTAAATCCCTTTTTAGACACTCAAGGACTTCTAAGAGTTGGAGGTAGACTCAAGTATTCCTATTTAAATGAAAATCAAAACTTCCCTCTCTTACAACCGAAACCCCCACGCCAGGAATCACTTATCAAAAATCTCTTAACTGAGAATGCCGACATTCCTGAGGCTATTGATGAGAATCAAGAAGATTCTTCAATTTTAGAAACCACTTTTATCATTGAAGACGAAGAGTCTAACAAAGATATCGGGACTCCAAAGATTGAAATCTCCGAAGTTTCGGTTATTGATAAATCGGAAGGCAAATATTCGAAAGAACCAGTGGTCAGTGTAGAAGCTCTGGATAAGAAAGAACTGTGCCATGATGACTCAGCTCACCTCAATGTAGTTGAAGCTGATCTTAATCGACCTAAAGAGGCTACCAGTGGCATAATCAATGTTTATACAGAAGCTAATGAATCGTCAAGCAAAGAGAAAGTTGTACCTGTTGAAATTGTGGATACATCAACAAAGGATTATCTACAGAGCGGTGAAAAGGCTAAATTATCCCGCTGGAAGCCCATCGATTCTCTATGCTTAGAAGACGTCAAGGAATCTGAAGACGACGATGAAAATTACAGTTCATCGGCATATATAAAATGGCCAGAAATCTTGAAGAAAGAAGTCTTAAGACCCGAAGCTTTAGGAAAGGCAGTCAATCTGGAAGATTTTGAGAAGGCGGCAGAAAGTCGACAACTCTCCAAAGAACATTTAGAGGAATCGTCCGAACAAGGCTCATGCATAAAGGCTGAATCAAAACCTTGGGAAGATCCTATTGAATCCGACTTAGCAGCCGCAGAGTCTGATAATCCAGCAGTTCCCGAAAGAGAACTGGCCAACGAATCTGAAAATCTCATCCAAGATTCACCTCAATCGGATACTCAAAGATGGAAGCTGATTCCATTACCTTTCAAACAATGAGAATTGTAATCTTAGCTACATAGTCGGAATCAATTAGTCCAGCATCTATACTATTGGAACTCTTTTTTTTATTTTTATTATTTTTTATTTTCTGGTCATCTCTTCCCAGCCGGGGGAGTATGTTGGATCCTATAGTTAATAATTTCCTTAAATTCAATTTTATATATGAAAATTAAGCCAAAATATTCTAAATTCAATTGTACAATATAAATCTTTAATATGTAAATTTTACAGCAATCAACATGTATGCAAATTTCTAGTTTGGTTAATTAATAGTTTTTCTTTTCTCTCTCTCTCTACCACTAGTATCAAAATCTAAGTAAAATTCATGTATTCAAAATCATGTGGTAGCTACTCATAACTCTAAAACCCAAAGAAAATAAAACAATTCAAGACAAGTGGCAAAGTGCTTCTTAGTATCTTTTACTGAACATTCAAGCCACAAACAGTAAGCAAACGTGATGAACGGAAGAATAACGTCCCATTCCTTTTGTTCGACGTCCACATACATTGACATCATGTCGGCCAGGGTTTTATTAAGTCTCTCAGTGAGACCATTCGTCTGAGGATGGTACGCCGTGGTAAATCTCTGAGCCGAAGAGCAAAGTCCCGTCAGCTCGGATATTAGTTTAGACTGAAAAACCCTACCCCGGTCAGTAATTATTTCTCGTGGTGCTCCATGTTTAAGCACTACGTCCTCCAGGACGAACTTGGCCACTTGCTGAGCGTCTGCCGATGGTAAGGCTCGGGTGATAGCGTATCGCGTCAGATAGTCTGTGCAAACTATTATCCATTTATTTCCTAAATGGGATATTGGGAATCTTCCGAGGAGATCAATTCCGACTCTTTGGAACGGAACAGAGGTGGGTGGTATCGGTTGCAGCAATCCGGGCGGTCGCAAGGGAGCATGTTTACGACGCTGGCACTCCCTACAGTGACCGACATATTTTCTTATGCTCCTCAGAAGACCTGGCCAAAAATACTTCCTCCTAATTCTATCGTGGGTTTTAGCCAACCCTAAATGACCGGCAGTTGGATTATCGCGGAGACTTCTGAGGACGTCAGGGCGCAAATGCCTGGGGATCACCAATAGCCACGGTTGCCCCACTGGGTCGAAATTCCGCTTGTAAAGAACTCCATTGATTATTTTGAAGCGGTTTTGATCGTTCCTCGAACATTCCTCCGATATTCTCACAATTACCGGATCTTTCCGCTGTTCCGCGACGATATCAGTTAAAGCAGCTAATGTTGGTATGTCATCTTCGGATCCCCTGGGTTATTCGCTTCGATTGGATTGCGTGAGAGACAATCGGCATCTTGATGTTTTCTGCCGTTTTTATATACCACGTTCACATTGTACTCCTGAAGTCTTAAGGCCCACCTGGCCAGTCTTCCCGACGGGTCCTTCAGTCCCGAAAACCAACAGAGCGAGTGATGATCCGTCACAATTGTAAACGAGCGACCAAATAGGTATGGACGGAACTTGCCGATCGCCCAAATCGCGGCAAGACACTCCCGCTCCGTTGTTGAATAATTTTTTTCAGCTGTTGACAGCGTTCTTGATGCATATCCAATCGGTTTTTCACTTCCTCCCTGGACCTGGACCAAAACCGCACCAATTCCAAACCCACTGGCGTCGGTGTGCAGTTAGGTCGCATACTTTTCGTCAAAATGGGCCAAGACGGGTTCCGAGGCGAGTGCCAACTTCAAGGATTCATAGGCCTGCCGTTGATCTGGTCCCCATTCGAATCTGGTGTCCTTTCTCAACAACCTGTGTAGTGGTTCAGCTTTTGAGCAAAATTCTTAATGAAACGACGATAATATGAGCACATTCCAATGAAACTTCTTACATCAGTAAGGGATTTGGGAGTAGGGAATTTGGACATAGCATCAACTTTACCCGGGTCGGGGTGCACGCCCTCTCCATCCACCAGATGCCCAAAAATGCTTAGTCGTTTTGTTCCGAACAAGCACTTGTCTGGATTTAACACAAGTCCAGCCTTTGAGAGACACCTGAGAACTAATTCAAGGCGTCGAACATGTTCGTCAAAGGTGGGTGAAAACACAATAATATCGTCCAGATAGCAAAGGCACATTGACCACTTCAACCCCCTCAGCAAGGTATCCATCATTCTTTCAAATGTCGCTGGGGCGTTACACAGCCCGAAAGGCATAACTTTGAACTCGTACAATCCGTCGGGTGTAATGAAGGCGGTCTTTTCGCGATCTGCCTCATCCACCTCAATCTGCCAGTAACCAGAACGGAGGTCCATGGAAGAATAATAACTCGCCCCTCTTAAGCAATCGAGTGTATCGTCAATCCTTGGTAGTGGATATACATCCTTTTTTGTGATTTTATTCAGGTGTCTGTAATCGACACAGAAACGCCAACTACCATTTTTCTTTTTCACTAATACCAGAGGAGAGGACCAAGGACTTTCGGAAAGCTGAACTATACCTCCTTTCAACATTTTGTCGACCTCATTCTGAATGGTTTGACGTTCGACCTGCGACACTCGATATGGACGGCGTTTAATCGGGGGATGGTCCTCTGTATTTATCTTGTGCTTGGCTGTGCTCGTCAGATTAGACGGAAACTTATTAAATTCAAATAAGCCGCTGAAACTCCCAAGTATCGAACATATCCTGGTCCTTTCAAGCATGGATAGATCAGGGCTTATCATCGAGGCAATGTTTGGAGAGTTTTCTTGTCCAAGAATCCCCTGCCGATTGGTGTCCGAAGCATCACCGATGACCGCCAGCTGACCCTCTTCCAGTACCTGTATCTCTCCAATACACATTCCTTTGGCGACAGTTCGATCACATGTGCCGATGTTGGTTATCCAAATTCTCCCTTTTCCATGCTGGACAGCGAAGATCGAGGCGGGAACCATCAGATCACGTTCTAGAAAGAGGATCCTCGAAGGCTCCATTACGACATCACTCACACCGAGTATAGCTTCGCTGATTACGTTTATCTGCTTGGTTGATCCAGCGGGGATTATAAAGCTATCGTCGGCGGCCACAGTTTGGAATATGCTCGAAGAATCCTCTGGTAGTTCTGCTTTTTCTAACAGAATCTCGGCGCTACCACAATCGATTATAGCCCTTGACGCCTCCAGAAAGTCCCAACCGAGAATGATGTCGTGGCTAAAACTTGGTAAAACAATGAATTCAAACGGCTGTACTAATCCGTTTATTTCTAAACGTAACGTACATCGGCCCCTGGAAACGATATATTTCCCGTCGGCAACTCTAAGTGACATGCCAGCGTCACTGAACATAGTATTTTTGTGTTGTTGTCTAAAGTGGTCCGAAATAACCGAAAACGAAGCGCCGCTGTCGACAAGGGCAGGAAAAGTTTTATCGTCAATAGTAACGTCAACTATATTCTGTGATAGTTTAGCGGCTATGAGCGGCGGAGGATTTATAATCTCCTCAGCGACCTTACCTCCAGCGAAGGGCGCTTGCTCTAGTTTTCCTCACGATAAGGTGATCGGCCAGATCGTCGGCTTGGCGATATCGAGGGGCGACGTTCAGCTGGGGATCGGCCACGACCTGGATAGGGCGACGGGCTTCGGTAACTTGCGCGGCCTGGGGTTTCATTGCTATTATAGATCGTTCGCGGGCCGTTCTGGATAGGGTGGTATCTCCCCGGTGGCTGTCGATCCATCATCCCTCGCCGCTCTCGGCAGTACCTGGCGACGTGACCCGGGCGTCCGCATTGGAAACAAACGGGAATATTATCCACCGTCCTCCATTCGTCAGTCTTTCTTCGGGCAGTTGTCAGCCTTGTAGGACTTTGCTGCTGGTAATACGGGGGTGGTTTCGCCGGTCCTTCAAATTGGCGGCGTTGTTCTTGGTAGTATGGACCCTGCTGCGCAATTGGGGTCAGATTTCTCTCAACCTCTTCATGAATCATTTTCTTCAGGGAGTTCACCTCCGGCACTATAGGCTCGGAATGTAGGGCACTTTTAATTTCTTCTCTCACGATTCGTCGAATCAGATCTTCCAGGGACGAGGAGTTTGGTTGCTCTATACTTGCGACGTTAGGGAGTCGCTCAAACCTTGGTTTCCCGATGCGTCGCTGCTTGCAAGCCTCCACCTTTCGGCACCAATCGACAAAGGCTTCAACAGTATCAATTTCCTTTATCAAGATGACCTGATAGACATCTTCTACCACACCTTTCATTAGATGTGCCACTTTCTCTTCTTTACTCATATCGGGATTCACCTGCCTACACAAGCTCAGAACGTCTTGGATATAGGATTCACAGGATTCTGTACTCTTCTGAGCTCGACTCTGAAGGTTGTCCTTAGCGCGTCTGAGAAGGACACCGCTATTGTCGAATGTCCGGCTAAACATCTCCTTAAACATATCCCACGAATCCATTCCTTCTTCGTTGTTATCATACCATTGGCCAGCGGTCCCTTCCAAAAAGAATGGTGCGTTCGCCAATTTCATCGTGGCATCCCAGCAGTTCGATCTCGCAATACGTTCGTAATCCTTCATCCATTTGCCACAATCCTCCGTTCCATTGCCGCTAAACACAGTTGGGTTTCTTGTCAAATGTTTGCAAGTATTAACACCCGTGTTAACTCCAGCCGATATTGACATTTTTCTGATTGGCTTATTCTTTTCGTCGAAATCAAAACGTGGTTCCAGGCCTTCTAGGCGACGGCTTCTTCTGACAGAGGTATCCGTGATGGTATCGGTACCCAGCTTCTCCACCACTTGTGGCGGTAAGAATTGCAAGCAACAGGCGTAGATAAATCGAACGATAAACGTTTATTGCTGCCAACGAGCAGACTACTCAAATCAAAGAATACACGAACATATACACCAATCATTAACTCAATACATGCAAAACAAACACAAACAAAATCCAAAACCTAATTATGTAAAACAATACAACAAATAACGCTACAATATATATATATTTTTTTCATATATATATATATATATATATATTTAAATAAAAAGGCATCATGACCAGAAGCACATGTGCTTTTCAGAAGGCAGGGCGCCATCTGGTGGAACAGAAATCAGCTAAACATTGATTCAGCCTGTTCCCTGATATTTGGCCAACCTAATTTCTCGATGAATTAAGAAAAACCATCCACCAACGCGTTTCCCTCTGTTGACGCTCGTCAGCGTTGAGTAGGCTGTACCACTGCGACCAAAAATAGCTTTGTTCCTAGTGGCTTCTTGAGAAACCAAGAAATGGGTATTTAAGGCCAAACTTGCGTAAATACGCTTAGCACATGAAAAACCAATCTAAAAAAATAATAATAAAAAGGTCAGGTGTTGATATTGAAAATAAAAAAGGCATATCCTGACCAGGAGCACATGTGCTTTTCAGAAGGCAGAGCGCTATCTGGTGGAACAAAATCAACTATTCATTGATTTAGCATTTTCCCTGATATTTGGCCAACCCAATTTCTCGATAAATCAAGAAAAGTCATCCACGAATATATATATCCGCATACTAGCGGCCTCGTTCAATAGATGGCGTCTAGTTTGTCGTATTTTTCGCGAAGAGGCGTTTTTTTAACACAGATACAAGTAAGTTATTTAAAGGTTAGATTTGATGGAACGCCTATTTACTTATGAAAAAGTTTGTTTTAGCTTGTTTTAATGTGAGAGAAAAATATAATAAATTTATATAATTAGGCGATCCTTTGATAAGTAATATTTTAATAATAAAAATTCCTATTATATATGTTAATGTGTAAAAATAATTTTCAAAAAAGAGTAAAAGGTCAGGTGTAGATATTGAATAAAAACAAAAACGCATATCCTGACCGCGCTCATATGAGTATTTTAGGTGGAAGAAGCCAATTAGTGGAACAAAAATAAACTAAGGGTTTATTTAACTTGTTCCGTGATATTTAGCCAAAACAATTTCTTGATTAGTAAAGAGGTACAGCCTGCACCACGCTGACGAGGGCTAACGGTTTAGTTTATTTTTGGTGCACTAAATGGCGCTTTATCATCTAAAATGGCCAGGATATGCCTTTTTTGTTTTTAATATATGTTAATATATATGTTCATATATATATTGTTTATTATGAGAGATAGAGAGAGAGAAAAAAAGCCTAATTATAATATATTCATCTAATAATAATGATATAATTTATATTTTCCTATTGCATCTCTCAGTTTTCTTTCTTCGTTGGCTAAGACCTATATGATGAAACATAGATATGAATATTTGAAAATAATTAAAATACCTAGGTGAATTTGTAATTCTTCATACAATATTATCCCACAAATAAAATAATAGACGCAAATATTTTTCAATGTTTTAGAAAATGTTGTATAAATTCTCAGCAATTGAATGTATACTTAACCAAAGGGATTTCCAAAATACATATTGACATAAACAGAAACATTCTATATACAGTTACGAGCGTCATGGGTCATCTCTGTCACCGTTTGCTTTTTTTTTTTTGGAATGGCGCTCTCCTATTGGTTTGCTACGATCACGCCACCACTACGCGAGTACTTTGTTTTTGACTTTGCCCCCCCCCCTCCCACACTCGCTTTTTGGTTTTTGTAACTATTGTGTTGAAGTGGGTCGCTCCTTAAATAGATGCATATATTAGTTAATAACTAAATGGAATCCTCTCTTTCTTTTTCCCAGTAAGAAACGCCTACCGAAGCCAACAGTACATAGACAGATAAAGCATATAGGCTATAGTTATTAACTTATATATGCATTTATTTAAGGCGCCAATTTATAATTGTAACAAATAGTATTTGAATAAAAACATTCAATCGGGTAAAACACGGGCGTTGCCCGGGTCTTTCGGCTAGTACTAAATAAGAGAGAGATCACAAGATAGGTTCGGCCTGTCAAGATATTGCATTTATTGAGCTCTGAATAAATATTTCAAAAATACAAAATGCATCCATCGTTATTGGTCCCATATATGTATGGATTGCCCCATATTTCTCAGTTTATTTATATCTGATGGTCAAAACTCCCAGCTATAATAAACTAGAAGCCCCAATAAACGTCACCATCGACATATTTGTAATGAAGAGAGTTGTAAATTTGGCTCCAGCCCTCAACCATAATCTTTGTCATGGCTTTATGGAATATTTTGGATACAAGCTTTAATATCAATAAATCTTAACCTTGACTTCTAGAAAAATCAATAAAATATTTTCTTTTAAATATCCATATCATAGAAAACTATGACTGAACAACAATAGAGTAAACCCGACCACCTATTTGATTTAATTTTTTTTTTTTGAAGATAATATTGCACTCATTGTGAATTATTTTGAATATATATTTTCAATTTTGAACTTTGGGATACATATCAGCAACAATATCTTGACTAGTGTTATTATTTGCGGGATTTCACACAAAAGGTACTAAGGCCTAACACACCGAACGCGTACACTCAAAATATAATAGCATCATCATAAAAACAATATAAATGGAGTTAGAAAGACAATAAAATTTCATCAAAACTTATTTTTAATTTCATCGTTAATAAGAATGGACACAAGTATGCGAGGAGATCACTAGAAAAGAACAAAACACAGAGCACGCTTTTTTAAAGCGTCTCCATACAACTAACGGGAAAGAGATTTTCGTAAGAGTTTCAAACCCTTTTAAGTACAAACATGACCAAATTCTTCCAAAAAGAGGCGTAATCAATATGTTTTCTAATCAAATAAATATTATTTATCCAGCTAACTTAAAGGCTGAAAATATTTATAACAACCACTTTCATTCCTTATTTATAATTTAATAATATTGTCAAGTGTCGCTGCAACTCCGGTCACAAGAAGTTCCATGGGACACCTGTCAATAATCCCTGGACTCCGGGGGAGGGACCACAGGTGTGAGGGGTTCTCGGAATCTTATCGGCAAATAAGGAAAACGGGACCCCTCGTTGGCTGATGACTCTCACGATTATTATCTTCACCTTGGGATAAGTTGTTATATTATCTGACTCTCTCTCTCCCTCTAAATACCTCTTGTATATAATTTTATTGGAGAACTAAAAGATAAATACCCTTTATAATATATTAATTATTCCCAAATTTGCCCTTGCTTTATTTATCTCCGCGACAATATCAACAAGAAATCCAGGGGTAAGTTTCTTATAATATTTTTACTTCTCTAGCTTTCGGGCTAGCATGCCCTTCAACAGCCGCACATAGAGGTATAACTTCCAGCTAACTATACACTCCGAAAATTACATATCTAAAAAAAATAGTTACCTGGAAATTATACTTCTATATGCTCCTGTTGGAGGGCATGTTGGCTCGAAATCTAGATAAATAAAAATGTTATAAGAAACTTAACCCTGGATTGTGATTGCTGGTAATATTAAAATATAGAAAATATTTATAAAATTTGCAACAATAATGAATTTCCTGGCAATGTCTTTATTTTCAATAATAAAATACCTTGGCCTGTAGAAATAATATTTGATGCTATTATTAAAAGGAAACACATTGCCAGTAAATTTAATTGTTGCAAATTTTATAGATAGATGTAAATTGAATTTATGAAAGAAAATATTTATGTTTGTCAAATAATTGGACAAACTGCTCAGGCTGCTTATGGAAATTAGGCAGTAAAAAGTCTGTTAAATTATCTTGTTGTCTTAGTAGCATCCAATTTGATTGCATTGTTCACGAATAGAGAGCATTTCAAAGAATAGAAGACAGGAAGGCACCGAAATCATACTTGTCGAATTAACAATTTGAGCTTATGAACAAGATATTCCGTGAACCAGCCGTACAAAGGTTCAACCCCCCAAGACTCCTCTTAAGTTATAATTAGCCTTGGGCCATTCTCGTTGTTTTTCTGGGGGGGGGGGGATATTCTAATCTAGGAAATCCTGGGCTGAACCCCCCCCCCCCCCCCTTGTTCCCTTGTTTACCGGTTTTCCGAAAGTTTAATGGCTATATTAATTCGAATATGTATAAAATTTTAATCACTTTTTGAATGGAGTGATACCCGCATTGAAACTGTTTATTGGTGCGCCTTATCCTTGAAATCAAACTTCAGCAGATACACATATAAAATAAAACGCAACCTTGGCACCTTGTAGGTGAAAATTGCCATATTCTACATGGGTAGATAAACAGACCAGAAGAGAAAATATTTGAATTTAGAATCTTTGAATTATCATTTGTGTTAAATGACTACCGATTGATTTTATAAAAAGCGCCTACCTAGATCTGTGAAAAAAAAAATAAAACCCAATTTTTCAAAGTATTTAGAGGTATTGCTCCTTTATCAATTTATTATAATAAATTGTGCTTTATTCTTCTTTTACGGATCTAGGTATGCCCTTTATTATATATTTAGATTATCAATCAAGCAAATGTCGGGGCCAAGTTCTCTGTAACTTGTAAGAGGCATTGGAAATCGCTTCTAACGGAAAAATGTCCACAGATTAATTATGGTCAGATCATTGAATTAATACCTATCACATTTATTTATCTTTATAGATTTATAATGTGAATATATTAAGGTAATATCCTTTTCAGTAATGAGGTTTGGTTTGCGCAACGATAGCTGGATTTGGTATGGGTGAATAAATAATAACCCTAAAACCTTTGTTCAAACGGTTTTAAGAAATTTCAACTATTCTGGACGCGTATGATTATTTTAAAAATAAATCATTTTTTTACGTCCCTTACTGCAATGATAAAATAATGTGAGGGCAGATTTTTTTTTTTTAAGAATCAAACACGTCAAAAATAGTTCAAATTTATTATAACAGATGGCGCGCTAATGCATCGTTTAAATGTGTTTTAATCGGTTTACCAGACTAATAAAAGGGGGAGTTTGACGCCTGCCAAATAGTACACAAGTAATTATGTCATCATTCTCTTCTACTCTTTTTATCACCTTTGGTATCCTCATCATACATGGTATTTCTTGGACACATACATATATTTAGAAAAAAGCCAAATGTCGTTTCTTTGGGCAATTGAAGTGAGATGAATATGTCCCCGCATCCAGACTTGTCGAATATATTAGTAGCGTGGTTAGGTATGAGATACAGAGGACAACACCCGCAGCCGATTTTGATTAATTTAAAGCATACAAGATCTTTCTAAAGGAACTCATAAACAATTTACCAATATTAGTATTTACATATTTGAATAGAAACACACACATATATAATAGTCACATTTTTACTGAATATTTTATTATCTTAATATTTTAATTTTTCATATATTCAAAATGTGTCTACTCTAAAAAGCTATATGCAATATCTGTATGTCGTACCACAAGCAACAGAAATCATGGGGCCCAGTGGTTATCAGGCGCCTTTGGCTAAGACAAATGAAAAGACAGGCTGGATGAATTTAAGAAGAGCAGCGGTCAGTCGTAAACGTAATGACTTATGGAAGAGCCTGGTGAGAAATTTCAGATTTTAAACGTAATATCGACGAACTAGACCTCGCCTTATTTAGGTTGTGGCTGATTCTCTTTTAACTTTTAATATTTTATTATATAACATGTTCTTCAAGCTGGCATGTTGAATTTTATATAAATTTGGGACTTTAAACTATTTATAATTATTGTAATTTAAAATGTTGTGTTGATTGACAATTATATTGCTACATGTATATATGGTAATTTAAACTAACAACCCCATATTCTATAAAATTATAACAAAATTTTCATGTTGTATAATAGAAACACATCTGTAAATGATTATACGCATAATTGACTTTCGATATCATCATATGCAATGTATTTGTACAAACTGAGAATAAATAAATAAAATTCTGTAATAGATTAAGAGTTTAGCTAAAGAGATAGAAGTCGAAAACGTCTAATTTCGAGATAGATGGAAGTCACAAAACAACATCTAAAGATAGATTGGAAACTGTCAGGACGGCGCCAGTTTAGAATTTCATCAGACGATCCACGCTCTTCACATCTGGTGAAATGCAATATTCCCTTTCTCAGAAAAGGTATATAAACCTCCGTCCTAGCCAAAAATACAGTCACTTGACAGTCACTTCATCATCTGCGTGTGCCCTCGTCGGTTGTACCCCAGGTCCACCTCATCCACCATGTAACCAGTAAGAACTCTTCTATTTATCCATCTTTCGCTCCTAGCTCAACTTTTATCTGTTCACGGAATTTTCATAGTGCAACTGTGTCTTCGATTTTTGTGTATGGAAATTCCCAAGCTCTCCACTCTGCCTTGACCACGACTGCCTGTACTTTCTGAGAACTTTTAAAGGTCTTCCAAGGTGCAGAGTGGTACTGGAAAACTCCCCATCCTGACTCTTCCTCTCGGTCAACACAGTATAGCGAGAGTTACAGGGATTCAACCATAGTTTAAGTCGACTGGATGCCTCATCACAGTTTTAGTCGATAGGATTCTACACGAGTCAACAGGGATTCATCAAATTTATAGCCGACAGGATGACCAAAACAAAGAATTAAACAACGAAGAAATTAAGAAGCTTGTCCAGATAGAAGCCAGAAAAAGCAATGATGGAAGAACAAACCGGCAATTTCAACAAAACGACCACGCAATCTCTCCCCAACAAGAGATATTTACGGACGACAGGACGTCCCAAGCGACTTACGCAGACCCGCTAATAGATCGCCAACTCAGGAGCAAGCTGTCTGACCACCCCAACGAAACAGTCGAAATTCCGGCAAGTCATGGAAATCGAGGATCAGAATAGCGCAAACCCGATGACTAGTTCTCCACCTTCGACCTGACATCGTTGAGACAATGCTCAAGGCGACAAGCCGCAATCAACTTTGGAGAAATTACAAGCTTCTATAAGCCCTACATGGAGCTTTCCACGTCAGCAGGACAACTAAAGACCAGATCTCCTGACTGAACTTTCATCACACAACTGTAAGTTTTAAAAATCCTACCTTAACTTTATCCTCAAGTTCACAACTTGATTCACCATGAATTTTGTATTTATATTTTCACTTTAAGGATTTTAAAATCAGTTTTTAACTTTTTTATATACTTTTTTTCAATTTTTAAAATTTTCCCACTCAAATTTATCAAATTTACTTTAAATTTTAATCAGATTATAAATTTCAAATTATTACTCTCAATTTTACTCTTAAAAATAATCATTATTATTATTTTTAAAAATCTCTCATTCATCATAATTCTACACTTAGTTTTGTTTTTCTTATTAGTTATCTTTATACCAAAACATCCATTTCTTAATCAAATACTCAAATATTTTCAAAAATAATTGTCAAATTCACCATTTTAAGTAAACTTCCCGAATCAAAATATTCTTTTCACTATCACGACATTGCCCTTTTTACAAGGATAATTGTCACTCTACCATAGTCAACGATTTGAAAAAAAAATCAATTTTCAAAATATAAATCAACATAGGTAAAACGCATTTCCTAATTTCAAAATCGAAGGAGACAATATCTTCAAAATCACAACTAGAAAAACAACTATCTTTCCCAAAACAACTTAAAAATAAAAATCCATCAACTACCACAACAGTAGCTAAATTATGTCACAGCCCGCCAAATCTATTACAATCGTTAATATACGAAGATAAATACACTCCCTCGTCCTTTCCTTTTACAAACATATTTAATCATTAACAAATATCTCTCAACGACTCTTTACAACACCATCACATCACTTTAACCAATTGGCAACAATTATTAGTGCGCGACTTAACACACAAATCCAATTTCGAGCCACGCGAGCTCCATAACGTCGCCCCACTAAAAACTCAAAATGTTCACATTAAACGTGCCATATCCACTAACAATATACATATTCTCGATATGTGTTCGTCTCATCACCCATGACTTTAGTAAATTTGTTATTCATGGAAACAGGTTAGATTTTGTGCCAAACAACGACTTCACGTGACACCTTTCCAAATCACTTCTCACTTCGTGTTACAGCGCCACACCACAAAACCTTTTCACTTTTCAGGCCAAAGAGGCCTTCACGCCTGTGACACATCTCACCCCAAAGCGTGTCCACGTCGAAAGTCGCACTTACACCACACTTCTAATCTGAAATCATCGAATAACATTTTTAATAAGTCTAACTAACGTCGAAACACCCACACGGACATCGAGAAAACACAATCTTTCAAATATACCAGAAATATACCAAACTCAACAAAAGGAGAAAGTCAGTTTCAAGTAAATGACAAAAATAACAAACCCCCCGACAATTTCAGTGAAAAACAGGTGGAGTGACCCCCAGTAATAGGATTTCCCGTATATATTTCAGTTACCTATCCCCGTCCTCCCTCCCCTCACGAAGCTATCAGCTTGACCGCTATCTTCATGATCGCCATTTTTTTAAAACACATATTTCACACTAACCATTTAGGTTTTCTCACAAATCTCACCAACGCCTTAATCACAACATACATTAAACATTTTACATGTTAATTGATATCATCAATTAAAACAATTTGGTTATGTCTAATATAGACTTTATAACGGAAAAGAGATATAATTATCTACATATCACATTTTTAGATAAACGAGAATATTGTTCAATTATCCACTACCCAACATTTACCCAATCATTAATGACTTTAATTATATTCTAAATTTTGTATGAAATCTTGAATAATTAATTTATTTGTATCTTTCAATTATATAATCAATTTTTAGTCCAACATTATTTTTTAAAAAATTTAATCAAATTTACTTTTATTTTTCATGATATTATTTTAGTATTGCAAAACATTTGATTGTTTCAAAAATCATTTTTATTTTGTTAAATATTATATATTTTATATATTTCATGTTTAATTTTGTCCACTTACACTTTTTTTCACCCGCAATCATATTTCTATCTTTTTATTCACTATATTTTATATTTGTGTAAATAGCTTTATTATATGACAAGGTTTATCATCAACTATCGGGCATGCAACAATCGCTTAAAACAATCATGTTCTTTATCCAATTCCCTATACTTTTTCATCACAATCTATTTCAGCCATTGCTTCAAACCATCGTATAAAAACGGCAGTACTGCTTGACAATTTTTTATTATTTTTTTTATTTCGTATTTCAACAAACTCTTTGAACATTGTTCCCCAGATTTAAAAATCCCAACTTCTGGGGTGAAAACGCTTCAAGAGTTCATTTCAATCATCCGCAGCATGCAATCCCCAAAGCATGCTCATAGGGTTCACTTTTTTCAACTTTCAATTTCTTTCATCTATAGCGGACCACAATCAACCTTTGATTTCGAGTCAAGTCAGATCACCGGCTGTCACTACAATTCTACTTATCGCATGGCTCTACCACCCCTTTCAATCATATTAATTCTTTTCTTCAACAACATTTCAACCCAATAACCTTAAAATTGTGACAAAACACTGTAACCCTTATATAGGATCGCAAGTGAAACATTGACAAGGAAAACGCTCAAGTCTATATCCTCGCTTTGCACCTGGATCTGATTATTTGTTCGCATGTGTAATGCTTACAATTGCATATTCTTCAACTACTAACCCTTTCCAACGCCCGCCAATATTCTCTTAGAATGTGAATTTTTATGTAATCATTTTATTTTAATCATCATTTTTTTACATCAAACAAAAATGTCAATTTTATTTCACTTTTATATATCCAAGCAAAAAATCTTGTTATAGCCCTTTTTAACCCTCACAGTTTAAATTAATTAAAAGAAATTTTAATTACTTACCTGTGTTAGAGAGGCTTTACCCGCTTAAACCTGGATAAACCCTTTCACTCCCGGGGCCCATCTATGGTAATTTAAACCAACAACCCCATATTGTATATAACTTATAACAAGATTTTCATGTTGTATAATAGAAACACATCTGTAAATAATTATACGCATGATTGACATGTGTCATTACATCATCATATGTAATGTACTTTGTACAAACTGAGGATAAATAAATAAAACTCTGTAATAGATTAAGAGTTAAGCTAAAGAGATAGATGTCAAAAATCTCTAAATTCGAGATAGATGGAAGTCACAAAACAACATCTAAAGATAGATTGGAAACTGTCAGGACGGCGCCAGTTTAGAATTTCACCAGACGATCCACGCTCTTCACATCTGGTGAAATGCAATATTCCCTTTCTCAGAAAAGGTATATAAAGCCTCCGTCCTAGCCAAAAATGCAGTCACTTGACAGTCACTTAACCATCTGCGTGAGCCCTCGTCGGTTTTACCCCAGGTCTACCTCATCCACCATGTAACCAGTAAGAACTCTTCTATATCTCCATCTTTCGCTCCTAGCTCAACTTTTATCTGTTCACGGAATTCTCATAGTGCAACTGTGTCTTCGTTTTTTTGTGTATGGACATTCCTAAGCTTTCCACTCTGTCTCGTCCAAGACTGCCTGTACTTCGTGAGAACTTTTAAAGGTCTTCCAAGGTGCAGAGACGTACTGGAAAACTCCTCATCCTGACTGTTCCTCTCGGTCAACACAATATAGCGAGAGTTACAGGGACTCACACCATAGTTTAAGTCGACTGGATACCTCATCAAAGTTTTAGTCGACAGGATTCTACAAGAGGCTACCAGACCTCATCACATATATATTCATTATAATAATAAATATATATATATTTTTTGAAAACACTAGTATATATAGTGTAAAATGGATGACAAGCTATCCGAGAATCCAAGATTCTAAAATAAAGTTTGGGTAAGATGGGTGAACTCCAGCTGCGGGGAATGGTCCATGTGTGAGGGTTTGTAATACCAAATTGAAGTGTACCAAACGCTTTAGAAATAAATAAAAAAGAGCCCCATAAAGAAAATAAGAAAATCTTTGATAGGTTATCTTCTAGGATATCAAATGTCATTATGTAATCCTCTTTTCAAATCGGAGGTTC
Organism: Cordylochernes scorpioides; assembly: GCA_030710605.1. Classification (NCBI taxonomy): domain Eukaryota; kingdom Metazoa; phylum Arthropoda; class Arachnida; order Pseudoscorpiones; family Chernetidae; genus Cordylochernes; species Cordylochernes scorpioides. Next base: position 47,880,300 of record CP092876.1, on the reverse strand, counting down.
TAAAAGAAACTCCATAGAAATAAATAGAATATTGCAGGAATTTGAATCACTTATTTTATAGAAGACGACGAAATGGTAAATTGTGTATAAAACACACCGTAATAATATATATAGAGAGATTACCATTTATTAATATAATATTTTTTTAAATTTATGAATTGGTAAATTAGTGAATATATTTATAAGTGTATTTTAATGTCGAAAATTAGGAAAGACAAATTTCAGGATGACACAGCAATTTATTTGATGCACAAGCAACAACTAAATTGTTTAAATACAAGAGAAGCAATGAGGGAAGTTTCTAGAGTAGCAAAATATAAATATCAAAATTAATAATCTGTATATAAAACATTTCAATACAATATATCCTTTATATCAGTGTCGGGCAACCGGTGTGCCGTGGCACACTGGTGTGCCGCGAACATTTTTGTAGGTATTTAGAACTTTTGGTTAAATTTAAAAATAATGTTTCAAAAAATATTTTTTATAATTTTTATTCAATTTTAATAATTTTTTTCAAAAATTTTCATATAAAAAATGAAATTAAAAAAAAGTAAATTTAATTTTATATAAAACTTATTTTGGTATTATAATTACAACAGTTTGCATAATTTTATATTTCATATAACGTATGTACATAATCTTGACGTACATAACTGGCACGCGCCATTATTAAAAAATAAAAATGCAAATAGGTACGTACCTATTTAAAATCATAAGTTAAAAAAAAACAATCCGCGAAAACAACTTAATTTAATAAAGTTGAATACATACTGCGGGAAAATACCTAATTTTTAAAATAATATGTCCAAACTTAACCGTAATTTACAATCTTTGTCACAGCTGTTTATTAATAGAGACTCAAAGCTACAAAGCTTAAAAAAAAGAAAACAAAAAAAAAATTATAAATTTATTCAAAAAATTTATTCGGAGTTTTCGTCAATGTATTGCTGTAGTAATTCTTCATTTTTTTGCATGTTGTAAAACAGACACACATTCACACAATAAGTTTTGTACACCGTAAAATCTGTTGGTTAAAAAAGGAAAAAAATATTTTTGTTACGAAATTCTCACTCACTTTTAACTCAAGGTAACTTTATTTAAACATTTTATTATTATATTTGTCTGTTTTCTAAATTCTCTCAAAACTAGATGGAGAGATTTCTAATTAGAGAAGGTGCCAGTGATAAAATCAAAACGAAAATAAAGAAGATAAGAAAATAGTAAAATCAACTGGAAATAAGAGGAAATACGTTGAAGATTATCTCAAATATGGATTTATACCATCTGTTAATGATCCATCACTGCCGTTTTGCTTAATTTGCCAAAAAACCCTCAGCAACGAAACAATGGTGCCAAGTAAACTACTTCGACATATTGAGACAAATCATCGGGAGCAGATGAACAATCCAATAAGCTACTTCGAAAATATACGATAAAGTTTTCAAAAGCAATCAAAAAAATTCAAGAAATTCATGACCACCTCAGATGAAGCTCAAACAGCTAGTTCCATGATAGCTCAACTCATCGCTCGAAAGAAGAAAGCTCACGCGGAAGCAGAGGAAATTATCTTGCCTGCTTTAAAAATTGTGGCTGGATGTATGTTAACGAATGATGCTATGGAGAAGGTAACGAAAATTCCACTATCATCTAAAACTATTGCGAGAAGAATTGAAGATATGTCAGAAGATATTGAGTTGCAAATAAAACAATCTTTTAATGATTCATCAACAAAATGGGCTATACAACTTGATGAAACCACAGATATTAGTAATAAAGCTCAATTGCTGGCATTTTTGAGGTTCGTCGATACAGGAAAAATTGTGAATAACTACTTTTTTTGTAAATAATTAAAACAAAGAACGACTGGTGCGGACATTTTTGAATTAGTTGATGAAAATGTTATGAAGTATAACTTGAGATGGGAAAATTGTGTTAGCGTCTGTACGGATGGAGCTCCAGCTATGAAAGGTTCAAGAAAGGGATTGATAGCACATGTCATAAAAAAAAATCCAAATATCAAATTTGTTCACTGTATGATTCATAGAGAAATGTTAGTGTCAAAGTCGGTTCCTCCCATCCTTGTCACAACTCTAGATGAAGTTGTCAAAGTAGTCAATTACATCAAATCAAATGCTCTTCGATCGAGAATTTTTTCAACATTTTGTGAAGCAATGGATTCCGATTATAAAAATTTATTGTTTCATACTGAAGTCAGATGGTTGACGAAAGGCAAAGTTTTAAATCGATTTATTTCAATGAAAAATGAAATAATGGCATTCATTGATAACGAAGAGATTAATTTTCCTTTCATGATGAGTGATGTTTGTTTGTTACGAGTTTCATTTTTGGGTGATATTTTCGACAAATTAAACAGCCTTAATTTAAATTTGCAAGGTGCTCAGGAGAACATTATCACTATCTCCACCAAGTTGAAAGCGTTTAAGGAAAAACTCAGTTTATGGAATTTAAACATTGCTAAAGAAAACTTTGCATCTTTTCCGATGGTTCAAGAGAATCCATCAAAATCTATTATCAAAAAAGAAGTCGAAGAAACTTTGACATTACTAACCGCTTCTTTTGATAAATATTTTCCTTACTTGGACGTTGAAAAGATGGAATGGGTAGTTAACCCATTTATGCACTGTGAAATTCAACATCTGGAAGAAGAAATGCAAGAAAACTTAATTGATTTAAAAACGATTTAGTTTTCAAAAGACTATTCACTGAAAAGGAGCTATCTGAGTTTTGGTTGTGCTTAAACTCCAAATTTCCTAAACTTAGTAATGAAGTCTAAGAAGCGCAAAAGACTTCAAATGATAGATGAGGAGATTCGCGTTTGTCTTTCACAATTAGATCCCCGTATTGATTTGATATGCTCTCAAAAACAATCGCAATGCTCGCATTGATTATGTTAATTTAATATTGAAAATTAATAAAATGTGATATATATGTTTAAATTTTTACTAGTATTTATTGTTGTATTTTAATTACCTACGAGGAAATTTATAGTGAAAACCACAGGTGCGCCGCGAAAAAAAGAAATTAAGCCTAGTGCGCCGCAACTCGAAAAAGGTTGCCCGACACTGCTTTATATCTATAAAAATGAAATCCAAAATCGATGTTTATTATCGCGTTGCGCAAAATCTACAGTATCTATCATTATGAAATTTCGCATGTAGGTAGCTAAAGATTTCGTTTATAGGCTATTCAAAAAACTAAAAAGGTTAATGTGGTTTTTTTTTATGTAGAACCAAAAAGCGTTAGTTCTAACATTTTACCGCTTGGCGCAGCACTGGTCGCGACGATAAATGAATTTGATTGGTTAATAATTTTACACGTATTTGTTTACACCAGTGTCGGGCAACCTTTTTCGAGTTGCGGCGCACTAAGCTTAATTTCTTTTTTTCGCGGCGCACCTGTGGTTTTCACTATAAATTTCCTCGTGTAGGTAATTAAAATACAACAATAAATACTAGTAAAAATTTAAACATATATATCACATTTTATTAATTTTCAATATTAAATTAACATAATCAATGCGAGCATTGCGATTGTTTTTGAGAGCATATCAAATCAATACGGGGATCTACTTGTGAAAGACAAACGCGCATCTCCTCATCTATCATTTGAAGTCTTTCGCGCATCTTAGACTTCATTTCTGTGAGTGTTGAAAAACCTTGCTCACACAGGTAGGAACTTCCAAATGGCAACAATGATTCGATGGCCGCATTACTAAGTTTAGGAAATTTGGAGTTTAAGCACAACCAAAACTCAGATAGCTCCTTTTCAGTGAATAGTCTTTTGAAAACTAAATCGTTTTTTAAATCAATTAAGTTTTCTTGCATTTCTTCTTCCAGATGTTGAATTTCACAGTGCATAAATGGGTTAACTACCCATTCCATCTTTTCAACGTCCAAGTAAGGAAAATATTTATCAAAAGAAGCGGATAGTAATGTCAAAGTTTCTTCGACTTCTTTTTTGATAATAGATTTTGATGGATTCTCTTGAACCATCGGAAAAGATGCAAAGTTTTCTTTAGCAATGTTTAAATTCCATAAACTGAGTTTTTCCTTAAACGCTTTCAACTTGGTGGAGATAGTGATAATGTTCTCCTGAGCACCTTGCAAATTTAAATTAAGGCTGTTTAATTTGTCGAAAATATCACCCAAAAATGAAACTCGTAACCACCAAACATCACTCATCATGAAAGGAAAATTAATCTCTTCGTTATCAATGAATGCCATTATTTCATTTTTCATTGAAATAAATCGATTTAAAACTTTGCCTTTCGACAACCATCTGACTTCAGTATGAAACAATAAATTTTTATAATCGGAATCCATTGCTTCACAAAATGTTGAAAAAATTCTCGATCGAAGAGCATTTGATTTGATGTAATTGACTACTTTGACAACTTCATCTAGAGTTGTGACAAGGATGGGAGGAACCGACTTTGACACTAACATTTCTCTATGAATCATACAGTGAACAAATTTGATATTTGGATTTTTTTTTATGACATGTGCTATCAATCCCTTTCTTGAACCTTTCATAGCTGGAGCTCCATCCGTACAGACGCTAACACAATTTTCCCATCTCAAGTTATACTTCATAACATTTTCATCAACTAATTCAAAAATGTCCGCACCAGTCGTTCTTTGTTTTAATTATTTACAAAAAAAGTAGTTATTCACAATTTTTCCTGTATCGACGAACCTCAAAAATGCCAGCAATTGAGCTTTATTACTAATATCTGTGGTTTCATCAAGCTGTATAGCCCATTTTGTTGATGAACCATTAAAAGATTGTTTTATTTGCAACTCAATATCTTCTGACATATCTTCAATTCTTCTCGCAATAGTTTTAGATGATAGTGGAATTTTCGTTACCTTCTCCATAGCATCATTCGTTAACATACATCCAGCCACAATTTTTAAAGCAGGCAAGATAATTTCCTCTGCTTCCGCGTGAGCTTTCTTCTTTCGAGCGATGAGTTGAGCTATCATGGAACTAGCTGTTTGAGCTTCATCTGAGGTGGTCATAAATTTCTTGAATTTTTTTGATTGCTTTTGAAAACTTGATCGTATATTTTCAAAGTAGCTTATTGGATTGTTCATCTGCTCCCGATGATTTGTCTCAATATGTCGAAGTAGTTTACTTGGCACCATTGTTTCGTTGCTGAGGGTTTTTTGGCAAATTAAGCAAAACGGCAGTGATGGATCATTAACAGATGGTATAAATCCATATTTGAGATAATCTTCAACGTATTTCCTCTTATTTCCAGTTGATTTTACTATTTTCTTATCTTCTTTATTTTCGTTTTGATTTTATCACTGGCACCTTCTCTAATTAGAAATCTCTCCATCTAGTTTTGAGAGAATTTAGAAAACAGACAAATATAATAATAAAATGTTTAAATAAAGTTACCTTGAGTTAAAAGTGAGTGAGAATTTCGTAACAAAAATATTTTTTTCCTTTTTTAACCAACAGATTTTACGGTGTACAAAACTTATTGTGTGAATGTGTGTGTGTTTTACAACATGCAAAAAAAATGAAGAATTACTACAGCAATACTTTGACGAAAACTCCGAATAATTTTTTGAATAAATTTATAATTTTTTTTTGTTTTCTTTTTTTTTGAGCTTTGTAGCTTTGAGTCTCTATTAATAAACAGCTGTGACAAAGATTGTAAATGACGGTTAAGTTTGGACATATTATTTTAAAAATTAGGTATTTTCCCGCAGTATGTATTCAACTTTATTAAATAAAGTTGTTTTCGCGGATTGTTTTTTTTTAACTTATGATTTTAAATAGGTACGTACCTATTTGCATTTTTATTTTTTAATAATGGCGCGTGCCAGTTATGTACGTCAAGATTATGTACATACGTTATATGAAATATAAAATTATGCAAACTGTTGTAATTATAATACCAAAATAAGTTTTATATAAAATGAAATTTACTTTTTTTCAATTTCATTTTTTATATGAAAATTTTTGAAAAAAAATTATTAAAATTGAATAAAAATTATAAAAAATATTTTTTGAAACATTATTTTTAAATTTAACCAAAAGTTCTATATACCTACAAAAATGTTCGCGGCACACCTAGAATTCTTCGCGGCACACCAGTGTGCCACGGCACACCGGTTGCCCGACACTGCTCTATATTTAGAAAAAATATATATATATTCACTATACTACTGGGAAGGTTTCTGGTAAATTTGATTTGAAATAAATATCCATTGCAATTTTATTTGCAAATTTTCTACTTTCATTCACAAGCAGCGCCTCTCACGGTATCTGATGAAATTACATTTATAAATTGTAAAAATGATAAAATGTTTTCCAAGTATAATACATATTTAATATTTAATATGAGTATTTAGTAATATAATATTCCAAAGACGTTGTAAAAAACTTGGCATTCAAATATTAATATATATTTAAAGAAAATATCTTATTCAAAATTTAATAAATGTTTTCAAAAAAATTATGTTGCAAAAATATATTTAAACGCATATAACAATATTTATATACGTTTATAAAACTATATATAGGTGGATTGGATGTTTTCTAGAATCCTTTTAACAAAGTTCGTTAGGCAGACTTTTACTCGGGTAAAAACTGGGCAAAGCTGGGTACATTCGCTAGTATATATGGGTATTGTGTTTGTCCCTTTAATGCTTAAGCTGTGTTCTGCTGAAGACAAGATGCCTAGCTTTCTGTATGTCGGGGAACGAGTTATAATGTTTTTTTAATTCTGGTGGGATGCTATAAAGCATCAAAAAGAACGGTGGGATACCCGTGACGGTGTGCGGGGATTGATTATAGATTTGGACAACTTGCTTAATTAATTTGGTCCAGGATGTCTTTGGGTTTTCGAGATATAGTAACCTTAGCTTTCCAGTGATTGTGGCGTTCAATCGTTCTATCAATCCGTTAGCTTGCGGATTGTTACTGCTGGTAAGTAATGGTTGTATACCGCGAGATAGCAGTAATTTGCGAAATATTTCGGAGGTGAATGCGGGCGCTCTATCCGAAAGCAGGCGTTTTGGAGACCCTTGTTGTAGTATCCTTTTAGGGTTCGGATGTACGTTAAGGTACTGGTAGATCTCGATGGGAATGCCCAAGCGTATCTGGTCAAGTGATCCACTATAACATGGAGATACGTCTTGGAGTGTCCGTATTTCGAAAATCAGGATATTGTATCTATTGATATTATAAATCGAATGGTTTATGTGGTGGGGGAATTTGTCCTGAGGTGCCATAAGGCTTACCTTCGGGTCTTTTGATGATTTGGCAGGTATGACAGGAATTAACAAATATTTGTATGGATTTGGCCATACCTTTCCATTAATACTGAGTAGAGATTAGGCGAGCCATTTGTGAGATACCGGGATGGTTGCATTCGTTGTGAACCTGGTTCATAAGCGAGTGTTGAAGAGCTTCGGGTATTATTATTCGATTTACACCTTTACGCTGTATGGTGTGTAGACCGTTGACGTCTACAGCGACACTGGTATCCGTGAGATTCGGTTGGTGTTTCTTAATAGTACGAGCACTGATAAATCCACAAAATGGATTGCGAAAAAGTAAGTCGGCCTCGTGTTGTGTATCCTTGAGGTACTGTATTTCATAGTCGTAAGTGGATAGTCTTAAACTCCACCTAAAAAGTCGTCCTGAGGGTTTTTAAATAGTTTTAAGCCATTGTAGGGCTTGGTGGTCGGAGTAGACAGTGAACTTGGTACCGAATAGATAGATGCGGAATTTTTCGATGCTTTCTACGATCGCTAAACATTCTAACTCTGAAATGGTATAATTGCGTTCGTGAGGGCGCAGTGCTCTACTGTAATACTGTGTGGGATGAATTTTCCGTTCGGATGTCCTTGTTTGAGAATTCCTGCGATTCCCTGGGTGGAGGCGTCACAGTACAAGCGGCAGGGTAAGCCATCCTGATACAGATGTAATACGGGCTTACGTGTTAAGCTCTCCTTGAGCGGCGTGAATGCCTGTTGACATTTTTCGTCCCATTGCCATTTAGTGTCTTTTTAAAGTAAATTGTTAAGTGGTGCTCTGAGACGGGCATAATCTGGTATGAACTTGTTATACACGTTGACGGCTCCTAAAAAGGACTGTAACGTTTTTTGGTTGTAGGGAGGTTTGATAGCGTTAATAATATCGAGGTTACGAGTCTGCGGTGTGTATGTTCCGTTCTTAACTGTGTATCCTAGAAATTCTATTGTTATTTTGTTATTTTCTATTAATATTTTCCTGTTGGCAGATATCCAGGAATTGTTCTAAGTGTTGAATATGTTCTTCTAAGGTATCCGAAAAGATAATGAAATCATCGAAATAGTGGGCTATGAAGTTTAACTTATATTTTTGGAATATTTGGTTTATTGCGCGTTCAAAAATCTGTGGTGAGTTGCGCATCCCAAAAGGAAGCCTACAAAATTCGTATTGCCCGTCTAAGGTCACGAAAGCTAAAAGATGATGGGAACTGGGATCTATCTCGACCTGCCAGTAGGCAGAATATATGTCGGCTGAGTAGAAATACTTGGCGCGCGCGAGATTGTCGAGTATATTCTCTATCAAGGGGAGAGTATGGACGTCTGGTGCAATCATTTCATTAATCCTACGATAGTCAACACAAAAGAGTTTTGATTTGTCACGCTTGATGACAAGCGTGATGGGACTGGCATTGGGAGATACAGAGGTTGTAATTATACCGTATATATTCAAGCATTTGTTCGATTTATGTTTGTATTTCAAGTTCGTCATTTAGGGGTACTCGATGAGGACGTAAGGCAATTACCTTGTCCGAATTAGTATTGATTTTTACGGTAGGTATTTTAAGCCTAGAAACGTCGTATTTATTGGCGGCGAAAACGGGTGCCAATTGATGCAGTACCTTGAGTAAATTATAGGGACAGTGACCTTGGTTACCTGTGTCCAAAGCTATGAAGGAGGAGGACATAGAGGCGTTGAAAATAGGATCAGGAACATTACAATGAGGCCAAATAAGAGCGTTGGAGTTCACCACGTGTGAGCAACCCGTTCAAGGAGGGGAAGTTTTAGTAAACGGGACAGTTGTATTAACCTGTCCATGGGACACGTGTTGCTTGCACGAGGTGAATTTGTACAATGGTTGGTAAGGGTACATTATCTTAATACAGGAGTAGCTGAGGACAGATTAAAATTGGTATAAATATTTTTATGGAGTTAAGGGATAATATGCTAAAAGGCAAGGGTGTATCTATGATATGGAATTTTAGGTTCTGCGTTATGTTTTCTATTTTTAAGTTTTAAAATATTAACCTATGGTGAAAATATTGTTAGCTATGGCGTTAATAGTTAAATTAAGTGGGTGGACAGGTATTTTCTTTTGCAAACTGGTTTCTATTATTTTAAAAGTATTCTGACTGTAATTATATCGAAAGATGCTCCTGTATCAAGTAATAGAGGTAGGTGTACATTATTTGACAGTTCAGCTCGAACGAGCAATTCTTCAACGAAAATTATGTGAGGAGGAACCTACTGTTGTGCTGTCTTGTGGGTCGGGACAGGGCTGGTCTGGTGTCGTGGTTGGAGGATCCCTGGGACAGTTAGAGTTCACTGCTTGCGCTGAGCTCGTGGTGTAGAGAGGATCAGGGGAGCGGGTAACATGCGCTCGCGTGTTGGTAACTCGGAAGGGTGCGGGAGAGGACAACACAGTTCTTTCGTGCTGTAGATAAATTGTGGCTAGGTACACAGGTCTTGGATAGCTCTGTGCAGGCCGTTTGGGGCACTGGGCGTTCCAGTGCATGGCGCCACAATACCTGCAGGATGAAGGGTGTGGATTGTCAGCGTAGTTAGGTCATGCTGACCACGGTCGCTGAGCACTGTACCTCGGTGACGGTGCGAAGGAAGGGTTTGGAGTTGTTCTGGTCGTCTGTTGGCACATTTGTGACGCACTGTGGGTTCCTCTTAAGCTCGAGACTACCATATACCACTCTTGGAGGGTGTTTGGTTGCACGGCAACGACAATTTGCTGATCAGCGACGGGTAACCCATCAGTCAGGGATTCTAATAAGATTTTGTGGGGAAGATTCAGCTGTAGGCTTAGAATAATTTTCAACGCCTTGCTATATGTTTTATTATTATTTTTTTTTTGCTCCTGACGAGGACAAAAGCTTTTTGTCGAAACGTCGACAAAACCTTTGTGCAGAAGGTTTGGTAGCCTTCTCAGTCTTTCGGTGTATTGTAGTTGGGCCCCATCAGCTTGGGCGTCATAATTGTCGAAGAAGCTCCGCGCCTCGTAGGAACCATCGTAGCGCGGTAGCTCCACATCTCGCGATAGACGTTCGCCGCGGACAGCTGATGTAGCGCCCTCGCCAAACTCCCTAGGACATCTGATGCCACCGGCGGGGGCGGGGCATCCTACTGGCTGGGGGCGACTTCCTGCGTCCTACCGAGGGTGTTTTCTATTTTGGGAAAAGTGGTGTTTTCGCCACTTTTATAGTCGGGATCGAACTCCATGTGCTTCTTTGAATCTTCCTCTCTTTTCTGTTCCATCTTTCTGTACAGACAGTGGTCTACTTTTTTACTTGTACCTTGGCGTCCACAATCCTGTCGACTTTCGAGATTGGTGACCTAGTCCTCGTAAAAAAAATATAAATATCCCGATAAAGGAAATCTGGCACCATACTTCACAGGTCAGTTTACAATTATAGAGATAATATCTCCGAACGTAGTCCGAATTAACAGACCCAATCGACCCCTAAATAAAAATGATACAGTTCATATGAACAAACTTAAATACTATACAGAAAATATCCTATACCTCGCGCCCCCGCCACTAATTCAAACACCTCGCGTAAAACCTGATGTACACTTAGTAGAATTTAACCATTCATGTCTCACGATATTTGACGCTCAGAAAACCCGTCTTATACCCCCGACTTGCTCAGCCCCTTTTCTTCATCTCACTGAAGAGATCTTCCAATAAGCTAGAAGAAAGCAAAGCGGTCCCCAAAAGGGGCCCCTGACCCAAATAAACATCCATCGCCACCGCCCGGAACTCGCTAAAAATAAGTTTGAGGGGTGATGGACAGATACAAGCCGACATTTTCTTGTCACGACCCATCGCCACTGCCGGGTGTCACTTTAATGAATTTTCACCATCTATTAAATCAAATATTGGTGCGTGCCTCTTACTATATACCGTTCTAATCCCTAACCAATTGATCTACTCCGATATCCCATTTAGCTACAAAAAACTTGTATGACACGTTCATTCTACTTTCACTAACAAATCAGTCCACTCACAGAATAACTAATTAATTCAATAACTAATCCCGCTTACTGATCCCCAATGAATTATAATATATATTCTTTCATTAATAACCCAAAACCAAGTCACCAGGTCTAGATTCTCTCTCCCTCCGCCAACCTCAGAGCGAGTTTACCACAACTGTTCACCTTTCTCCGCAGCTATATCGTCGCTCTCATTAACTTAACAGCGCTCCTTACTAATGAATCATCGGCCTCGATTAACTTGTCCACTTAACATCGACACTTAGATCCAAGGACAACATTTTACCTTCCAAATTACACACCCCACATATGTTTGAAAAGAAAAAAAAAACTTGACCGGTTAGAATAGATCGCTGTGTTTCCTGCACACACAATATAAATGCCGCTTTAGGGAGAATCACGTTTTCACCTAAACGTGGCGCAGGGAACAAAAAATCAACAAGATTAGGACTCAGTGAGTTTCACAGTTGGAAACAATGTGACCCACGAGTCGCGTCAAACATAAAACGAATTCAAGGAGATAAGTTAGAACAACTTGTATCATCAACACCAAAAATATCGCATCCGAGAACATCCAACTTGATCTACTTCATAAAGGCTAGCTAAGGGAAACTTTACATTCTTTCCCGATTTAAAACCTATATAATCTTACTTGCTCTTCTTTATCGATGAACATTTTTTTATTTTTCATTTTAATATCCTTTATATAATCATTATCAAGCTCTTATAATTTTTTTACGTCAACAAATCAGTTTAGACTATTTGCATTTTATTTTATTTTTCTTTAATAAAGCTTATTTATCTTTGCTTTATGACTCTATTAAAAATAAACCTTTTTATTTTATCTTTCATCTCTAATAATCTCAAGTTTATGTTTCATGTTTATATCACTAATTTGCATTTGTCATTTTATATTTTATCTCACTTTATAAATTAGATGTTATTTACATTGTTTCATCTTCGGCTACCATGTTCAATGCTATCGAGTATATTATTGCTCATTTTTAATTTTCATTTAATTTTTTAACTTTCTATTACCCCTTATATACTGCTATAGTGTAATAATCTTTGTATTATGTCATCACTATTTTTACTTTTTTTAAAGATTACTTTGCATTTAACTTCGCAATTCTATTTTTGATTTTTCAAATCCTTTAACGCTATATGCAAAGCCTTAATTTCGCAAATTCATATCTCATTTATATTTTCTTTTATAATCAAACTAAAAATCATGATCTAAAAACAGGGCAATCTTCAATAACTTCTTAATCAACCACTTTAAATGTTACTTCTTAATAAATACTAACATCCCTTTTCCGCAGGAACTTTCAACAATCCTTCGCAGCTAGACTTGACCTACTTTGATTTCGTAATTAACAATATTGACACACCGTCCCCCCCAGATTTACCTATCCCAAATTTTATTTTACTCTTTTTCTCGCTAAGCCCCTGACGACTCCAATTAAAACTTTGATTTCTGGCACTAATCTCCGCTCTCATTTATCCTGCATGCGTACGTCTTAACGACTAATTCATAAAACCCATAACAATTACCCTTATCTTACTATTCAATTGTGGTACTGTAACTTTATTCGGTCCTTAAATTTACATGTGAAACATGGCCTTGGTTTTCCGCGCCGTGCACATTAAATGGTTTGGGACTTGAGTTAAGGTGACATTGCCTCAACCTAATTATAACTAACCCCTCAACCCTATCTAACGCCCATCACGAAGATATCATGATTGACCCATCCAATCATTTATATTTTTACCTATAATCATTATATGTTCTCTATTGATTTTTTTATTACTATTTTTATTTTTACTTGTATGATTAATATTAGGTGTTTATACTTTATTATCTCTTATGGATATACAGAAATCAACCCCATGTTATATATCAACTCATTTCAATTAATTTTAAAATTACCCTCTTAATAACAGTCTTCCTATTCTGCTCTCTTAAATCCTTCCATATGAACCCTCTCACATCTGGGGCCATCTGTGATGATTTAAGACCATGGAATTGTTTTAAATAATCCAGATATCTACTACCACATATTTCACCACGTGACTGTATATAACTTGTTATTTACTGCAAATAGAAGGCATCAAATAACATCAATCTGTACAGCTTAAGACTCTAAAAGTATAGCAACTGTACAGATAGAAGGAATGGAGAATAACAGGAGAGAATTAAGGCTAAAACTAATCAGGCCCAAGTGAGAATAAGAAAGTAGGCCTATCGAGCCCAGTCCAATTTTTACGAGGTCATGGCCCTCCTGGATGATGTAACTTTCCCCCATGTTTACGTCAGAAAAGGGCAGTGACCTGCCTGGACCCAGGGAAGCTATAAAAGGAGGCCCCAAGCCTCAGTTAGGCAGTCTTTGTTTCAGTCCTTCAGTCCCAAGATATCACATATATATATATATATATATTGTAAAATAAAGAAGGCATATCCTGACCAGAAGCAAATGTACTTTTAGATTGCAGAGAACCATCTAGTGGAGCAGATATTTAGCCTGTTCCTTGATATATGGCCAAACCATTTTCTTGAAAAATGAGGAAAAGCCATCCACGAACGCCTTCCGGTCTGTTGGCCCCCGTCAGCGTGAAGCAGGCTGTACCACTGCGACCAAAAATGTTTGGCCACAGAGGCTTCATGAGAAACCAAGAAATGGGCATTTAAGGCCAAACTCGCGTAAATATACTTATCCTGTGAAAAAATAATAGAAAAAAATAAATAATCAAAAGGTCAGGTGTTGATATTAAAAATAAAGAAGACATATCCTGACAAGGAGTACATGTGATTTTTAGATGGCAGAGCGCCATTTAGTGGAAATGAAATCAAATAAACGTTGTTTCAGCCTGTTCCCTGATATTTGGTCAACCCATATTCTTGGTATATCAAGAAAAGCCATTCACAAACGCCTTTCGGCCTGTAGGCCTTCGTCAGCGTGGAGCAGAGGGCCAAAACATTTTTGGTCGCAGTGGTACAGCCTGCTCCACGCTGACGAGGGCCAACAGCCCGCGAACAGGCTAAATCAACGTCTAGTTGATTTCTGTTCCACTAGGGCGGCCAAAGCGATCCCATTTAACTATAGGTTTAGCTTCTTCTTGTGTCGTGGTTACGAAGATAGATCCAATTTTCATCCCCAGTTACAATCCGCTTCCAAAACCGGAATCTTGCGGATTTTCTAACAATCGTTTAGAGATATAGACTCGCCTCTGGTAATGAGCTATAATCAGGTCATGGGGATCTTTTCTTGGGCGTTTTCTAACGGTGTACAGCTTGTGGAGAGTTTGGTTCATCGTATCTTTAGATGGTCCAAGTCTAGCTCACAATAACGCGTAGATTTTTGCCGGTTGTCCTTCGCCACAAATCGTAAAGGGTCAATATCCGTCACAAGTGGTCGACCTATTCGAGGTTTGTGCTCAAGATGGATGTCTCCTTCTTTAAATCTCTTGAACCATTTTGAAGCTGTTATTTTATTGACTATTCCTTTCTATTTCATTTCGCACGTTCCTTTTGCCGCCATATTTGCATTTATTCCCTTTTTTCCAAAAAAGCGCCATAGTACTCGAATCGTTATTTTTATCACACATTCTTTAGCTCTCTACTAGAATACCAAAATGTTATTTCAAACCCCATTACGTTATTTAAATCTCGTGAGCCGGCTCATCGACCGTGGGACCGAGCTTTTATTCTTTCAAACTTTATTTATATATTATGAAAAATAGTACAATTGTGAAATTGAACAGGGATAAGGTGTATAAATTAAGAAAAACTAACTGAAAGTTATTGATGGCTTGCGCGATTTATCGGAATAAATATCAACTATTCGTTTATTTTGAATTGGCCAATTCTGGGATAATTAAAATCAACGAAGAGTTTATATTTATTCCGATAAATGGCGCGAGCCATCAACAACTTTCAGTTGCACGATAAGGAGATGCCTTTATTTCTTTCTTTATTTATATTGTTATATATTTGAATAATTTTATTTTATATTGATTTCCCTTTTTTGGATCGAAATTTTGATACAGCCTGTTATATACGACACTTAAAGCATTCTAGGCTAATGAATTTAATGAAGCTATGAACAATCGAAATTCTTATACATGGAGTGTTGCTCTCACTCAAATAACCATAAATAAGGTTGATAAACAAAATATAAACAAACAGTCCTAGTAACATTTATGCCATATGAATTTAGCCCGCCAATTACTTGTGTAGCCACCATGTAAGTGCCACCACCACGGCCACCAGTAATCAGGACTGATGAAGTGCCCCGGGCTGGCCAAACATTTGTTCTGCCTGCCGGCCCATCAAACGCTTCAATTACTGCTGGATCCATTACATCACCACAACCCCCATAGCCACTGATTATTCCACACCTAGCGCGTGGACCAAATAAACATCGATAAATTATTGAAGGAGAGCCTATAACCAAGTAATACATTTATACATTTTTAATATCTAGATTAGTTTTTGGTGAGTCCAACATTTTAATAATAAAGAAACGGACAATTATTCTCTGATTTAAACTTCTGTTTCATTTTAGAAAACATATAGGTGGATATATATTTATTACTGATATTTTCGCTCTCTTATCTTTCTTTTCAAATATGAGAATAATACTTGCATAACAAAGGATACCCTGTACATTTTCAGCCTAAAATAGCTTAGAATATTGGAAAAAAATACTTTATTAAAATACGAGTTATACGAGGATGAAATTCAAGATGGTATGTCACGTCGTATTTTTTTAATGTACCTGGATAGAGGTTAAAAAAATAGAAGTTTCCCCTGCAGTTCTTGTTCTCATGCAGTACTATCCTACAATCCTAAAGTTCAGCAGAAAATTCGAGAATATCTATGAAAATGAAAAAGAAGACTAGTAGACCGGCAAGGCTGTTATTAAATGCAAAAACGAGAACACATCTTTTGTCAAATTTGACGCAAAATTCTGTCTAGGTTTTACTAAAGTTTTGCGAAGCTATTTTGACGTAAAAGGTCGCGCTTATTTTGATTGAACAGTAGTCTATTTATTTTTAAGTTTGATTCTCTCCCGGAAAAATTATATATGTATATATATATATATATATATTGTTAAGAAGAGTTTGAAAGTACATTTTATTTTATCCATTATTGTAAATTTTCCTAACCTAATTTGCATATTTGCTTTTAATTTTCTTTGTTCGCCTGTTTTACATGTTTCTTATTTTTTTCACCATTATAAATTCCATCTTAACAATCATTAGATTAGATTTTTCCTCGACTTGTCCAGTGGACGGTTGTAAAATAAACAAAATAAACATTTATTTCCCGCTGTCTCCATGTTTCCTCGCAGCACCCCAGAACACCATCGCAACACTGGTGGAGATGCTGATCCTACCATCAAAAATGAAGCTACCTTAAGAAGAAGCGGAAAAATTTATAAAAATAATCCTACCCCAACAGGCAACCCGTGGTTACTGGTCATCCCAAAGACCAAACAACTAGAACTCTTGGAACAGATGCATGATCATCCTACATCGGGCCACATGGGTATAAAAAGAACATACAGCCGAATAAAAGATAAATATTTTTGGCCTTCAATGTTCAAAACAGTGGAGAAATATGTTTCCAGTTGCCCTGAATGCCAGTTTCGTAAGACCCCATCCCAACAACCATCGGGACAATTGCAACCGATACCACCAGCGTCTAGACCGTTCGAACGAATAGGAATAGACCTTTTGGGCAGATTTCCCAAGTCCATCAACGGAAATAGGTGGATCGTTGTTTGCACAGACTATTACTCAAGGCATGTTGAAACAGCGGCGCTACCTCGAGGAACTGCCACAGAAATTGCCGATTTTTTCTTGAAAAAAATAGTACTAAGACATGGAGCACCGATAATTTTAATTTCTGACCGCGGGAGTTCTTTCTTGAGCAAACTACTCACACAAGTTTTGAAAATTTGCAATACGATACATAAGAAAACGACAAGTTACCATCCACAGACAAATGGCCAAACGGAAAGAATGAACCGTACGCTGACAGATATGATATCAATGTACATTGACGAGAAGCACCAAAATTGGGACGAGATTCTCCCGTTTGTGACTTTCGCCTACAATTCCTCGGTACAAGAGACGACCGGCTATTCCCCATATTTTCTGATTCACGGAAGAGAACCGTTGACATTTCTGGACTCTACATTTGACTGGCCGGAAGTACCGCCTAAACCCGGAGACTTTGATGACTACATATCAAATCTCCTAACCATAGTTGAAGAATCAAAAAAGATTTCAATGGCTAGAACAATGGCACGGCAAGATAAATCCAAACATGTATACGACAAACATCGCAGAGAAGCTAACTTTTCACCAGACGACCTAGTACTGATTTGGACACCGATAAGAAAAGTTGGAAGAGCGGACAAACTACAAAAAAATTACATCGGACCATTCAAGATAATTAGGAAGACATCACCAGTAAATTATGAAGTAAAAGAAGTCACGGGAAGAGGCAAGAAAATTGTACATGTGTCAAGAATGAAACTGTACCGGACCCCAGACTTGAGGACAAGTCTTTTTCAAGGGGGAGAGTAATGTTAAGAAGAGTTTGAAAGTACATTTTATTTTATCCATTATTGTAAATTTTCCTAACCTAATTTGCATATTTGCTTTTAATTTTCTTTGTTCGCCTGTTTTACATGTTTCTTATTTTTTTCACCTTTATAAATTCCATCTTAACAATCATTAGATTAGATTTTTCCTCGACTTGTCCAGTGGACGGTTGTAAAATAAACAAAATAAACATTTATTTCCCGCTGTCTCCATGTTTCCTCGCAGCACCCCAGAACACCATCGCAACAATATATATATATATTTATAAATTATATTGCCATCTAAAGATAAAAGTTATAACAATTAAATTTACATTTTCATCAATGGTGAACCCTCTTAGCGGTTTCGCCAGATTAATCTCCAGACGGCTCTACTATTGTATTGAATTGTTTTCTCTTATATATCGATGCAGTTTATTGAAATTTATGTATGCCTCTACAGACCTATAAGCTTATGTCCATATGTTATCTAAACACCCTTAAGCTGCCTTTCTTAGAAGATGCAAGGTATATAACAAAACAAATTCAATACAATTGAAGAGTGGTCTGAAGATTAATTTACGAAACCGCTGATAAGCCAAGCCCTCTCATTCAATAACTTTTATCATTGCAGTGAGGTCTGTATCGGTAATATTTGATGATATTGCGGCATTTATATATGATCTGAAGCTCTCCTCTATTTCAAGAAGTTAAGAAAACACAGCATTAAAAGGGTAGAAGAGCTCGTGACTCGTGGCTCGTGGAGATCACGCCACGGGCAGAGAGAGAATAAACATATCTTCCTTGGAAGTCTTTTAAAACTTAACGTCTAAGTTTATTTTTGGAAAGTTAAACTTCTTGAAATTTTACAAGGCGAGTTTTCCAGTGTTATTTTGGTGGATATTCCGGGTAAATTCAAGACGGCACTTTGAAGGAGCCTTCGACTGCAAGGCCTACAACCCCAATACGGATTTGAGGATCTGCCAAGCAGTACGAAGATGGTGACAACTGAAGCTTCTGGATCTTCCGAAGTTTTCGAAGCAAATTCTGGACAACAATCTTACGCCTGTCATATCCCAAAGAATCCTCCGACTTTCTCTGGCGAGAGTGCTCAGGATCCCCAGAAATGGATCAAAATGTTTGAAAGGGTCGCAAAATACAACAAATGAAATGAGACTCAAAGCCTTGCCAATGTTGTATTCTATACCTCGATGGAACAGCCGCCCAGTGGTTCGATAACAACGAGGACATCATTAACTCATGGACTCAATTCAAGAGTGATCTTTGTGAAGTGTTTGGGCAAAAATAAGAGCTTACTCGACGAGCCGAAATGACACTAAAGATCAGAGCTCAAAAGCCTGGAGAGACAACCGAATCTTACATTCAAGAAATCCTATCACTGTGCTCCCGAGTTAATCCCGAAATGAAGTAGGAAGAAAAAGCTGGACATTTGATGAAGGGGATTGCCGAAGATTTCTACCAAGCTCTAATTGTCAAAGATCCCACAACTGTTGACGAGCTGGTGAAATTTGCCGACAGCTGGAGAACATGAAACAACGCAGCATCAAAAGAACACGTTATGAAAGATTACCGAACGTGACTCCGATCTCGTCGGACTTTGAAGAAGATTTAGCATTAAAGATTCGACGGATTGTCCAGGAAGAGTTGCAAAAGATTATGCCTGAAATGTCTGAAGTGGAATCCTTCAGAACAACTGACGTGATTTCTTTGGAGGCCATAGTTAAAGAGGATGTGCAACAAGTACTCGCCCCAATTACAAGGCGAAGTATTCAATCTCAAAGAAGAAGAACGTTTGTGCGAAGATTTCGTCGAGAAGATGACTACACTCCATATGCCACCAGAACATCTGACCAATGGCGAATGGTTGATAACCAACCTATCTGTTTCCATTGCGGGAAGCCAGGCCATGTTTTACGTTACTTTCGGGAAAGAAGACGTACTTTTGAGGATGCCAGATTGAGAAGAACACTTCCAGCAGCCGACAATGCATCCACACCAAGACCCTACGATTTGAATGACGATTTCCCAACTCTCCCTAGACCCGAAGGTTTTAGCCGCAGTGCTTCACCATATCCAGGCAGAGGAAGGATGTCAAGACAAAGAAGCTAATCACCAGGGGCAGGTCGTTTGTCAAGTCGCTCACCCCGTTGCCAAGTTGAGGAAAACTAGGATGCGCGACCTATATGGGGGGTGAGGCCGCAGATTTTGAAAATCCTCCATCATCGACGTCTGCAAAATTAAAACGGAATTGTATAAAAGGGAACATTAATGGACTGGAAACTACAATATTGTTAGACTCGGGCGCAGATTATTCCGTGGTTTCAGAAAACTTTAGAAGACGTCTGAGAACTCCATTTTTGTTGAATCTGGACCAGTCGTTAAAGTCGCCAATGGAAAGCTTGTTAAAACTTTGGGAAAATGTTCACTAAAGGTCCATATCAATGATCTCGCCACAACTTTCGAATTCATCGTAATTCCTGATTGCAGCCACGATATAATTTTGGGGTGGAATTTCTTCAAAGCAACGAGGGCGGTTATTGATTGTGGTCATCAAGAATTGTATTTGGAAGAACCACTACCAATAAATGATGACCAAATTAACCTTGATGTATACTCTGCTGATAATTATGTAATTCAACCTAAGTCAAGTTGTAAGATATCAGTAGTGAGTACACCACTTCAAGAAAATAGAGATGTTTTAATCTGCCCAAATTGGGAACTATTAATAAGGAAGGAATTTATAATGCCCTCTCTTCTAACAACCTTCTGGCAAGGGAAAGCAGATTTGTGGATAGCAAACGGAACTTCTAAACCACTGATGGGCGATGAGCATGAGCGATGTTTATGTTGCTCCATATGCTCCTCGAAATGCGAAGAATTAATCCAAAAAAAAAAGAGATAGGGATCACCAAATTGGACCAGAAGATAGAAGCAATGATCGACTTAAATCTAACTGAGAATCAGCAAATTAAGTTGATGAATATTCTTAAGAATATTTCGGATGTCTTTGATTTTTCTGGGAAGTCTCAACCAGCCCGAAGTAAAATAAAGCACAAGATTGACACGGGTGATCACGCTCCAACAAAACAGAGGCCTTACCGAATGTCTGGAATGGAGAGAATAATCATACAGCAGGAAGTTGACAGAATGATGGAACAAGATATAATTCAATTTTCTGAAAGTCCTTGGTCTTCGCCTGTAATACTTGTGAAGAAAGAAAATGGGTCTTGGAGGTTTTGCGTTGACTATCGACGACTTAATAAGATCACCAAGAAAGATGTTTATCCATTACTACGGGTTGATGATGCTTTGGATAATTTATCGGGAGCCAGATATTACTTAAGTATGGATTTAAGAACTGGCTATTGGCAAATTGAAGTGGATGAGCATGATAGAGAGAAGACGGCATTCATTACACCTGATGGGCTATACGAATTTAGGGTAATGCCATTTGGCCTCTGTAACGCCCCAGTTACATTTGAGAGGATGATGGATACCATTTTGAAAGGACTAAAATGGAACATCTGTCTTTGTTTTTGGATGATATAGTGTTTTATGGTCCTTCATTTGAAGAACATCTAAAAAGGTTAGAAGTTGTTCTGGAATGCCTTCAACAACCTGGATTGCATGTGAACCATGAAAAATGTCTATTTGGCTCAAGACAATTAAAAATACTAGGACACGTTGTCAATGAAAATGAAATACATCCAGATTCCGAAAAGGTTGAAGCCATTTTAAAATTTCCATCTCCTAAAAGTATAACTGATATCAGAAGTTTCTTAGGACTGTGCTCCTATTATAGACGATTTGTGGAAAACTTTTCCCACAAAGCTAAACCTCTGAATGACCTTTTGAAAAACGATGTCAAATTCTGTTGGAATAAAGAAAAATAAAATGCCTTCGAGATCCTTAAAGAAGCTTTAACCTCTGAACCTGTTCTTGGGCACTTTATTGAAGACGCCGAGACCCATATACACACCGACACCAGTGGATATGGCATTGGAGCAGTGTTGATTCAAATACAAGGAGGTGCTGAAAGACCAATAGCTTATACATCCAGGACCCTAACAAAGGCTGAAAAGAATTATTCTACGACTGAAAAAGAACTGCTTGCGGTTGTTTGAGCCACAATCAAATTTTGACCCTACCTTTTTGGCCGAAATTTCACAGTTTTAACAGATCATCATTCACTGTGCTGGCTTGCAGGACTTAAAGATCCTTCCGGACGACTCGCTGGATGGGCGGTCAGACTACAAGAGTTCGACATCACCGTAGTCTATAAGAGTGGGCGCAAACATAAAGACGCCGGCTGTTTATCAAGGAACCCTGTGCCAGAAGAGCAAGAAGACTTCCCAAATATAATATCGATCATCGATATTCGTGTAGAACAAAGTCGAGATCCCAAGTTAGCAAAGATCATAGACAAAATAGAACAAACTGGACCTTTTAAAGGCTTCGAAGTTATGGACGGAGTACTTTAAAAAAGAAACTACGGGCTTCTTGTACTCCCAAAGCAAATGCGGCTGGAAATCCTCAAATGTCTTCACGATGCACCTACTGCTGATCACTTGGGTTTGCCAAAACTTATGAACGGGCACGTAAACGATTCTTTTGGGGAGGAATGTATAAGACCATTCGTCAGTATATAGCACATTGCAGAGAGTGCCAGCGCAGGAAGAGTGTTCCACAACGACCGCCTGGACAACTTATGCCTATCCCACCGGCAAAATTTCCTTTTCAAAAGATAGGAATGGATTTATTAGGGAGATTTCCTGTTACGAATCATGGCAACAAATGGATTATTGTATGCACTGAATATATGACGTGATTTGCAACTACAAAGGTGATTCCAGACGCAGGAGACATGGAAATTGTTAAGTTTATTGTCGAATAAATTATTCTCCGACACGGAGTTCCTCAGCAGATCATCACCGACCGTGGAACGAACTATATGTCCCAAATAATTAAGGAAATAAATAATTTAAGTGGAATAAGTCACCTCAAGACTACAGCCTATCATCCGCAGACTAATGGTTTACCTGAAAGATTAAACAAAACATTGATCGACATGTTGTCCATGTACGTTGACGTGGAACAGAAAAACTGGGACGAAGTTCTGTCATTCGTAACATTTGCTTATAACACCGCTAAGCAAGAAACTACAGGCTTCAGTCCATTCTTTCTAGTTCATGGCCGCGAGGCCGAAACCACTTTAGATTCACTCCTTCCATATCACGACAATGATAATGTTGGTGATTATGTTCAACACCTCATTACCACAGCTGAAGAAGCCCGACACCATGCACAACTACATCTCTATCGAGGTCAAGAAAAAGACAGAGTATACAATGATAGAAAATATCGACCTGTGGATTATAATGTGGGAGATCTAGTGTCGCTCTTCATTCCAGTGAGAAAAGTTGGACTCCTAGGAAAACTGATTAAGAAATACTTCGGTCCCTACCGTATTACAAGAAAATTGTCCCACGTCAATTACGAATTTGAGGCCATTTCTGACTCTCCAAAACATCGTGAAATAAGAGATACAGTACATGTACATAGAATGAGGCCAAATATGGATCCACTACTTCAAGAAGAAATATCTGACTCAACTCCTAACGAGGAACCTGTTCTGAAACAAAGATTCTCCGACCCAGAAACGATATCAGGCCCTGTGACAAGATCAAGAGCTAGACGAATGGAAATTGGTCAATAACCTTCAATTGAACAGCGGGAGGCTGTTTCTTTTTAAAGGAGAGAAAAGTGCGGCATTTATATATGACCTGAAGCTCTCCTCTATTTCAAAAAGTTAAGAAAACACAGCCATTAAAAGGGTAGAAGAGCTCGTGACTCGTGGCTAGTGGAGATCACGCCACGGGCAGAGAGAGAATAAACATATCTTCCTTTGTTGTCTTTTAAAACTTAACGTCTAAGTTTATTTTTGGAAAGTTAAACTTCTTGAAACTTTACAAGGCGAGTTTTTCAGTGTTATTTTCTACGCGACATATTATTATTGAAAGAAAACACCTTCCAGGAAATTTAATTGTCAAAAATATATATTTAATGCAATTATATATCGGTTTGAAAATACAGCAATCCATATTTAAATCATTAGATAATAAAAAGGCATATATGTCAATATTTCGGTTAGCGTTCAGCCAACCAAGTCAAACCAATATATATTTTTATTATCCAATATATATATGTTAATTTAAACCAACCACCCTATATTGTATAATACTTATAACAAGATTGTCATGTTGTATATAGAGACACATCTATAAATAATTATACGCATGATTGACATGTTTCATTGCATCACCATATGTAATGTACTTTGTAAAAACTGAGGAAGAATAAATAAAACTATGTAATAGATTAATAGTTGAGTTAAAGCAAGATTGAGAAGTTCAAAAACGTCTAAAATCGAGAGAGAAATCTAACAACCCTAAAGAGAATTTGGCGAGTCGTTGCCATCAAGGTCAAAGGGTGCAGAATGCCGCAGACGTTCAAAGTTGAAATTCTCACATGTCTCCCCCCCCCCCCCCCCCTCGGGAATGGTATATGAAAACCTCGGTTTTAGCCGAACGTAGAGAGTCAGTTCACCATTGGCGCGAGCCCTTGTTGGTTGCAGACAGGTCCACCTCATCGTCATGTAAAACAGTAAGATCTCGTTTAGCTCCAGCTTGCTCTCAGCTCGACTTTTATCTGTTCATGGAATTTTCCTTCTACAACTGTGTCTCTTCGTTTTTTGTGTGTGGACATTCCCAAGCTTTCCACTCTGCCTCGACCACGACTGCCTGTACTCTGTGAAAACTGTTAAAGGTCTTCCAAAGTGCAGAGAGGCACTGGAAAACTCTCCACGCCCTGATTGTCCCTCTCGGTTACTACAGGTTTTCCCTCGGTTACCACAGTTATAGCGAGAGTCGACAGGATACCTCATCACAGATAAGTCAACAGGACCTTTTCACAGAAGAGTCGACAGGATGACCAAAACGAAGGATGACCAAAACGAAGAAGGTAAGAAGACTGTCCAGATAGAGAAGCGAGGAAGAGCAAAAATGGAGGAACCAACCCGCCATTCCAACAAAACGACCGAGCAATCTCTCCCCCAACAAGAGACCATATTTCAGGAGCAAGCTGTCAACACCCCAATGACACAGCCGAAAATCGCGCGAAATAAGCCGGTGAGAAGTTCCCCCACCTTCGGCCTTACAACGCAACCACCTTCCAGGCGACATGCCGCCTTCACCAAACAGAACTCACGAGCTTCTACAATCCCTACATGGAACGTCTTCAGCGTCATTAGGACGACAACTAATGACCATGTTTCCTGACTGAACAATCCTCAAAACTGTAAGTTTTAAAAACCTACCTAACTTTCTCCTCATGCTCACAACTTGATTCTCCATAAATTTAATGTTTATTTTCACTGTGATCATTTGAAATCAATTTTACCATTTTTTATATCATTTCAATTCAAATTTTAAATCTTTTACACCCTAATTTATCAAATTTTACTTAATTTTAGCAATTTATAAATTTTAAGTAATTACTTTCAATTTTGCATAAGAAAAAATCATAATATTTTTTAATTACTCGAATCATAATTCTAAACTTATTTGTGTGTTTTTATTAATATCTTATTTTATAACAAAACACAATTTATTTAATCTAATACCCCAAACTTTTCAAAAATCATTGTTATGTTCACTATTGTATTTAAACGCCCCATTCACCTTTTTTTTTCACTATCAAGCCATTGCCCTTTTACAAGGATAATTTTCGCACTACCATAATCAACGATTTAAAAATATATATTCAAATTTTAATAAACATAGGTGAAACGCTTTTTTTTAATTGCAAAAATCGAAAGAAATAATATCTTCAAAATCACAACTAGAAAAGTAACTGTCCTTCCCAAAAACAAGTTAAATCTCCAACATAGTTTCACTCCCTCGTTCTTTCTTTTTACATGCATAATTATTAATCATCCACACATCTCTCTCAACAAACTTCAACACACTCGCCCATCACTTTCTTCATTTGGCCACCATCTATTAGCGCGCGACTTCGCAACAAATCAATCTCGAGCCACACAAGCTCCATATCGTCGCCACTAAACGTGCCACGTCCACTAACAGCAATAATATCTCGATATGTTTTGTACAACCACCCCCATGACTAGTAAATTTGTTGTTCATGGTGAAACAAGTTAGATGCTGTACCAAAAACAAAGACTTCACGTGACACCTTTCCATTCAATTCACTCACTCGTGTCACACAGCGCATCACAATAATTTTTCTCACTCAACAGGCCACAAAGACGCCTTCATGCCTGTGACACCTCTCACCCCAAAGCGTGTCCACGTCGAAAGTCGCACTTTTACTCACATCTAAACCTGACATCATTGAATAACATTTTTACTAAGTCCGCAACAACGTCGAAACACAACACTTACGAACACCAAGAAAACTACATCTTTCAAATAGACCATAAAACTGTCAACAAGCTCTCACCACTCTCAAAGGGAGTTTAACCAGTAAACCAGTACCCTAACGTACATTCAAACCCTCAAGACTGTACTACAACAAGGATTTTCAAAACGTCTGTTATCTGACAGAGCGCCCGCTTTTACCTCAGACAAATTCCGTAAATTTCTAATAACACATGGTATACAACCCCTACTCACCACAAGCAAACAGTTTAATAAAACGCTTAAATGCCACCATTACAGGCAAAATCAGACCAGCTCATCTAGAAAATTCAATAGCTTCCTGGACTCAACTAGTTAAACGCATCACTCAAACGTATAATAACACACCCCATTCTGTCACAAGTTTTCCACCCACCTACTTAATGTCAATGTTATCCCCCCAGATCTAATAACTCATCTTAATCCATACCCCGAAATAAATGTAGCTCGAGAGATAGCACGCTCTCGTACCCAAAATAAGCATAAAAAAGATAAAGAAACATTTGATAAGCAGCACAGAACACCACATTTCGAAGTGAATGATCTTGTTATGGTAAAAAATTATAGACATCCCGACACAGGTAAATTAGCACCATATTTTACTGGACCATATACAATAATTGAAATCATCTCACCCAATGTTGTTCGAATAGATCGCCCCAATAAACCCCTCAATAGAGACAGTGACATTATACATACACTAGGCATCGTAACGGTTGGCGAACTCTTAAATTCCGCTCTCTCAGTCACCTGTGGATGGTCATTTTGGACACTTGTGTGCCGGTCACAAGTTGGATGGTAGATAACGTGGATTCCGGTGTTGCGAAAGCCATTCTGACAATTGCTCTGTCCTCCCGTTCTGTTGTTTCCCTTGGTCGACCGCTGCCGTCCTGACGTTTCATAATTCCGTTGTGGACCCACTTTTGCCAACATCGCCTAATAGCCGCATCACTTCGAAACAGAAGTCGCGCGATTAGTCGATTAGACCAACCAGCCTTTTTCAATCCAATGGCACGACCAATTTCAAACTCTGACATATATTATTAATATATTATTAATAGGCGTACTGCTAAAATATTAAACGTAAATTCTGAAAATCAGCTCGTGCCGCGCCGAATATTGAGTCTAGAATGCTCGTGCTGGATGCGCAGTTCAGATGCGCTTTGCATAAATCGGTCACTAAATTTCAATCATTTGCATGTTTGGTCGAAACCTCTTTGTATACGTATTTTTCATATAAATCGGACAACTGCTTCTTGGTGCGTCGATATTTTTGTTATAGAGTATATTTATAAACGTTTTGACATATCCTTATATCTATAAAAATGAAATGCGAAATCGATGTTTGTTATCGCTTCACGCAAAATCTACCGACTCAATCATTATGGAATTTCGCATGTAGGTAGCTGAATATTTCGTTTAACATATAGGCTATTCAAAAAACTAAAAAAGTTAATGTGCTTTTTTTAAAAAATCAAAAAACCAAAAAGCGTTAGTTCCAGCTTTTACCGCTTGGGCGCAGCACTGGTCGCGACGATAAATGAGTTTGATTGGTTGATAATTTACACGTGGTTTGTTTACAAGATGAATGTTAGTTTGTTTACACGATGAATGTTTTTAAAAGGTAAGATTATCTAATCGCCGTGAAACTTTAGGAAGTTATTTACTATACTACTGGGAAGATTTCTGGTGTCAATTTGATTTGAAATAAATATTCTTTGCAATTATTTTTGCAAATTTTCTACTTTCACTCGCAAGCAGCGCCTCTAGCGGCGTCTGTTGAAATTATATTTATGATTTGTAACAATGCTTAAAATGTTTTCCAAGTATAATAAATTTTATTTGAGAATTTAGTAATATAATATTCAAATGACGAAAAAATACTTGGCATTTCAATATTAATATATATTTAAAGAAAAAATTGTAACGTTTTTGTGTTAAATGTTAAAATGTAATGTTAAAATATATTTTTACATTGTTAATTTAATTTTCTGTTGTTTTATAGAAATGATGATGCAACTATAATTGTTGTTCTGAAAATATCTTTATTTACGGAGCTGCTAACCATAATAAATTATTTTTGAGCCCCTAATTGTTGTTGTTTATTATCGTTTGTTTATATAAAAAAATTACATTGTATGTGATGATGAAAACAAAAATGAAATTTTAAATTAATATATATAATTCATTTTGAGAGAAAGAAATAATTAATTATCAAATTCACAAAAGTGACAATATCTTATTCAAAACTAGCCGAATGACCCGGGCAACGCCCGGGTTTTACCCGATTAAATGTTTTTATTCAAATACTATTCGTTACAAATATAAATTGGCGCCGTGGATGTCACTCTTGTGAAACGTCCCGCTCCAAACTTTGTGTCTGAAAAGCGATATTTTTATAGAAAGATGATCTAGCTTTTGTTTTCTGCTCGAATGAATGTTTTTCTGTTAGAATTTTGTTCCTTCGTACAAAATAATGAACTGGTTCCACCCGTGGTCTCTGCTTTTTGGAATTTTTCCCGATATAATTTTGTATCTGATAATCAAACATGATACAGCAATATCGTCATCATTATTTTCTGAATAAAAATATATAGTTTTAATAATTGATTTATATATTTTTTAAAATAGCCTATCGTCTTCCCCGTATTTTTTTTACCTATGTATGGGAATTTTGGTTTGAATTAGTGAACTACTGCGAATTTGTATACCGGACATACAGACAGACAAACAAACATACAAATATTCATTTTTATATATTAACTAGACGAATGACCCGGGCAACGCCCGTGTTTTACCCGATTGAATGTTTTTATTCCAATACTATTTGTTACAATTATAAATTGGAGCTGTGGATGTCACTCTTGTGAAACGTCCCGCTCCAAACTTTACATGTACATTAGGTCAGCTGGTATTACCCCTCATTTTCACCGCTAGTGGCGCGAGCGAATTGACTTTTTGTAAATATACATAATTATAAAGATAGAAGCTTCTATAGAAGATAATGATCATAATGATGATGCGCGCGCATCCGTGACATGAGGAATTGAGGAATTGTTGAGGAAAGACGGTCGTGACTATATATGTTGATAATAATAATAATAATAATATAATAATAATTATTATTATTATTATCATTAGATAATGATATAATGATCATAATGATGATGCGCGCGCATCCGTGACATGAGGAAGGACGGTCGTGACTATATATGTTGACTAGACGAATGACCCGGGCAACGCCCGTGTTTTACCCGATTGAATGTTTTTATTCCAATACTATTTGTTACAATTATAAATTGGAGCCGTGGATGTCACTCTTGTGAAACGTCCCGCTCCAAACTTTACATGTACATTAGGTCAGCTGGTATTACCCCTCATTTTCCCCGCTAGAGGCGCGAGCGAATTGACTTTTTGTAAATATACATTATATTATAAAGATTGAAGCTTCTATAGAAGATAATGATCATAATGATGATGCGCGCGCATCCGTGACATGAGGAATTGAGGAATTTGAGGAAAGACGGTCGTGAATATATATATTAATAATAAAATAATAAAATAATAATAATAATTATTATTATTGTTATTATCATTAGATAATGATAATGATCATAATGATGATGCGCGCGCATCCGTGACATGAGGAATTGAGGAAAGACGGTCGTGACTATATATATTAATAATAAAATAATAATAATAATATAATAATAATAATTATTATCATTATCATTAGATAATGATAATGATCATAATGATGGTGCGCGCGCATCCGTGACATGAGGAATTGAGGAGGAAAGACGGTCGTGACTATATATTATGATAATAATAATAATAAAATAATAATAATAATATAATAATAATTATTATTATTATTATCATTAGATAATGATAATGATCATAATGATGATGCGCGCGCATCCGTGACATGAGGAAAGACGGTCGTGACTATATATGTTTACGCCCGGGTTTTACCCGAGTGCGTATATATTTTTAAAATGTTTTAATTGAAATACTATTCGTTACAATTATAAATTGGCGCCGTGGATGTCTCTTTTGTGAAACGTCCCGCCCCAAACTGTGCGTGTCTTGAAAATATAAAAATAAAAATGTGAACGGAAAAATATGTCCAGGGTAGCCTAGTGGTCATGGCATCTGCCCGGTAAGCGGAAGATCGTGGGTTCGATTCCCATCCCTTGACACTTTTTTTATTTTATCCATTCTGATCAAAATCTATCCGTGAACTTCACACAGTGAACTTCACACAGACAGAATAAGGCAATTATATAAGTAGATAATCCAAATTGTGCCTTATCACACACTATTTTTTTATTTGGCCTTATTACCTTGTGTTCATAATCTATGACGTAATGCCGGCGGCGCGCGCCCGTTGGCTGCCGGCGAGCACGTGACCTCCCTGTGCGCGCGCATCCGTGACAGCGGCCGATGAGGAATTGAGGAAAGACGGTCGTGACTATATAATATTAATAATAATAATTATTATTATTATTATTATTATTATAATTATTATTATTATTATCATTAGATAAGGATAATGATCATAATGATGATGCGCGCGCATCCGTGACAGAACCGGCCCGCCCATGACGGTCGTGACTATATATGTTGATAATAAATGTTTTCAAAAAATTATGTGTTTCAAAAATATATTTAAACTCATATAACAATATTTATATACGTTTATAAATCAATATATAGGTGGATTGGATATTTTCTAGAATCGTTTTAACAAATGTTCGTTAGGCAAACTTTTACTCGGATAAAAAATGTGCGAAGCCGTGTACATTCGCTAAATACAGTTATTTACAAATCTTCGTTTGTGGCAAGATACTATTCCTTCAACTTCAAATTACCGAGTGAACCAATTAATACAGATTTTTTTCAACTTATCGAGTATTTTTCAAGGGACCGGGAAAAAATTATCGAGAGTGTAGACAAGTATAGATTCAGTAGGGATTGGATGTTAGCTAGAATCGTTTTAACAAATGTTTGTTAAGCAAACTTTTACTCGGGTAAAAATCGGGCGAAGCCGGGTCATATATATATATATATATATATATATATATATATTAATTGAATAGCATATTTTGGATCAAAAATAAAATAAACATTTTATTTAATATAAAGGCCAATATTTCAATAGGCTATACGCCTAACTTCGTCAGGGCTTTTCTTGTTTTTGAACTGCTTTAGTTCATCACGTGATGCCTTCACGCGACGATATATAAATATTTGCAACTCTGTGGGGATAAAATTTAAAATATATACACACAAAAATATTAATAAGAATAGACTATATATGTACATTTATAAAAATTAAAAAATAATATATGATTTCTAATAAGTATAATAAAATAATTTTAAATCGATTTGAACTGTAGATATAACGGAGGTATGTCAATTTTTCTATTAATACTGTTGGTATCTTTCATTGAGGTCCAACTTTCTAAAAAGAGTCTTGAATGTTTATCTTGAATGTTGTTATATATAATTTCTGTTTTTTCAAAATTTGGTATATGGTCCTGTTTGAGTGCGTGATCTACTAAAAGTGATAATGGGCTATGGTTTTTAAAAGCTGTTTTGTGTTGATTTACTCTTTCTTCAAGAGTTTTACCGGTTTCTCCTATGTATGTTGCAGGGCATGATTTGCATGGAATGCGATATACTATGTTTGATTTAAATTGATGAATGCTATTATGTTTAGTGTTTGGATGGCGTAGAATTTCTTTCAGATTTGCTGTGGTTTTGTATCGGGTTTTGATATTGTAATTTTTAAGTATTCTTGTTATTCTTTCAATGCCATAATTGTATGGCAGTGCACAGTATTTATTCGGTTCTTCACTATTGTTTGTAGGACTTTTGGTGGGCTTATATATATGTTTCTTGATGAAATTCGAAGGATATTCATTATTTTTCATCTCATTGTAAAATATGTTCTGTTCAGCTTTATTATTTTTAATATTTGAGGAGCAGCGGGTGGAAATTCTTTTTGATAGTGTTTTTATAACGGATATTTTATGATTATTATTATTGCGTATGATATTGTTTTTTACAGCACAATACAACAATGTTGGCAAGTTTCTCTAGAGTGGAATGTCGAGGTGACGAATCCACTCCAGGGCCTCCTCTGTGCACCGGTGGATATCCCCAAGTGTTCCCTGGAAGAATCTTCGAGGACAGTCCCTTAGGATATGGATTTTATGATTAATGGGGCCAAATGAATTAAAATTGAGATATTTGCCTGTATGCGTTGGTTTTCTATATATACTGGTTTCTATTTTGCTGTTTATTCTGGTGAGCTTGATGTCTAAGAATGCCAAAGTTCTGTTATTTTCTATTTCATATGTAAAGGTTAAAAATGGCTTTAAACTGTTGAGGAAGGTTAGAATATTGTCGAGGTTGCTATTTTGACTGATGCAAATGATGTCATCAATATATGTTTGTCGGCTCTGCACGACCTCAATATGTAACTAATCTCGCTGAATTTGAAGAGGACAGAGAGTTAAATCTGGAAGAGTTTTTTTGTCGCACTTTAACCAAGAAAAATTATATTTAACCAAGTACTGAGCAACAATATTTTTTAGTCAAATATTATGATGACAATATTGCCGTATCATGCTTGATTGCAATAAAAAATTATTTTGGTGAATATTCACTAAAACAGACCACGGGCGAAGCCAGATAATGATTAATAGTAGGCAGGAACAAAATTCTACCAGCGAAACATTCACTCGAGCAGAAGACACACGAAGCCAAGTCATCTCTATATATAAAATATCGTTTCTCGGCCTTTTGGCTAAGATCATGTAGTATATCTCTAGATATGTTTATTTATGTATATCTTTTTAAAAATCTATTCAGTAGAGTGAGTGGATATGTTTTCTCGAAAAAGGAATTTCATATAACTATATTAATAAAATGCAAATTTCATAAGAGGACATCACTAAAAACTTTCGTTACAATGCATCAATTTCGACCAAATTTTCAACATTTATGTAAAACGAGATGGAGCAGGTTTTGCTTAACATCAAAATATTTTTCCCTAACATTAACATGCGTAACTTCGCTGTTATCGATTAAATACAAAAAAAAATCAACAGAGTTAATTTTATTTATATATAAATACAAAATTAAATTTCAACAGAGTTAATATTTTTACATACTAGCTAATAATCTCAATCTAAAAATATAATATAAAAAGCCAACAATGAAGAGTGAATGTAAGATAAAAAGCCAACAATGAAGAGTAAATGTAATATAAAAAGCCAACAATGAAGAATGAATGTAAGATAAAAAGCCAACAATGAAGAATGAATGTAAGATAAAAAGCCAACAATGAAGAGTGAATGTAAGATAAAAAGCCAACAATGAATAGTAAATGTAATATAAAAAGCCAACAATGAAGAATGAATGTAAGATAAAAAGCCAACAATGAAGAATGAATGTAAGATAAAAAGCCAACAATGAAGAGTAAATATGATATAAAAAGCCAACAATGAAGAATGAATGTAAGATAAAAAGCCAACAATAAAGAGTAAATGTAATATAAAAAGCCAACAATGAAGAATAAATTTAAGATAAAAAGCCAACAATGAAGAGTAAATATAATATAAAAAGCCAACAATGAAGAATAAAGGCAATGTGACACGGCAATGTGACACGGGAAAAAATGTTCACTAGATAAAACTATGATTTTCTAATGTAGAAAATTAGGAAAGACAAAATTCAGGATGACACGGCACACAGGGACCGGGAAAAAATGTTCACTTTATCGAGAGATTCAAATTTACGAGTTTCAAATTATCAAAATATATCTTTTTTTTTAAATAAGTTTTTAGAGAATTGTTTTAACAAATATTCGCTAGACAAACCTTTACTCGGGTAAAACCCCGGGCGAAGCCGAGTACGTTTTATAAGTTTATAGAGAATTGTTTTAACAAATGTTCGTTAGACAAACATTCACTCGGGTAAAACCCGGGCGAAGCCGGGCACATCCGCTAGTATATATATATAAATGAATGTATGTGTGTGTGTGTGTCTGTTTGTCCTTTATGCCTGACCAAACCACTCATTGGAACGCCATGAAACTTTGGGAAGTTATTTAGTATAGTACTGGGAAGGTTTCTAGCAAATAAAATTTTTGAAATAACTTTCGCCTAAAAATAATCAAGGTAAATATTCTAATTTATCTGTAATAATTCAACAATCTGCTCTAAATATTATCATGATGATACGATGATTTTGTAATGTAGAAAATTAGGAAAGACAAAATTCAGGATGACACGGCAATTTATTTTAGACAAGAATAATGCTACAATTCCAAGGCAAGATACTATTCCTTCAACTTCCAATTACCGAAGGAACCAATTAATATTGATTTTATTCAACTTATCGAGTATTTTTCAAGGGACCGGGAAAAAATGTTCACTTTATCGAGAGATTCGTTAGAAAAACCTTTACTCGGGTAAAACCCGGGCGAAGCCGGGTACGTCCGCTAGTATTATATAAATATATGACGTAACGAATTATATTATCATTATTATCATAATATTCTGTATGTTCCCGAATATTATTATCAATAATATTCGTTAGGCAAACTTTCACTCGGATAAAACTCGGGCGAAGCCGGGTACACATCCGCTAGTATATATATATATATATATGGCAATTTAACCAACAACCCCATATTGTATATAACTTATAACAAGGTTTTCATGTTGTATAATAGAAACACATCTGTAAATGATTATACGCATGATTGGCATGTGTCATTACATCATCATATGTAATGTAATTTGTACAAACTGAGGATAAATAAATAAAACTCTGTAATATATTAAGAGTTGAGCTAACGCAAAAGGTCAATAACGTCTAAATTCGAGATAGATTTAGAAGTTCAACAGTTTCCCGGGTGAATAAAGATCGCCTCTACCGAAAAAATAGACGCCAAAACTATGCGCTATCTATTGACCGGCTTCGCAAACTAGCGGACTCGGGTCGATGACAAAGCCACAAGAAAAGTATTTGGAAAACATGAACACCTATTTGGCAGACAGTGAAGATTTAAATATAGCCCTTATGGAACTCGTGAAATAAAAAAACCCCATGGATTAACGAGGGCCTTCAGCCCAAGACCATGGTCTCTAGGTGGGCGCTTCTCAATTTTCCAAAACAGCTCAGTCACAGACCCGAGTCCACTAGCTTGCGGAGACGGTCAATAGATGGCGTCTCGATTTTGCGCATATCTTGACCGATATGGCACGACCATTATATATATTATTAGAAATCATCATTAATTTATTGTTTATTTCATGAAATCGAGGCAATCATTGACTAATGGGGTTATACCTCAAAACCATGGCCTTCAGGTCGGCATTCTAATTTTCCAAATTGGGTGTTGAGGCTTTTTCGTAGACCTGAGACTTCGAAATTGAAAAGACGGTTAGTAGATGTCATATTTATTTTGAAATGAGAAGAATTTGCTCCCTGAAAATATTCATTAATATATATTGAATTATCTGTAAATTTATTCAAAATTAGACCCGCAAATTGTTGAAACAAAACATTCTTTATATATAAAAAAATCGGAATTTATATTGAACGAAGATTCCTTTATTTCTAATTCTTTTGGTATCTTATTTCTAATCTAATTCACTTTCTTCGAGTTAGTTGTTAACTTTCATTTCATTTTATATCCAATAATAGTGAGTAGTTAAGTTTGAATTTGTATTTATGATATATTTACTTTTATAAAATTCTATTTCAATTCTATTAACGACCTCTCCTATTTTTTCACAGTCAATTTATTTTAAGGGCAATAAATCTTTTAGTATTTTTCATTTTCAAAATATTTCTTTTTAACGAAGGATATCAACATGTTACTATATAAATTTCATACAGATAGTTTAAAAAAATGTATATATATAAATATTATCGGGCAAAAAATGATATAATAGAAATTTTGAGCTTATTATTGAGAAAAATATAACTATATCTTGAGTTTTAAAATTGTGCGATTTTCTTATTGTATTTGCAGTCGTTAGTTCATTAAAAAAAACTAAATTCTACTAATCAGCTAGTTCCCTGAATTTATTAAAAGCATTGATTATATCAAAAACAAATAAATGAAAAACAACAAAAAATATGTTAGATATCTTCTTGGTTTTTCAACAGCAAAAAAATAAATTTTCTGTGCTGAGGCATGGATCTAAACTTGTATATTTATAAATATAAAAAAAGTGTGTTGCATACAAGAAAAAACAACAAGGTTGAGATCCAGCTTGAAGTGGCGCCATCTAGATTTATGGTTTTCCAAATTCCCAGATTTTCTATAAAAATAAAAAAGTAATCGAATTTTTCTAATCATAAATGGAAAAACAAAGTTAACTTTACACCGCATGTTAATGATATTCTGTGTAAGGCAGGACGTATGAAAAATTGATTATGTTCACTAAGTGGCAATATGTGGGGTTTAGACACTCAAAAGAGGTTAACTTTATTCAAAATAATCATTACGCCTGTACTTACATACGGTTCTGAAATTTGGTTCAAATATTTAAACAATCGTTGTAAACAAAAACTGAACTCCATGCAGTACCAGATCATTTTATGGGCAGTTAGAGCATACAAAACCACTTCATCAAACTGTGTGCATAGCTTGGCAAAAATTCCACTCCTAACAGACTATATAGAATCTAGAATAATCAAATATGATCTAGCTCAACTGTCCATTGAAGATCTAATTACTTACGAACCCCATGCTCCAAGTATAGTCAAATCATTCTTACACGCAAAAATGAATGAAATTTTTGAGAACACTAATGAAATTTTCAGAAGCTTTTTCGTATTTGGAATTCCAAGATTTTTCCGTCCAAATTTTTTTAATATCCAATTCATTACAGATCATGGCAATTTTGGGAAATTTTTGGCAACTATCGGCGCCGTGAAGGAACCAGGATGCTTCTGCGGATGTGAAATTCAAGACGCGAGACATCTACTTCTGGAGTGCCCAATTTTCCGGGATTTTAGAGAAAATAGATTTGGTCGTATTGGACAGCTTGATGAATTTGCAGACAAAAAAGAAAAGTATAAGAATGTTGATCAATTTTGTAAATACATATACAACTCTCTCTTGAATTGGAAAAAAAGAGAAGGAATCTTAGAAAAAAAAAGAACTGCGATGCTTGCTCTGTATGTTTTGCTTTGTTGTTTGTTTTTCTCTTTGGACAATTTTCCTTAGTTAATTTATGTAAAATAATGAATTGAACAGGATTGTATATAGCCGAATTGCTGTAATGCAGTGAAAGGTATTGACGCAAATATCCCTGAGTTTGGGATATCGCGTTTCATGATGTTAATAAAGTTAATTAATTAATTTCACTTGAAATGATAAATTGTATTTACAGTAAATTTATATATTTCCTTTAAACTTCTCTGCTTTAATACTATTTTATTTCTATATTTATTTAATAAAAAAGGCATATATTGGATATTATCATTTATTTTACCAATATTTCAGTTTGCTGAACGACAGCCTTCATCAAGGTGTTATAACATTTTAAAGTGTGCCAACAACAAACTCAGCGCCACATAACGTCGACAGAATTAAGTTTTAAAAATATTTGTTATATTCAATGGGGAGAAAAAATGTAATATATATATATGTGACAATATAGTGGTATTAATGTGGTGAGGAGAGAAATAATCACACGACGAGTTGGAAGAGGAATTTGGAAGCCATCCGAGAGAGAGAGAGGTAGCGAGAAGGCTGTCCGCTGAACGACTGTCTTGTGTGGTCACCCCCCGATTACCAAAATAGTCCTCAGGTGTTGACGGGCGGGCCCCTTTTGCCGCCCCTTTGGAATGTCGTGATCTCTAAAGTGACGCCCTTTAGCTACCCATCTCTCTCTGGCTGATTCTATGTTTGTTTTATTAATCCTGGAAGACAATATATTATGACATATGGCCCCCGTTGAAGAAGGCTGAACATGGTTTGAGTATACTTAAAGCTGGAGAAGCCAGGAATAGAGAAAATAATTTCACAGTTGAAATTAGTTAAGGTAATGGTGACATAGTTTTATGTAAATAAAATATAGTATAGTACACAAGTAAATATTATTTACAAGCAATTTTACAACACCGGAGAGTTTGACATTTAAGGAAATCTTCGAAAATATCAAGGTTATAAAAGGCTATATAACTTGGCATGGGCTTTCTATGCTATAGGTGTAGAGTATGAGAAATGAGGTTGAGGTTGGCAATTGTGTGAGCTCAGGACTGAGGTAAATATAAAACTACATAAAATGTTAGAACCTTGGCGAACAGGGCGAGGGAAAACTTGCCCTGGGCCATTCTACCTTATCTATGTAGTCACTTGTGTAGCGAGTCCGAGGGGAAAGTCCCGTGTGTAGGTGAGGTAGTCGAATGGACTTATATTTAATTTTCGAAGATAAAATAGTTCTAGATGCAAAGGTAGAATATAGGCGGACAGAGTGAGGGGAAACTTACCCTGGGCCTTTCTACCTTAATTATTTAGATACTACTGGGTTCGTAAAGTCTCGTTGTCAGGTTAGTAATTGGTAAAGATTTCAGGGGATAAGCGGTTCAAATATCTTTGATCATCTTGATTGTAAGTCTAGTCATGTTGCTTTCGTGAGTTAATAGCCGTTTTAGTATGGATTAGAGTGTGATTGAGGTGTTTATATGGGAAATTGAAGGTATTTTAGGTTGGTCTCGATCATTTACGGGCGGTGAAATAAATTGTTCGTTTTCCGTATAGTGTTTTAATTTGTTGACATGAATTGTATCTGTCTCATGACTTAGAGGTCGGTTGGAGCGGTTGATCCGTACGATTTGAGGGGAAATTATCTCCAGTATTTCATAAGGTCCTGAGAAGAAAGGTGCCAGTTTACCGTTATCTGGATGGTGGTATGTTTTTGCCAAAACGAGATCGCCTACTTCAAAATCGGAAGCTCTAAGTGTTTGGTCGAATCTCGCTTTGTCGCGTAAGTGTCGTTCGTGTGTCCTTTGATAGGCCAATTCTCTGGCGTCGTCGATTTTTGGGTAGTTTTGTAAATGCTCGGATAGTTGTAGCGGAAAACAACCTAAAAAAGGTATGACGGTGGAAACCCGGTCACAGAATGTGGGGTATGGTTTTAAGCCTGAAGGACCTGAGGTAGTAGTTTGGTCCAGGCCGTCTTAGGTTGTTGGAGGCGCAACAGTTTAAGTTTGCCAGTAATCGTTGCGTTTAGTCGTTCACTTAATCCGTTGGCCTGAGGGTTGTTGCTTGTCGTGAGAAGTTGGCCAATGTTATGTCTAATCAAAAATCTACGAAATTTCGGAGAGGTGAAGGCAGGAGCTCTATCCGTCAAAAGTCGTTCAGGAGAACCAAACTGCATCACCTTTTTAATCACTTGGGTATAGGTGAGAATGCTGGTGGACCGCGATGGAAATGCCCACGCGTACCGTGTGGCATGGTCCACTACGACATGTAAGAAGGTCTGAGAATTGCCATATTTCGCGAATCCAGAAATAGTATCTAGTGACACTAGTTCGTACGGCAGGACCGCTGGGGGGAGTTGTCCCAATTCTCCGTAGATAGGTCCTTTTGGTGGTTTGACTAATTGGCATACTGAACAGGTTCTTACATGTGTCTTGATGTCATCTGTCATGCCGTCCCAATAGTATTGGGCTGCGATCAGTCTGGTCATCTGCGAAATGCCGGGGTGATTGAAATGGCGATGGGCTCGTTGTAGTAGGGTGCCACGGAGTGATGGTGGAACAATTATTTTAGTGACACCCCGTCGTGTGATGGTCATAAGGTCCTTGTCATTGAGGATATACCTTGTGTCCCTCCGTAATTCGCCCTGATGATTTTTTATTTGACCTGTGGATAGGAATCCGCAGAAAGGGTTACGGGAGAGTAGGTCCGCCTCGTACTGACGCGAGCCCTTGAAGTATTTGACCTCATAGTCGTAAGCTGAGAGTCGAAGGTTCCAACGAAAGAGGCGTCCAGTGAGGTCTTTTATGGTCTTTAGCCATTGTAAGGCATGATGATCCGAGTAGATGACAAACTTTGTACCTAGGAGGTACACTCGGAATTTGTCAACGCACTCTACAATGGCTAAGCACTCCAGTTCAGATATAGTGTAATTACGCTCATAGGAACGCAACCCACGACTGTAATATTGTACAGGGTAGATGTTACCGTCAGGATGTTCTTGTTTGAGTACACCTGCGATGCCCTGCGTGGAAGCGTCGCAATAGACTTGGCATGGCAGTCCTTCTTGAAATAGATGTAACACAGGTTGTGTTGCGAGGTGTTGCTTCAATTTATCAAAGGCTTGTTGACAATTCG
The DNA here is from genome assembly GCA_030710605.1 of Cordylochernes scorpioides. Taxonomy (NCBI): domain Eukaryota; kingdom Metazoa; phylum Arthropoda; class Arachnida; order Pseudoscorpiones; family Chernetidae; genus Cordylochernes; species Cordylochernes scorpioides. The sequence continues at coordinate 47,839,531 of CP092876.1, read as the reverse complement.
GGCTCCAAAGCCATTTGGCGTTCTTTTTTAGTAATTAATTTAAGGGGTGGCGAAGTCTAGCATATTCTGGGATGAATTTATGATATACGTTGACGGCTCCTAAAAATGATTGTAGGTTTTCAATGTTGATAGGGGTTCTAATAGCGTTGATGATTTCGGTATTTTTAATATTAGGTTTGTAAGTCCTTGGGGTGATGTGGTAGCCGAGAAAATCTATTTCATTTTGATAAAAAAATACATTTTTAAAGGTTAAGTTGGAAATTTTCCTCTAAACAGAATTTAAAGAAAAGTCGAAGGTGCGTAAGGTGTTGTTCTGAGAGGTCAGAAAAATAACGAAGTCGTCATAATAATGAAAGAGAGGTGGTGTTTGTGGATCAACTGGGTAATCACACGTTCGAAAATTTGGGGTGCTGATTTGAATCCAAAGGGTAAGCGTTTGAAATTATATTGCCCTTGTTGAGTCACGAAAGAGAGTAGTGGTTGACTCTCCTCCGCGATGGGGATTTGATAGTATGCATTGCTTATGTCAACGGTGCTAAATACTCTGGCTTTCGACAGGTTATCCAGTACCGTTTCTATCAATGGAAAAGGATGCAAATCCGAGGGTACTAGTTCGTTCACGCGACGGAAGTCAATGCAGAGGCGCATGGTGTTATCGCGCTTGCGAACGAGTGTCACAGGAGAGGAATATGGGCTAGAGGAGGGGGTGATTATGTCATGTTTTAGAAGTTGAGATATCTGGTCCTGAATATCCTTCTGGTAGGCATAGGGAGTTCGGTATGGTCGGAGGGAAATAACCTTATCGGAAATAATTTTGAGTTTTACAGGGGTTATGTTGAGTGGTAATACATTGAATTTATTGATAGGGAAAATATCTTTAAAAGAATACAATAATTGCTGATAAGGGATAGTCAGTTCTGGGCGTTGTTCGATAAATTATTTAATCATCAATTCTCTAGAGGCGCATGGGCTGGTAGGAAGGCTATTAAGGTTGTAAAAGTGAGAAGGGCATTCAGGGGAAGGTAGATAAATATTACTAAGGGTTGTTTGTAAGTAAGGCTCACGTGGAGGTTGAAAATCGTCAACGCCTAAGTTAACCGAGTGAATTATGGGTCGCTTAGGGTTAGAAGTTATTATTCGCGAGCCGTGCTTACAAGTGGGAAGGTCACATACAAAATGGTACAAATGTTTAGGTACTGGAACACTATTTTGAAGTATCAATTGATTATGAAAATCTATTGTTAATCTTAAGAATTGCATAACATGAATAGATAGGATACCATGTTCAAGGGGTGAATTTAAAATATAAAATGTTTCATTAAAATTAAAATTATTAAATTGTATTGGTAAGGTAACTAATCCGATTGGTTTGGCATGACTAGATATAGTACGGATAATAACATCATTGTTAATATGGGTGGAACAAATGAAACTATTAACAATTTTAATATATTCAAATTGGTTTAAACTAATTATGGAAACATTGGCTCCAGAGTCAATTAGGAATGGCATCTTTAAAGAATGAATGATAGGGGTTAAAATAATTGCACTTACAGGCGTATGCTGGTTTAGGGTGCAGGTAGGTTCATTGAGCTTCGGAGGAGTTCTGCTGCTGAAGCTGGCATTACTTGGTTTCTCCCGAGCTCGTCGTTGTTGCGGTCTCGTAGACACCTGCAGGCCCAGTCGATCTTTGGGGTTGCTCAACGCTGTGGACCGCAGGTGTAAAGGTCCGAAAAGTCTGCTGGTAGGGCCCTCGCTGCTGACACTGTGCGTGCCAGTGTTGTCCGCCACAGTAACGGCAAGGATATGGTGGGGTCTTGTCCACGGTGGTGGAAGGTGCTCTGCTCTGGCGCGGTGATCGTTGTTGGGCAGCTTTAGTGCTGGTGTTATCCCCTTCGTATGTCAGCTGTTGGGCTAAGCACAACCATTCTTCTGGTCCCGAGGGTTGTGCCATCTTTAATAGGTTGCCATAGGCAACACCGTTGGATAGTGCTTGCACGATGGCACTCTTAGGGAGGTTGATCGCCAATCCTATTCGGATCTTGTTCTTGTAGTAGGTCTCGATCTCGGCCATCGATGTTCATTTAAGTTCATAGAACTCTTGAAGAGTGAAGCTAGGGCGTCGGGGATAGACGGCGCAGAGTGACTCCTTGACCTCTTCATAAGTCTTATTGAGTAGAGCTAAGTCTTGTGCCATTTTGCAAGGTTCGCCTCTGAGTGATGATAGAGCCTTTCGAGCTTGGCGTGCTGGCTCTAAGTTGTGGAAGTTCGGCTGAGACTCAAGTTGTGAGAATAAGTGTGCGGCAGGTTCATCTCCGTCGTAGGTGATTGCTTCTTCAGACTCACGGTTTAAAAGTTGGTCGAGACAGAGGGTGAGAGTTCGAAGGGAAGCGGCTACAGTAGAGTCGGTCGTTGGTTCTTGTGGAACTTGGTTGTGGGTTTGTTCGATCATCGTGGTATTGCTTCTTGTTTTCTTCATAATCTGGTATATGAGGGATTTGTTTCCCGGTCAGGTCTTATTCTGTCGACTTTCAATGTGACAATATAGTGGTAATAATGTGGTGAGGAGATAAATAATCACACGACGAGTTAGAAGAGGAATTTGGAAGCCATCCGAGAGAGAGAGGTAGCGAGAGGGCTGTCCGCTGAACGACTGTCTTGTGTGGTCACCCCCCGACTACCAAAATAGTCCCCAGGTGTTGACGGGCGGGCCCCTTTTGCCGCCCCTTTGGAATGTCGTGATCTCTAAAGTGACGCCCTTCAGCTACCCATCTCTCTCTGGCTGATTCTAGGTTTGTTTTATTAATCTTGGAAGAGCATATATTATGACATATATATATCTATATTATGGACAAAATAAATTTTGTAAAATATGGGTGTGAATATTTTGAAAATTAACAATAACGCCTATTTTATTATATTTAAAATTATTTGTACTATGTGTAAAGGATTTTTCGTATAAAAAGATAAAAATAACAAAATATGTATAAAATAAATGGTTAAACTAATTTTTTTACCGAAAACACAAAGCGCAAAAAAGGTTTGAGAAGTTGTTTAAAATAAAATATTAAAATAAATGTAGATGTAAAATTGTGAAATTTGAAATAAAATATAAGTGAAAATGGGTAAAAATATTAAAAAATAAGATATCACACAAATAAAACATTGAAGACTATCATGCAAACACATGCTGATTCCTTCAGTGTAGCGCGCGTGCGGCCTCGGACATCTAAGGGCATCATAGACCTGTTATTGCTCTGTTTCGTGCGGCTAAAAGCCGCCTGTCCCTCTAAGAAGACCCGCTCACGGTACAAAGGACCGTGGGTCTATTTAGTAGGCTAGAGTCTCGTTCGTTATCAAAATTAACTAGACAAATCGCTCCACCAACTAAGAACGGCCATGCACCACCACCCACCGAATCAAGAAAGAGCTATCAATCTGTCAATCCTTCCGGTGTCCGGGCCGGGTGAGTTTTTCCGTGATGAGTCAAATTAAGCCGCAGGTTCCACTCCTGGTGGTGCCCTTCCATCATAAACTTTGGTGGAATCTGACCGCCTTCGAAACTCTAACTTACGTTCTTGAATAAGGAAAACATTCTTGACAAAGGCTTTCGCAGTAGTTCGTCTTGCTGCGGTCCAATAATTTCACCTCTAGCGACGCAATACGAATGCCCCCGTCTGTCCCTCTCAATCATTACCTCGGGATCCGAAAACCAACAAAATGGAACCGAGTTCCTGTTCCATTATTCCATGCACCAGCCTGCTTTGAGCAGCCTAATTTTTTCAAAGTAAAATTGCCGGAGAACCCGATCAATCGGTAAAAGCCAACCGGGCCCACCAACGTGCTGTCGGCCCCAACGATAAACGCTTTGCAACGTATCGAAAGGAGAGCGACTGAGTTCCAACTACGATCTTTTTAACCGCAACAACTTTAATATACACTATTGGAGCTAGAGTTACCGCGACTATTTATATATATATATATATATATATATATATAATAAGCGTGTGATTATATATATATTATATATAATAAGCGTAGTCTACAAGGAGTGATAATGAATTTAAAGATTTATTAATGGATTGCTTCATTTTCAAAAATAATATATATATATATTTAGACGATAAAAACATGGCGAAGGAAGACGAGTTTCTTTTATTGATGCATTAGAGCAAGCTTTCGGACAAATGCCCTTCAACAGGCGCGATAAAAAACGACACTATGATCGATACCGATGGCTGTAGTGAATATATACATACACATATTAATTTACATAAATATAGAGAAAAGCATGCAAATGAGCAATTTACCTATTTGTAAAAAAAAATAATCATAGAGGATAATTCAAGAGATGCAAAACCATAGCTGAAGGAAAGAAATATTAATGCCATAGGATTTAAGTTTTCTGGCTATATCAACTGAGGAGGGGGAGGAAGGGTAGAAAACACAATGATCTGTAAGTCATGGAAGGATTAGAATATGTAGGTGTATAAGTGTATTTATTAATGAACGAGAGCGGAAAAGAAGCTGCAGAGAGCTGGGTTATGATACGATTTCTTTATATTATTTTAAAGATGTCCATGGAACAATGGGTGAATATTCTTTTTGTAAGAGTTCTAACAATTATGATTTTATGGGAGGTAGGACAGTGAGAATTGTAGTGAGTGTAGCAGAGGGGGCACTGTTTTTTATGATAAACTGTAGTGTGAAATGAGGATGGGGTGCGAATAATTAAAATATCTAGGAATGGGATAACATGGTTAGTTTCAGTTTCTAGATTAAAGGAAATATCCTGATTGTAATTATTAAGAACTAGCGTTCTCGTGTCGGTGACGGTCAATAGATGGCGTCTAGTTTTGACGGGAGGCGACCTTTGTCTCTTCAAATCAATATCCCCCGGCAAAATTTCCATCTATATTTTAGCCATAGATTTGGCCCAGCCACTTTGCCAGCTATACACCTCTTTGGCAGATTGTCAAGATTCCATTAGATCCCGTGTGGGTCTTGGAATAAAGTCCGCCCTACACTGACGAGGGCCATTAGCACGAAACCATGGTCCCTTGATGGACGCTTTTCAGTTTGCCAAAGCTGATTTTGTGGCTTTGTCACCGACCCAAGACCGCTATTTTTGTGTTTAAATGCTACAATGTATATCAAGCTGATGAGAGGATTTTCTGTAAACTTTGGTAATTCTTTTTAATAAAACAAGTTGCAACCTTAGCTTTTACTCTTTAATATAAAAAAAATTAACTTGCGGGTTTTGGATTTATAAATATCAATAACGAAGCATTTACACCTATATTTTTTTATATATTTCCAACGTTTATCCTTGTTTTTCCTTGAAAATGTAACAGCGTGTCCTCGAAACGTTAAAAAAATAATAAAAATATTAGGTTGATGTAACTCATAAATAATATTTTACCTATTCATTAAAACTACAACCTGCAATCTTCTCTAAATCATGGATATAGCAGATACAAATAGAAAATTCGACATATGGCTACCCAAATGTACATTCTGTATCAAAATAAAACATTCCATATAGAACACCTCAAATCTTGAATCAAAATGTAAAAGTTTTTCCTGAAATAGGGTTGCTAAAATGATATTTTCCAATTCGTAAATATTTTCGCTTTGGACGAATTCGTGCCTTATATATTTACAAGGGCTGGGAAAGATGTCTCCTGTGTCAATTTACTGTTACTCTCAATTTAATGTCGGAGCTATTTCCTTCGATAAAGAGCACTCAAGGTGTTCCTCTGAAATTTAAAAAGATGTTTGCGCCCAAACTTTCGTCTACATTCATTTCAAAATATTAGTGCGCAGTATTTTGGTATAAAAAAGAAAATTTGGAATTTATAAATTTAAATCGTGCAAAGGAAGATTAACATTTTGTTTATTAAATTACTGACATATTTGTTTGGCTTCTTCTATAAAATTTGAAATATATAAATATATATTTACTCTCTTACACCTGGAGTTTCCAATATTTCAGAAATTTAAAAATATTGTCAAGTAAGGGAATATTTTAAATTCGTTTCTCAAAAATAATTTGGCGAGTATTTTTAATAGTTTTCAAAATATTCATATATGTGATAACCGAGGGTCGAACCAGTAGTAACCGAGAGGGACAGTCAGGGTGTGGAGAGTTTTCCAGTACCTCTCTGCTCCTTGGAGGACCTTTAACAGTTCTCACAGAGTACAGGTAGTCGTGGTCGAGGCAGAGTGGAAAGCTTGGTAATGTCCACACACAAAAAACGAAGAGACACAGTTGTAGTAGGAAAGTTCCGTGAACAGATAGGAGTCGAGCTAAGAGCAAGATGGAGATAGAATAGTTCATACTGTTCTACATGGTCGATGAGGTGGACCTGTCTGCAACCGACGAGGGCTCACGCTGATGGTGAAATTACTATTTTTTCGGCTAGGGCAGAGGCCTTATATATCTTTGCCGAGGGGGGAGAATGGACTTTGAGTGGGTGCAAAGGGCGTGGGGCGTCTGCGGTATTCTACACCCTTTGACCTTGATGGAACGACCTGCCAAATTCCTATTTAGGGTTGTTGGATTTCTCTCTCGATTTTAGTCGTTTTGAACTTCTTCTCAAACTTACTTTTACTCAGCTCTTAATCTATTACATAGTTTTATTTATTTATCCTCGGCTTTAACAAAGTACCTTATTATTTATAATATCTAATTATTTCAAGATGTGTTTCTATATACAACATGACAATCTTGTTATAATTACTATACAATATAGGGTTGTGGGTATAAATTACCATATTTATATATATATGTAGTAGATTTTAAGGTAGATAGAGCACAATCTTCTTCTAATATTTATATAACCCCATATCTGTATATAAAAATATGTATCGAACAATAGAAGTGACAAATAAAGCAAAGAGGTAAAGGTAGATCAGACGACGCCATAGTCCAGACGACAAAGGCCAGACGTGATAAACAACCCAGACTAACAGGTGTTTATGCTAATGAGTTCATTCCCCGTCAGCAGGTGGCCGAACACGTGGCCAGACATAATTAATAACCCAGCGCTTGACAGGTGGCGTGATTACGGGAACCAATCAGAACTCGTCAACATCTGCCAGAGTCGAGTATATAAGGTCCCCCAAGATGGGACAAAGTTAGTAGTTGTTTCAGGGCGACGCTGTCATACGGTCGGTCAGATCTCTCACCCCCCCTTCTACCCGCGTAGGCTAGGGCATCCGTGACGTCCGTGGTCTACCTCTACCTTCTTGGAGTACCATCTAGACCTGCCTCTGTCTCTTGCTGTCCCAGTGCGGGAATCCCATCACTCACCCACTACCACGACTGCCCAGCACATTCCAATTCGGGATTACTACATATATATATATATATATATGATATGATCCTATCGACTTTCAATGTGGCAATATGATAATAATGTGGGGAGAGAGAAATAAGGAAACCACAAGTTTGGAAAAGGAATTCCAGGCAACCAGCGAGAGAGAGGTAGCGCGAGGGGTTGCCACCGCTGAACAACCGTTCGTGTCGCACACCACCCCCCGACTGTTCAAAAATAAACCTGAGGGTTCCAAGAAAAGGCCCTGCGGTCGCCCCCTGGAATGTGGTCGTTGGTGTCCCAAATGACCGTACTTTAGCTGCGTTCTCTCTCTACGTCTCTCTCTCTCTCTCTGGTCGACTGTAGATTTACTTTATTATTCCAGGAAGAGCATATATTATGACATATGGCCCCCGTTGAAAAAGGCTGAACATGGCTTGAGTATATTTAAAGCTGGTGAAGCCAGGAATAGAGAAAATAATTTTACAGTTGAAATTAATTAAGGTTATAGTGACATAATTTTATGTAAATAAAATATTGTATAGTACACAAGTAAATATTATTTACAAGCAGTTTTACAACACCGGAGAGCTTGATATTTAAGGGATTTTTGGATAATATCAAAGCTACAAAAGGCTATATAGAATAACATCTAATGTATTATAAGGGAAATGTTATTGAGGAGTGTGAACAAGGAGAAGAAGAGTCATATACATATGATGAAATTCTGAAGATCATTAAGACTGGGGAACTCTACACTTTAAGATATTTTTCAGGCGGACATGGCAAGGGGAAACTTGTCATGGGCTTTCTATGCTATAGGTGTAGAGTACGAGAAATGAGATTGAGGTTGGCAATTGTGTGAGCTCAGGACTGAGGTAAATATAAAACTACATACAATGTTAGAACCTTGGCAAACAGAGCGAGGGGAAACTTGCCCTGGGCCATTCTACCTTATCTATGCAGTTACTTGTGTAGCGAGTCTGAGGGGAAAAGTCCCGTGTGTAGGTGAGGAAGTCGAATGGACTTATATTTAATTTGCGGAAAGTATGGGCGCACAGTGCCAAAATTGGGACGAGGACTGCGTTGTCCGTTACAAGTGACAAGCTGCTCGGACACGAGGTGTTTGAACCTTCGTGGGAGCTTGTGCAAGGCGATGATTTCGCGGTGGGTTGAACGTAAAACCCATGTCTGCTCGAAATGATGACGGACCGGACAGAATCAGCGACGATGTTTAACGTACCTCCGTGGGAAATATCGGAGGTAGGCTATATCGTGCTGGTTTGGACAAGGGACAAACATAGATTTGAAGACAGGGTCCGTGTGGCGAACGTGTGGCGCGAGAAGAAGAAGCGAACTGTGCCGCTCGATGCAGATTGTTCAAGTGAGAACAACAAGGAGTTGATAAACATTTAGCAGTTAGTCAATCTGCATCCTGTGACGAACACACCATTGGCTAGATGGTGTGGGTCGGTGGATATGCTAGAGATGAACAACGAAATATATTATCATAAATGAAGGGCGAAGATTAGTATTTTGAAATGACAATATAGAAGTTCGATAATTGATTAATCAATAATTCTATAAAAGGTCCTGAGCTGGTATAAGGTCAACAAAGTTGTAAGAATGAGAGGGGCATTCAGGGGAAGATAGATAAGAGTCACCAAGGGTTGGTTGTAAGCAAGGCTCACGTGGTGGTTGGAATTCTTCGACGCCTGAATTACAGGGTGAATTTTGAGCCGTTTAGGGAAAGAAATTATTTTTCGTGAGCCGTGCTTACAAGTAGGAGAGGTCATATACAAATAGGTTTATGTCATAATTTGTATATAATTGTATGCTCCCCGACCCACTATGCATGTACAAATGTATGATTTTCAAAGATTTAATAAAAGAATAAGGTAACTGAAGGAAAGCAAGTAGCAATAAGACATAGGAAGTAGACCTAAAGCTGGCACGACTATTCTGGGCACCCCTGTGTCAATATTGCAGGGGCAGAGACCGGACGTCTCTAGTGACCGCAGAAGTTATATTAGTCGCGAAGCACTCAATACTTCCTGACAAAGCAGGACGTATCTGGTATCCACAGAAGTTATATTAGTATAGAGACGCCCAACATTTCCGGACAGACCGGACGTATTTTGATAACGCGGAAGTAAATAAAATCGAAATAGCAACCGACACTTCCTATCAGGCAGGCCATATCTTTCACCAAAGAGAGCCGCGGGCCAATCAGAAGATAGCATCTAAATAGGTCAACCAATAGGGAAAGATCATGTGATCATCTCTCAACCAATCAGAGAGAAACTGAGTCTTGGTGTTAAATCGAAAAGCAAGAATGGTTAGTAACGTTTTCGCTCTCATAGGAACAACACCTAGAGTTGTTCACTGGCTCTCGCCGAGTTCGGACAGTGGCTCCTTCGCTTCCAACAAGGTAACATCTACTCTAGAGATCTCTCTCTCTCCGCTCATTTCATCTAAATCCAATCATCGCCATGTGATCAACTAATTAATAAGTCAAATCGCTCAGCTCTTCTCAAACTTTCTTCCCTCCAACCCAGTTGCCTTTTATTTTCAAACCCAATCACGTGTCCTGATTATTCCTAACTGTATGCTTAAACTTCCACTCAAACGACTGCGTTTCAACCAATCCTCACCATTCAAATCGAACAACAAGAAACCCCGCAACGATATTGTCACAGATCGGTTAAGTCGACAGGATAAAGAGATGGAATTAAATCAGGATCCCATAGGCGTAAAGTCAGACGGTCCGACAGAAACAATGGAAAGAAGGCAAGAAGTAAGAGAGAGCGAACCGACAGGAGAAAGACAGGAGGTGACCGGCCGAGAGACAACTGCGCCCCTAGCGGACGCCGTCAACCAGCTGTCAACGCTCCTGACCCGGGTAAAAATTTCTGATGGAGCGGAGTCGGCGATCCCACCTTTCGACGGCGCATACAGCGCGACACAGTTTTTCCAGACGTTCGACCGAAAAATGGAAGACGCATCCATGGGAGAACAAGAAAAATTACTGCGCCTGCCAAACTACCTGGTGCGACAACCCCTGGAGCTCTTCAGGAAACTTCGACTGGCCGACCGGAGTTATTTCCAGGTGAGACAAATCCTCCTAGATCTCTACCCTGAGTCAAGCGAAGCGTCCTTTGCGAAATATTTCGCCATGAAACTTACTGGACAAGCCAACCTAGAGACCTACTACCGGGAAAAAACCGCCATGGGATTGCAACTAGGACTTCCACAAGAGGTGATCCTCGAGACGCTGACAGAAGGACTGCCATTCAACGACCAGCGCCTAGTCCGCGTAGTACCTCCCGAGAACCTAGGAGAATGGTTCCGACTGGTACAGCGGATCCACGGGCCCAGTGCACCGACAACACGACCCAGAGAAGATCAACCACCCACAATGTCGGGTCCGTACCACAGCACACCCCGACACCCAGGTGCATGGAATGCACCTCTTCCACCATCCAATTGCAAGTTCTGCGGCGCGAGACACTGGCACAGCGAATGCCGACGTCGACCAGTCCCGACGACCCACGAAAAAGTGCGGACGGTGCAAACAGTCCCAAAACAACCAGCCACGATTCCACAACAACCAAGTCAAGCCAGGGACACCCCAGCCGAGCAGCCCTTTCGAGACTGAGGTAGGATCCCTAAACCAACTGACTGTCAAACTTTTTCTAGCCCCTAATGTATCATGCCCCTTTTTAATTGATACAGGCGCCAGCCTGAGTATAGTGCCATATAATATTTATCATATGCTAAAAACCCACCTGCCTAATTTAACCCTTGAGGGACATTCACTACACCTCCAAACCCTAAACGGATTTGCAAAAACCATGGGTAAACTATCTATCCCACTGACAATAGGACAAATATCACGAAAGGAGAATTTCCATGTAGTGAATGCACCATTGCCATTTGGAATTCTTAGTATCAATAGCCTCCATAAATTCAGATTAACCATAGATTTTAATAAATGCACTATACTCCAGCTGGGCGCCCCATTGTCTACCCTTTCCTACCATTTTAATCATGTGTCCAATGTATGCACGTACTGGCAGTGTCAGGCGATGTCACAAAAAATTTTCCCCGCATCCCAACTTTCCGCCTATGACAACCATTGCGTGCATTCATTGAGAAAAACCCACTTATCTACATGCCCCTTTTTCACTAAAGCCAATTGCCCTTTTTACATGCCCTCAAATAATCAAACCACAACAACTTCAACTTATGAACCTGTCCAAAACGCACCCACACAGCGGGATAACTCGCATACCAAAAACATAGGTGATCACACACCGTTGCACAACTCTCACATGACCAACCCACACAACGAACTCGACACTCACACTAATACACAACAAAACCCTTTACCCCATGCATACTACAACACAACACCTAACACTCACTATACACCACAGTTCACAACACTTCTACAAAGGTACACTCACATTTTTTCACAGGACAAATTCAACGTACCATGCTTACGGATTCCACCAGTAAAAATACCCACGAATTCCGAAAAAATAATCACCATACGTCCATATCGTGTTCCGATATGTGACCAACAAGAAATCCGTAACCAAATACAACAAATGCTGGAGAACGGCATCATAGAGCAATCTTTTTCACCTTTCTCGAGCCCTGTCACCCTCGTCACTAAGCGCGACAAGACCAAACGTTTTTGTATCGATTATAGGAAGGTGAATGAGCTAATCAGCTCTGATGTCCATCCCCTCCCGAGAATCGAGGATATCCTAGACCGCCTCGCACAGGCCAAATATTTCTCCACGGCCGACATATCCTCTGCGTATTGGCAAGTCCCAATACACCCCGATTCTCGACCACTGTTAGCATTTGCCACCTTTGAAGGATTATACCAACCCACTCGATTACCTTTCGGGTTAAAAACCAGTCCCCAGATTTACGAACGAGCCATAAGTCAGGTCCTACAGAGACACGGACTTGACTGTGTGGCACATTACTTTGATGATTTCATCATTTACTCCAACACATTGGAGGAACATCAAAACCACCTGCGACAATTTTTCGCCTTTTGCGAAGCGGAGAAGTTACAACTTAACTTCGCGAAATGCGAATTTTTTAAGCAATCCATAAATTTTCTAGGTTACACCATCACAGCTGGTACAATTACACCACTTACACGCAATACCGACATCATCCACGCCATTGAACAACCACACAACCGAAAAACACTACAATCCTTCTTAGGCGCTGTGAACGTCTATAACAAATTCATTCCGGAATACGCTCGCTTGCGAGCACCACTCAACAATCTCCTCAAAAAGGATGTCGTGTGGAACTGGAATGAAGTTTGTCAAAAGGCGTTCATTGACCTGAAAGGAAAACTCACACAACACCCCATTTTACACCTTTACAAAGAAGGTCTGCCCTGCCAAGTGTATTGCGATGCATCCACCCTCGGTATAGCAGGCGTTCTCAAACAAGTTCACCCTGACGGGAACGTATATCCAGTTCAGTATTTCAGCCGAACATTGCGCCCACACGAGAAAAACTACTCCATCTCTGAACTTGAGTGCTTAGCAATCGTTGAGAGTGTGGAGAAGTTTCGCATCTATCTTATGGGCAGAAAATTTACTATATTTTCTGACCATCACGCATTGCAGTGGTTGAAAACCATCAAGAACCCGTCCGGCAGACTGTTTCGATAGAGTTTACGACTATCGAGTTACGAATATGAGGTCCACTACATAAAGGGAAAACTACAATATGAAGCAGATCTCTTGTCCCGTAACCCGTTTTGTGGATTCTTGGACGCCACCCTTATCAAGACACACCAACCTCCTCCATCGAAAGAGTCTACTTTGACCATTGATCGTAATGGATTACATACAGTTTCCCGAAAAGGTGTAACCAAGATTATACTTCCAAAACCACTCATACAACAACTCTTACAAACAGTACACACACAATACAATCACCCCGGTATTTCACAAATGTCACGAATCATCTCCACACAATATTACTGGCAAGGTATGTCAAAAGATATTAAACAAAAAGTTAAAACCTGTCCCACCTGCCAATTAACAAAACGTCCAGTAGGACCCACTTACGGAGAATTAAGTCAACCTCCGGAATCTAAAGAACCCTTCGACCTTTTATCTCTGGACACCATAGCAGGATTTGCCAAATATGGCAACACCAAGATATACCTCCATGTGGTAGTCGATCATTTTTCACGCTACGCGTGGGCTTTTCCATCTAAATCCACCAGTACCACCACCTACCAACAGGTACTTAAGCGAGTATTCCAGGATGGTTCTCCAAAACGCCTTCTTACGGATAGAGCCCCTGCCTTCACTTCACCCAAATTTCGTAGTTTTCTCCTTAATAGAAATATTCACCCGTTAATCACAACCAGCAACAACCCACAAGCCAACGGCCTATGTGAACGCCTGAACGCCACCCTCACGGGAAAACTTAGATTATTACACCTAGAAAATCCTAAGGTCGCGTGGACCAAGTTGGTCAAGAAGGTTACACTTATATATAACAAGACACCCCACTCTACCACAGGTTTTCCACCCATATACTTAATGTTTGGTATCCTACCCCCAGAAATCTCTAATCATAACACACCGTACCCAGATATCGACAAAGCTAAAAAAATTGCACACACACGCACACAAAACAAACATTTACAAGACAAAAACACTTATGACCAACGACACAAGCAACCACATTTCGAAGTAGGTGATCTAGTGTTAGTAAAATTATATCACCACCCAAATACAGGGAAACTTGCGCCATATTTCACAGGACCTCACACAATATTAGAAATTATTTCACCAAATGTGGTCCGCATAGATCGACCAAATCAACCACTTCAAAGAAACACTGACACAATCCACGTCAACAAACTTAAACTGTATACAGAAAAAATCCATTATATATTACCACCCGCCGTTAGCACATATCATATAAAGCACAACCCCAATTACACGTTCCCTTTCAAACATTTAACACCCGAATTATTCCAAACAGAGTCATTAAGGCTCAAACCCACCAGCAGCGAACCTTTCAGGCATTTAGACCCTGCCATTTTTACAACAAGACGATTTGCATCACTCTTCCCCGATGTTAAAAACTGCAAACCTGACAACCAGCTCAATCATATCACACCACTCCCTAAAGATATCAAACAGGAGAACTGCGAACCTACCAATCATTCAAATTCTACAATTCATAAGGTTCAAGCAAATATTTCAGAGTCCCCAGTTACAAAAATGTGGACGAACATGGGGCAATGCCCTATTTTTCATCTGATTTTCATCCTTTGTTTGTTACTTCTGCCATACAACTGTATTCCAATTTTATTCATCAATTACTTGTTTATCTATACCATGCCCGCTCATAAAATCTTCGAACTACAAGAGGCAGTTTTTAATTTTGGACAAACATTAGGAAACATCTTTGCAGAAAATCTAAAAAGACTCCGAAGAGATAGAAGTAATTGAAGAATGACCAACCAATATCGGAGAAGTCACACTCCAAAAACAAGATGCAAATAGCAATTAGGCGGACAGGAAACGTAGTTCCCCCCACTTCCTGATCCAATTACATGCAAATAGTGTGGGAGGGTAATTTTAGGATCGGACCTCGCGTCCCCGACACGTCCCGCTTCCGGCGTCTCATTACAAGGCCCCGCTCATCCAAATTAGGTCACCGCTCTCCCCAGCCACAGATTCCTCTATGCCACCAATTTTGGATTCCAATTCGAACTACGTATCGATTTTTACAATGTAGTCAAATCAACTGTCACTCGGAAATCTAAAAAAAAAAAAAAAAAAGTACAAGACGTCACACACATTTAAATGAGTTCATACTCCCATCATAATTGATCAAATACTTTACAACGTAAATACCACAGACCTTAGGATCTCGACAACACATAGAATTCACACACACATTTCTTACACCAAAAACTACTAACATTTTTCACAATACACACAAAGACAAGAAATTTATAGGGCAAAATGGAGCAATCAATACATTTAGATCAGGGCATGTAGATACCAAAGGGTTCAAACCAATACACCTTATTTTTCATATCAATCATTTTCATTATTTTCTCTCAATTAAAAATGTAAATATTTAATCAATTTATCAATTTATTCAACTTATTATCAATTTTAATCATTAATTATCATATATTTACCACTTAGTTATGTTATCATAGTTTCCAATCAACAAAAACTCATTGGTTTTTTTCAAAATTGGATATTATATTTCATTTTGATTTACAAAAACATTCTTTTTTTCTCTATCTTTTTCTCATTCAACCAAGCACTCAACTTTGATTTCGCTCAACTACTTTTATTTTTATTCGATTTCAAAATACCTTATGAAATTTTATTTTTATTTTTATTTTGATTTCTCAAAAGCCCTAATAAAATTCCCTCGGTTTCCATTCCCAATTTCGAGCTAGAATATGGTTAGGCATTTTTCCTTTTTTTTCTCACCATTCAACCAAGCACTCAACTTTGATTTCGCTCAAAAACCTTTTATTTTATTTTATTTTGATTTCAAAAGACCTTATGAAATTTCCTCGAATTCTTTTCCAAAATTCGAGCAAAAAAGTAACTAGGCATTTTCCCTTATCACCATACAACAAAACAATTTTTCTTTTCAACCAAACACATTCAATTTTGATTTCATTCAACTATTCTTATTTTATTTTGTTTTGATTTCAAAGCGCCTTATGAAATTTCCTCGATTTCTTTTCTCAAAATTCGAGCAAAAAAGTAACTAAGCAGTTGTCTTTGTCACCATGCAACAAAACAATTTTTTTTTTCAACCAAACACATTCAATTTTGATTTCATTCAACTATTTTTATATTATTTTTATTTTGATTTCAAAAGTCTTAATAGAACTCCCTCGAATTCATTTCTTATCTCGAGTAGAATTCGTTTAGGCGCATTTTCCTTTTTTTTTAGCCCACTATGTACCATAGCATTCATTGATTTCTTACAATTAAAATTTTTTGACTTCTATTAATTATACTCAACCTATACCATCAACACCATTCTATTTTTCTTTTATATCACCAGCAATGTTTGTATATAGCCCCTTCATACCCACAACTAATTTTCCCACAAAATTATTTTTCACTTTACAGAATTCTCTCAGGCTAACCCCTTCTTGAATTCTTCACATGTAGGGGGCGCATCTGTCATAATTTGTATATAATTGTATGCTCCCCGACCCACTATGCATGTACAAATGTATGATTTTCAAAGATTTAATAAAAGAATAAGGTAACTGGAGGAAAGCAAGTAGCAATAAGACATAGGAAGTAGACCTAAAGCTGGCACGACTATTCTGGGCACCCCTGTGTCAATATTGCAGGGGCAGAGACCGGTGGTCTCTAGTGACCGCAGAAGTTATATTAGTCGCGAAGCACTCAATACTTCCTGACAAAGCAGGACGTATCTGGTATCCACAGAAGTTATATTAGTATAGAGACGCCCAACATTTCCGGACAGACCGGACGTATTTTGATAACGCGGAAGTAAATAAAATCGAAATAGCAACCGACACTTCCTATCAGGCAGGCCATATCTTTCACCAAAGAGAGCCGCGGGCCAATCAGAAGATAGCATCTAAATAGGTCAACCAATAGGGAAAGATCATGTGATCATCTCTCAACCAATCAGAGAGAAACTGAGTCTTGGTGTTAAATCGAAAAGCAAAAATGGTTAGTAACGTTTTCGCTCTCATAGGAATAACACCTAGAGTTGTTCACTGGCTCTCGCCGAGTTCGGACAGTGGCTCCTTCGCTTCCAACAAGGTAACATCTACTCTAGAGATCTCTCTCTCTCCGCTCATTTCATCTAAATCCAATCATCGCCATGTGATCAACTAATTAATAAGTCAAATCGCTCAGCTCTTCTCAAACTTTCTTCCCTCCAACCCAGTTGCCTTTTATTTTCAAACCCAATCACGTGTCCTGATTATTCCTAACTGTATGCTTAAACTTCCACTCAAACGACTGCGTTTCAACCAATCCTCACCATTCAAATCGAACAACAAGAAACCCCGCAACGATATTGTCACATATACAAAAGTTTAGGTGCAGGAAGCATATTTTTATAGATAAATTGATTATGAAAAATCTATTGTTAATAGTAAAAATGACGATTGTTAAATTCTACTGGTAAGGTAACTAATTAAATGTGTTACAAATATCTAGATAAATAGTATGGAGAATAAAATCATTGTTAATAGGCGTGAAGAGAATAAATGGAGCTAATTATGTAAATATTGGGACAATTTACAAGGAGTGACTTATTTAAGAATGAATGGTAGGGGTAAAAACAATTCCACTTACAGGTTATGCTGGTTTAGAGAGCAGGTAAATTCATTGAGCTTCGGGAGAGGTCTGTCTGTGACACTGTGCGTACCAGTGTTGTACATAACAGTAGCGGCAGGGATATGGTGGAGTCTTGTCCATGATGGTGGGATGTGTCCTGCTCTGGCACGGCGATCGTTCTCGGGCAGATCTAGTGCTGGAAGAAGTGCGTGGCTGCTCCATCTCCGTCGTAGGGGAATACTTCTTCGGAATCACGGTTCAAAGGTTGGCGAAGAAGGGGTTGAGCGCTCGAAGAGGAGTGGTTACAATTGAGTTGGGTTTGGCCGATCATCGTGGCTTGGCTTCTTGTTTCTTCATACTCCGGTATATGAGGGATTTGCTTCCCGGCCAGGTCTTATCCTGTCGACTCTTCTGTGATATGATCCTGTCGACTCTTCTGTGATATGATCCTGTCGACTTTCAATGTGGCAATATGATAATAATGTGGGGAGAGAGAAATAAGGAAACCACAAGTTTGGAAAAGGAATTCCAGGCAACCAGCGAGAGAGAGGTAGCGCGAGGGGCTGCCACCGCTGAACGACCGTTCGTGTCGCACACCACCCCCCGACTGTTCAAAAATAGACCTGAGGGTTCCAAGAAAAGGCCCTGCAGTCGCCCCCTGGAATGTGGTCGTTGGTGTTCCAAATGAGCGTACTTTAGCTGCGTTCTTTCTCTACGTCTCTCTCTCTCTCTCTGGTCGACTGTAGGTTTACTTTATTATTCCTGGAAGAGCATATATTATGACATATATCTATATATATATATAAATGAATGTTTGTTGGTCCGTTCGTAAGTGATAATCTTCTACATCGCTCAACCGAACGTGATGAAACTTTGGGAAGTTGTTTAGTATACTACCGGGATGGTTTCTGGCTAACTACTCTTTAGAAATAACCTTTCGTTGCATTTTTATTTACAATAAAACGTAAATTTACTCGCAATCAGCGCCCCCTCGCGGCAGGCGTATGGCCTAATATAGCCTCGAATGAGCGTATTTGTAACGTCAAGCTTAGCCTATAGGTTAGGTACACAGCTTCGTACCCCCACAACCTAGGTTCGAGGCTCAGCGTGGGTGTTTTTTTTTCATTTCTTTTATATTATTGTAGCAAATTATTAAAAATATTATTTTATTTAAAATGTAGGCTTTTTAAAATAATAATTAACATAAACAATTTTTAAATAATATTTATAACAAACCTAGGTTCGAGGCTCAGCGTGGGTGTCTTTTTTATTTTCATTTCTTTTATATTATTGTAGCAAAGTCTTTTTTTACAGCATTATTATATTTTAATTGGTTTATTTTGAATATGTTTGTTATGAAGGCTCTATGTAATACTATTTAGAGCACATTTTACATTTTAAACACCTAAGCACCCCTCTTTTTAATATTGTAGCAAAGTATTAAAAGTATTATTTTATTTTAGATGTTTGCCATGAAACTTTGGGAAGTTGTTTAGTATACTACCGGGACGATTTCTGGCGAATTATTTTAAAATAATATTTATAACAATAATTATAGCAAATTTTAAGACATATTTTTAAATTCTGTGTTTGTGCATATATAAATATTTTACAAAAATTGTGAGAACGTTCTATTAGAATATCTCAAAAACAAAAAAACTATACATATAAACAAGTTCACTGACATTTATTAATGCAGTGATTATAAAGGGCTATATATATATATAAATCACTTTCAAATTTAACGTAACGTTCCATTCTCAATCCCGTAGGGCTTTAGATCGGCTAAAACATTTTTATCTTTATAAGTGAATATTAACTTTACTGTACTGAATAGTTTAGTATAATATTAATTTAACATATTACAACTTAGCCACAGCAACGCGTGGCCGGGTTCGCTAGTAGATTATCTATATATATAAAAATGAATGTCTGTCTGTCTGTGTGTGTGTGTGTGTCCTCTATGGATTCAAAAACCATACATCCAATCGCCGTGAAATTTTGGGATATTATGAGATGTATCCCCGGAAAGGTTTACGAAAAAAAATTTCTTGAATATCTTGAATATCCTTAGAGTTATTTGCAGATTTGTATATTTAACTCGCAAGCAGCGCTACTATTGAGACGGAGATAGGCTTAGTTTGCTGCTCCTGATGACCTTGGGTCATCGTGTGAGTCACAGCATGATGCTACAAAAACACTCTCTCTGGGGATTTTACAGCGTCGACAACCTGTAAGATTGCCTCTCTCATATATTATACTTTAAACATCTGCTTAATTAAAGCATTTTTCATTTGAAAGAGACTGCTCTCTTAACCCCCTTTAGACAACATTAAATGATATCCCGTGTCGATGATTTTGTAATGTATAGAATTAGGAAAGACAAAATTCAGGATGACACGGCTCACAGGGAACGGTAAAAAATGTTCACTTTATCGAGGAAATACAAAATTCGGGATGACACGGCACACAGGGACCGGGAAAAAATGATCACCTTATCGATAGATTCACGACCATGATTTTATTCAACTTATCGAGTATTTTCCAAGGGACCGGGAAAATATGTTCACTAGATAAAACGATTATTTTGTAATATAGAAAATTAGGAAATACAAAATTCAGGATGACACGGCACAAGGGACCGGGAAAAAATGATCACTTTATCGAGAGATTCAAATTTACGAGTTTCAAATCATCAAAATATATCTTTCTTTTTTATATGTTTATAGAGAATTGTTTTAACAAATGTTCGTTATACAAACCTTTACTCGGGTAAAACCCGGGCAAAGCCGGGTACATCCGCTAGTATAATATAATCTATGAAATACACTGCGTGACATTGAAAATGGAGCACCAAGAAATAGTGGCCCGAAAATTATGCAAATTTCAGGGTAGACGCGCCTAACCGAGTTATGCAAATGATGTAAAATGCGCAGCTCTCGTGCGCACATGGAGTAAGATATAAGGGAAGGAACTTGCAGAAAGGACAGTATTCGTGTCGTTATTTATTCAAGGAAAATCATTGTAGAAATAGATTTTCTGCTTAATTTTTGATTATTTTGAGGATTAAACTATGGTAATGCAGTCGTGGTTGAAATAATAATCTTGAAAGTATGAAAATAAAAATCGTTTTGATCAGAGATTTCTTTATTTGAGCTCAGGAATATATATGAATAACATAATTTTGTAAAAGTGCTGTCTGGCTTAAGGCGAATAAACAGAGGAAAACAAAAGATTATTTACATAATGTACAAAGATTTGAGCCGACCAACGGGGAACAACAACAATGAGTATTTATAGAGAAAGCGTGACCTTTGGCGGTCGACTTAAACAGAGTATTTGAATCGATGAAATATATAATTTTAAATAAAATAACACCCAACCTAATTCTAAATAAAATATTCTAATATAACATTTTAAATAATTCCTTTATATAAAATAAAAGCATATTTTGGATCCATAAATTTATTAAAATTCAATATTTCGACGAGGCTGTTCGCCTATCTTCTTTTCGGAAAAATTCAAAAGCCTTGTAAGCTTATTATCCGCGTGATGCGCGCATGGAACTTTATCTCTCCTAGATATAAAACTAACGAGGACCAACAATAGCATAAAAACAGATATATACCGGAAGCCTACCCACACAGGATCATACCTCAATTTCAAATCTTTAAGGCCCCATAAACCATAAAATCTCGGTATTAAAAACATTATCAAAAAGAATCCTCACCCACTGTTCTCAAAATATAGATATCATTGAAAAAGAAAGAGAAATATTATCAAAGGAATAACAATACAACGAATATCCCAAACAATTCATCAAAAGGCATATTTATAGAAATAGAAACCCATCTACAAACAAAGTTCACGGTCAGAATCCATCCTGCATACTTCCCTACAGTTATGGAATCGAAAGAATAGACAGAACTCTCAAAAATAAAATATCAATATCATATACCAGTCCGTTCCAAACCTAAGAAACCTTCTCCGTCATCCTATAACCAAACGAAACCCAAAACAGGAAACCCGATCCAATCTCATATACCGCATACCATGTTAATCCTGTACATCTTCCTACATTGGAGAAACTGGCAAAACCTTAAAAGAGAGACTCAATCAACACAGGACAGCCTACAAAAACCATAGAGGAAGTTGAAAAACCATAGTTGAAGTAGCAAAATGGCTAAATGTGAATAAATCTGTGGTCAGCAAAATATGGAAACAGTCCATTGAGACAGGAACCATCAAAAGAAAAGAAGGTTCTGGTAGAAAAAAATAAAAACAGCTACCTCTGAAGACCGTTATCTGGTCGTAACTGCTAAGCGCCATAGGGAGATGGCAGCTATTCAACTCTCTGATGAACTCTCAAGTGCTACTGGAACGAGAATTTAAAGACAAACTGTTTACTGAAGGCTTCACGAAGGTGCTCTTTATGCAAGACGACCAATGGTCTGTATCCCTTTAACCTCTGCTCACAGGAGAGCCCGCTTGAATTGGTGCTTGGAACATCACGCCTGGACTCAAGATCATTGGGCCAATGTTCTCTTCAGTGACGAGTCAAGATTTAGTTTAAACACAGATTCTCGACGAGTTTTCATCTGGAGGGAGCCTGGAACCCGCTATCATCCCAGTGACATCAGGGAAATAGACAGTTTAAGAGGGGGCAGTCTCTTAGTCTGGGCCGGCATCAGTTCTAGCAGACGCACACCCCTCCACATTTTTCTGGGAGCACTTTAACTGCCCAAAGGTACAGGGACGAGATCCTTGAGCCCTATCTAAGACCTTATAGAGATCAAATTTCTCACAATTTAATTTTTATGGACGATAATGCTCGTCCGCATAGGGCTAGGCTAGTCAATGAATATCTCCAGAGTGAGAATATTCGAAGGATGGATTGGCAAGCCAGATCTCCGGACCTGAATTCAATAGAACATGTGTGGGATGCTCTAGGGAGGCGTATTGGAGCTCGTCACCCCTCTCCCAGAACCCTCGTTGAGCTATGAACTGCTCTATTGGAGGAGTGGGGTTTACTACCCCTGGACCTCCTCCAAAGCCTGGTAAACAGTATGAGGGCTCGCTGTGAGACCTTGATAGCTGTTAAAAGTGATCATATTCCCTATTGATAACTTATTTCTTTAAGATCTGGAACCTTAGCTTCGGGTATGTTGGTAATAATTTGCATATTTCATAATTTCAAATATTTTTATTCAATTTCATATAGCTAGTCAAATTCTCCATAGTGTAAACTATTTGTATACTAAATTTTATATTTGTTAATAAATTAGCTTTTGAGAAATTTCAATATTGGTTAAGTTTCTTATTTTTTGGACGCCAGTGATATATATCGATATATATATATCGTATATTTAAAAACTGTATAATAATGACACTTTTAGTATATGTCACATATCTCCCAATTAGTTAGAGCCGATGCCTTAAAATATCCTACCTTCTATTAAAATGTACACTGTT
The DNA here is from genome assembly GCA_030710605.1 of Cordylochernes scorpioides. NCBI lineage: Eukaryota > Metazoa > Arthropoda > Arachnida > Pseudoscorpiones > Chernetidae > Cordylochernes > Cordylochernes scorpioides. Next base: position 47,816,367 of record CP092876.1, on the reverse strand, counting down.
TCTATTTGCTACCACCCTCATATTTTGTATATATGCTATATTTTTTTAATAATACTTGTAAACCCCTATTTGTATGTAAAATAAAAATGTTAACGTCAAAATAAAGATCCAAAGAGAGAGCGGTCAGCTGGTGGCAGGGACAAAGGGGAGGAAAGGCCAACGCTAGCCCATGTGGGGCCCCCAGGGACTCTTTAAAGACAACCCCTGAAAAAAAGACAGCTTTTGGGAGGGGGTCAACAGATGTTCTGGAGGGTGGCCATCGACAGACGGCTTCTGTCTTTCACACACACACACACACACTCTCTCTCCATGTCTCGGTGATAAGCATCCAAATTTGTGTCATGGCCTCTACCTCTGTCCCGTGGGCTGTTACAGATCACTCTCGGTGTTAACATCTAGCCCTGCCTCTGCTTCTTGTTGTCCGCGTGTGGGAAAAACATCAACACTCGCCTCGCGTACACGACTGCCAGATTATCCATACGTCGACATTTGCAACAATATTACATATATATGTTCCCGGCTTCGCCCGGTTTTTACCCGAGTAAAGGTTTGCCTAACGAACATTTGTTAAAAGGATTCTAGCAAACATCCAATCCGTACTGAATCTATACTTGTCTATACTCTCGATAATTTGATTTTTTTTTCACGGTCCCTTGAAAAATACTCGATAAGTTGAATAAAATCAATATTAATTGGTCGACTCGGTATTTTGAAGTTGAAGGAATAGTATCTTTCCACAAACGAACATTTGTAAATAACTGTATTTAGCGAATGTACCCGGCTTCGCCTGGTTTTTACCCGATTAAAAGTTTGCCTAACGAAGATTTGATAAAACGATTCTAGAAAACATCAAATCCCCCTATATATAGATTTATAAACTTATATAAATATATGCGTTCAAATATATTTTTGAAACACATAATTTTTTTGAAAACATTAATAAATTTTAAATAAGATATTTTCTTTATATATATATTAATATTGAAATGCCAATTTTTTTTTACAACGTCATTGGAATATTATATCACTAAATCCTCAAATTATATATTAAATTTATTATACTTGGAACACATTTTAGCATTTTTACAATTTATAAATGTAATTTCACCAGAAACCTCGAGAGGCGCTGCTTGCGAGTGAAGTAGAAATTTTGCAAATAAAATTGCAACGAATATTTATTTCAAATCAAATTCAAACCAGAAACCTTCCCAGTAGCATAGTAAATAACTTCCTAAATTTTCACGGAGATTGGATAATCTCATCTTTTAAAAACATTCAGCGTGTGAACAAACTACGTGTAAAATTATTAACCAATGAAATTCATTTATCGTCGCGACTAGTGCTGAGCCAAGCGGTAAAAGGCTGTAACTAACGCTTTTTGGTTTTACATTTAAAAAAAACACATTAACCTTTTTAGTGTTTTGAATAGCCTATATGTTAAAGGAAATCTTTAGCTACTTACATGTGAAATATCAAAATGATTGTTCTGTAGATTTTGCGTAACGCGATAACAAACATCGATTTTGGATTTCATTTTATAGATATAAAGGAAAGGCCATAATGTAACGAATATTATTATAATTATTATCATAATATTCTGTATGTTCCGGAATATTATTATCAATAATATTCGTTAGGCCAACTTTCACTCGGAAAAAACTCGGGCGAAGCCGGGTACACATCCGCTAGTAAATTTAATTTAATTTTAAAAGTATTACTAAATAACTAAATAAAATCTTACCTTCTAAAAAGGAAAAGAAAGGTTATTCGAAATGAAATATTTGCACATTATTCTAAATGCTAAACCTAAACTTCAGCTACCTACGAGCGAAATTTCACAATACAATTTTTAATTAACCCAGGTTCCGAAGGCGAGTAAATTTGATAACGATCGATTAAAATTATTTACAAACAGTTTAAATATATATATTTTTTTCACGTTCGTGAATTTTAAAATTAATTATTCCTTTTTTTTTCAATGTATTTTGTATATTAATTTAAAAGTCATTTTTGTTATCATAATCACATACAATGTAATATTTTTATATACAAACGATAATAAACAACAACAACAACAATGCAATTTGCATCTTCATTATTATAAAACAACAACAAATAAAATTAACAATATAAAAATAAATTTTAACATTACAACATTTTAACATTTAACACAAAATCGTTGCAATATATATAATCTCACCTTTAAAAAACCCTCTTCGTGTAAACAAACTAGCATTCATCGTGTAAACAAACTACGTGTAAAATTATTAACCAATCAAATTCATTTATCGTCGCGAACAGTGTTGTGCCAAGCGGTAAAAGGCTGGAACTAACGCTTTTTGGTTTTACATTTTAAAAATAATCATATTAACCTTTTTAGCTTTTTGAATAGCCTATATGTTAAATGAAATATTCAGCAACCTACATGCGAAATACCATAATGATTAATTCTGTAGATTTTGCGCAACACGATAACAAACATCGATTTTTGATTTAATTTTTATAGATATAAGGATTAATCATTTGTATTTGAGGTGCGCAAAATAAATTTTAAAGATTCTTTCAATTGAGAAGGCTATACGTGAATGGTAATACGTTGCCCCCCTTTATTATCCTAGGTAAAATCACCTTATACAGAATAAATTTGAATATTCACTAGATATCTTATATGATATTTTTGCATTTATAGCAATTTATACATATAACATTTAGACATCAATCAAGATTAATATTTACTGAGGTTTAATGATTGAATATATAATTATTTATAAATATTTTTAGAATTTCTGTCATGTTATCTCTAGAACATAAAATACGAGAATATCTACAGCCTGTATATCTTCTGTATATGTATCTATGAGCATTTGCAGGGAATCATTAGAGAGTGGTCTTCTATTAGATTTTCTTCCAATTTCACCCAATGACAAACTGACTTCGCTCTTTCTGTTCTGCGTAATCCGATTATTGAGCACACGATGTTTCTGTCCCACAATTTGATATGTGGATACCACATAATGCTATTGGAGACAACTTAATCTGTAGTCACTGGGGTGGTCTGCCAATTGAACTCATGATATCTGATTTAAACCATAAACCTCCCAAGAGTACGAAAATTATATAGAGTTAATTTGCTCTAATTCTAATGTGGAATGTTTATTGTAGGACTGTGCAAAAGAGTTGTTTCCTATTTTATTTTTTTTGTGCAGCTTTAACATAAACATCCCCTATTAAAATTTCCGAAACTTATGCGCGTGAGACTATATAAAATATAATACATTCCATAAGGAATGTTGTCAAAAATTCCTCTTTGAGGAAGTACGTGCTGGAATTTAAAAGAGGAAATGATATAGCTGGATAGTATTATTTTGAACATTTCTTATAGTGAAAATTATCATATTGATGTGTTACAACACTTTTAATGTTCAAATTATGTAAATATATGTTATATAAATATAGTTGACAGGTATATTTGTTTGTTGGAACGTTTAGTTAGTGTTAAATTTTGTTCTTTTTCAAAGGCCAATAATAATAATTGCTGTGTGTTGATATAATATTTTTATCAATTCAACCATTGTGATATTTTCGTGGAGTTGCTATTCGTATCTAGGTAAATCTAAACGGTAGCTTGTAAAAGAAGGTAGTCGACGTTTACAAGCTTGCTCTACCGGTAAAAATAAAGAAGAAAAATGTCTATCTAGTGTTCCCATCGCCTGTCTGCACTAGTCCAGAAATCCTACCTTCACAGGAAAGATATCGGATTGTCCCCATGGCTGAAGCATTGCGACAGGGCGGCCAGATACAATGGATGGAATGATCCCTTGAGTCTCTATAAGAAGAAACAGAGCTAAATGCTGGTATGAAAATGTAGAAGACGTCATGGCAGACGTAAACTCGTTCTACTGGCAGACGTTGGGCGACAGAGAATATTTCATTCAAAAGGCCTAAGATAAGCTAAAAATTAGTACCCAAATTTCAAATGAGTTCTCCGAACCTCCCAGGAGTACGAAAATTCTATAAAGTTAATTTGCTCTAATTCGAATGTGGCATGTTTATTGTAGGACTGGGCAGAAAGTTGTTCCCTCATTTTTGTGCAGCTTTAACATAAACATTCCCTTTTAAAATTTCTGAAACTTATGCGCGCGACTGCGCGTCTTATACATCCAGGTTGTCCTTGGACTTTGTCGACAAGTTAATGCCTCTATGACGGAGGCTGAAAGAGTAGCACATCTAGTGTGATGTGTGAAAATAAATATTTAAGAGGTGCCACTCCTCGTTGAAATTACAACAGTTGAAGAGTTTTACAGTATATGCTGTAGAATTGAAGCCTTGGGGAATAGGGATCAATAATTTTTAATTTTGAGACTTGTGAATCTGTTTCATCTATAGTGTAGTATTGGTTTTTCGGATCTTTATAAGGCTTCATGAGCAGGATGTGAACAACGTCCTTGACCTTGCGCCTCCTTAATGTTAGATAAAAACATTCTACCTCAGGTGACGTCAGATAACTTGCGCATCACCGTGGTTTTAACTTTTATGAAAGTACAACCCGTTAAATGGTAATAAATAACCAGAAGAGATCTCCGGGCTGGTTGTAAAGCATCCGCTGTCGTGTGTTGTATCTCTCGCCATCTTTCTGCTGCGCTTTTAATGTACGCAACGAGACAACTAACTCGATTCTTCGGATTTTGTTATGAGATGACCTACATAATCATCTTCAGTATCTTCATGGCAAAAAATGGAAGCATAGTGTCCAGTGATGTCTCCACGTTCATGGAGCAGGAATAAAGGTGAGAAACCAGTGGTCTCTTGCCTAGTTGAATCGAAGGCGGAGGTCACAAATAACAGCACATCATCCCAATTTTTCTGATCTATGTCGCGTGAATCGATCGACATCTTCAATAACCATATTCCAAACTGCAACAGTAGAAAAATAATAATACAAAACATCCCATAAAAGCAAAAAATATTATTTCTGGAAGGTCGATCCGCCATAAATTGACAAGAAGAGTATAAAAATAAAAATATCTCGAGACTATAAGCAATTCATAATATCAAACTAAACAGTCCATTTCTGCAGCGATATCGAGGCGCGCATCTGACTCGTGACTGAAAAAGAGAAAGGAGCAGTCTCTAGAAATATCGCATTTGTTTTCATCTAAATAATCCTTTATTTAAAATCTAAAATAGGCCACCTTATTAGATGAATTCAAATAGAGGATTGAAAAAAAAATACATTCACACACATACGCATATATACGGTAATAAAATCTGGGACATATCTACAATTTTACGATCTATATATGAGAGAGTTTATATATGTAGATATTCTCGGAAATTGTTGTGTTTATATATTCTCGGTTTTATTTTGTTTAATGTATTTTTAAGTGCTTTTGTAAAAATTTCGTAAAACAAAATAAATAAATAGGTGAGGATTTTACAATAAAAAACATATCAGTAGATTTGAAGAGAAATATCGAAACATACATTTAAATATAATATGGATTTGGATTCTAATATTTTAATACCAAAGGTTAGTGATCAACATATGGAAGAATGAAAAAAAAACAAAATATATATTAGTGCGAGAGAATTACTTTTTTTTTCAAATTGAGAATGTCAAATATATAATAACTATTTGAAGTTGGAAACTTTCAATATCCCTCAGAAGGCTCATTATATTTTGAAGTATGTTAATAAACTAAATATATATATATATATATTGACTAAGTTTTATTAAGCGATCGAATTACTTTTGTCGAAGTCTTTGAATTGCAAGCATATTTTTACAAAAGGTTTTGGTCTCTAAGTTTAGCTACAGTACCTTTAGAAGAACAATAAAGTTCGAAAGCTTGTAGGACTAGGTTTATATATACAAGGTATGTCCCATAAGTTCCCGGACTGGGTCCATAAAAAAAAAAGGTAAGATTTTTTTTAATTTTTTTTATTAAAACTTTTCAAAGTAATCCCCCTTGCTTCAACGCACCAGCGCCATCGTTTCTCCCAATTGTTGAAACAGTTTTTATAAGCCTCTTTTGGAATGCTCTTCAATGCTAACGGCGATTTTTCTATTATGTCATCCCTGGTGTCAAAATGTCTTCCTTTTAGAACTGCTTTAAGTTTGGGGAACAGGAAAAAGTCATTTGGTGCGATGTCTGGGAAATAGGGTGGTTGAAGTAGGATTTGTGTCCCGTTTTTCGCCAAAAGGCTAGTCATCAAGTGCGCTGTGTGAGGGCGAGCATTGTCATGGTGTAGGATCCAGCCACCATTAGTCCATTTTTCTGGCCTTTTTTTTCGAATCGCTTCCCTTAGACGGCGAAGAATGCCCAAATACATTTCCTTAATAACTGTTTTGCCTGCAGGAAGATACTCGTGATGAACAATGCCCTTGTTATCCGAAAAAGCGACCAGCAACACCTTGTTTCTGGATTTTTTGGGTCTAGGCTCACCCTAACCTCTCCACTCGGCAGATTGAGGTTTGGTTTCAGGGTCATAGCCATAGACCCATGTCTCGTCGCCTGTGATTATCTTGTCTTTCCATTCTGGATCCGTTCTTGTCATTTCCATCATGTCCTCACAGGTTGCAAGCCGACACAGTTTTTGCTCATTGGTGAGGAATCTTGGGATGAATTTTGCTGGAGTCTTTTTGAGCTTCAAATCTTCGGTTACGATCCTTCCAATCGTTGTTTTAGAGATACCTGTGTCTTGCTCTAGCTCCAGCAAAGTGGTTCGAGGATTTTCTTTTATCAAATCGGTGATTCTTTGCACATTTTCATCAGTCCTTTGAAATTTTGGGCGCCCTTGACGAGGATCATCTTCAATGGAAATTCTGCCAGCTTTAAATCTAGAATGCCATTCCAAAACAGTTGTTCTCTTTGGGGCGTCATTGGGGAATGCTTTATTAAGCATTTCAAAAGTTTCGATTGCTGATATTTGAAGTTTCACACAAAATTATATGCAAATCCTCTGCTTCAATTTTTGTTCCATCGTAAAATCGCCGCAGCGCTAGGTGTGACCTTTAAATAAATTAGAATAACCTTGGCGCGCGCGCAAGTACCGCCTCGATATTGGTACCACCGTGTAGCCAGATATTTTTTCTATAATAAACAGTCAAATTCATTTACATTTTTCATTTATTTATTTTTTTATGGACCCAGTCCGGGAACTTATGGGACATACCTTGTATTTTTAAAAACTCTTATATATAATGCTATCGTATATTGATCCTCAACCAACACACGATATTTATCAAAATTTTCTTGGCTAGAACGAACATCTGGACTGTTAGACGATATCAGGACCGGGCTGACAGTAGATACTCTTGTTCGGAGACCTTATGATCTTATAGATCATACAGAATCCTAAAATCATCAGGTTTAAAAAAAAAACGAAGAGGAAGGGCAGGGAGAAATACTTATCTTTGTGGAACATTGTGCTTTTCTTGTGGAGTTTTTTTACTTGCGATTTTTAAGTCGACTCGAAGGAGATAAGCCTTCAATAAATATTTAAAAAAAGAAATTTTGCTACCAATAATAGATATAAACTATTAAAGACTGCAATAGCTCACGATATCAATTTCTAGCTCAGGCATCTCACTTCAAAAACCTCTCAATTCGAGACAAAGCTCCCTAAAGGCCAATATATTAATTTACCCTGCGAGAAAATGAATAATTCACAAATATCCTCCGTTATTTCACTCTGGGCACACTAATTTTGCCTGGCCAGAGTCACTCCATTGCTTTTACATAGTTAACACATTAATAAGCATATCTCCATTTCCATTTTCTTTTCTAAGATGATAAGTCTTCCGATACATTGATTCTCGATTTATTATAACTTGTGTTTATTTATAACAAATGTGTGTATCTATTATTTTCATTGTTCGCCGGGAAACGGAATTTCATGCCAAGGCGAATCGATAACTCTAGAGGAGAGAATGGATTTGATATTATTTTGGGTAAATTATATTTTTTACTATTTTTTGAAGAATATATCGTAGAGACAGGAGGTCTATATAGAGTTAAATAATAATATATGATTATAAAAATTACAGGTATGCACTCTTTAACAGAAAAAAAAATCGACGCAGCAAAGAGTTGTCCAATTTATATGAAAATACGTGTACAAAGACGTTTCGACCGAACATGCAAATATTTAAAATTTTGTGGCCGATATATGCAAAACAATACCTCCAGCGCAACTGACCTGTGCACCCAGCACGAGTATTCAAAACTTAATATTCGGCCTGTCACGAGCTGATTTTTTAAATTTCGTTTGAAATTTTTGCAGTAAGCCTATTTCTACTGTTGAAATGCCTCGCCGAAAGATTCGTGCTCATTACCAAAATTTGTTAGAGTTTCGCGCGACATCTGTGTAGATCTGATGCGGCTATTAGACAATGTTTGCGAGAGTAAGATAACAAAAAATAATGCAACGTCAGGACGGAAGCGGTCGACCAAAGGACACGACAGAATTGGAGGACAGAGCGATTGTCAGAACAGCTGTCGCAGCACCGGATCCACGTTATCTACAATCCAACTTGTGACCGGTACACAAGTGTCCAAAATGACCATCAACAGACGATTGAGAGCGGAATCTGAGATAGATGAATATCACAATGCCTACCCTTCAAAACCGTACACAGACAAATCCGACTACAGTGGTGTCGGAAGTGATCAAATTGGAACTGCGCTGACTGAGGACATATAGTTTTTTGTCACAGTTTCTTTCTTACTGTGTCTTGATGACCGTCGCAAACGGACGTCTGGAGACATCCAGTGTAAAAAGGATAAATGCTTACTAATACGTTTCTGAGTTTGATAAAGGTAAATTTTTGTGTGTTTGTGTAGACTACCGGAATTGCGATTTTTACGTACAGCAGTATTGTGTGAATGATTTATGAATGTTATCAGAATATATAATTGATGGATTCATTACGGTTGTGAAGAAATGTCGGGTAATAGTTTCGCAAAACACTGAAGCGAGATTCGGTAGAAGAATTCGCTGTGATGATTCTTTGTGGGCTGTGGCAAGGATTTAAATAAGATCACTAAATAGCAGAAAGAAGGGGGTAAAAATATCCTTCTAACTAACTTTATTTAATACATATTAAGAGGACAGAGGAAAACACCCAACTGGTCGGTAGCAGACCAAGCCGTGTTCTAGTCCTTTGTTGGCGGCTGGCGCCGCCGGGCATGTTTGTTTACAGTCGTCACCTGAGCCGTCTGGACGGCGTCCATTATTCTACATACTCCCACCTGTTTTTTCTCTAGGCACACAGAAAAAAACAATAATAATCGTCCAATCGGTTGGGTATACAAACGGTTCTTCCCGATCTAGTCTGTATTTTTGCAGTTTTCTCTTTTCTGTCGTTCAGCAAACGCGAAGAAGCTGCTGTTGATGATATTTCCAAGGGATATATTTTCTGAATATGTCTTAGGAAGGTTCCTACAGCGGTTTTCACCTTCACTAATCTATTCACTCCAACTCTTCCAAATAATATCTCCTCGATCACTGCTAATGGCCAGAAGTTACGCTTTTTATTGTCCATACCAACAAGGACAACATCCCCAGCCTGGAGTTTTGTATTGTAAATGCATCTGTTTCTCTGGACCAGGAGGGAAAATATTCCTTCCTGAATCGTGATTTCAACTCCTCCCTCAGCTTGCTCAAATAGCGCAGTTTCTGTGTCGTTGGATTAGATCCCATATTATGGCACTCGGGAAACTCGACATCTGTCTGTTCTTGTAGAAACATGGAAGGTGATATTGTCACAACATAAATTTTCTTTCTTTCCGCACAGATTTCTTCTTCATTCAGGTCTCTATACCTGGAATGCCAAAATTCTTCGGAGAGTTTTAACCAAGAAGGGCCCTCCCTCCATCTAGACTGTATCAATTGGGAGAGACTGCATCCTCTGGAGGGTAAATCAGCTGGATTGCACTCGCTAGGAACATATCTCCAATTTCCAGGATCACTAAGTCTGCATATCTCCTTCACGCGATTCCCAACAAAGGTACCCCACTGATAATCGCGCTTTATCCAAGCGAGGGTTGTTGTGGCATCAGACCAGAATACATTTTTGATATCTTTTAACTCTAGAGCTTCAAAGATCATCTTGTTTAATCGTGCTCCTACAACACAGGCTAAAAGTTCAAGTCTTGGTATCGTAGGTCTCTTGAGAGGAGCGACTCGAGACTTAGCCGCCATCATATGCACTTCAATTTTGTCAGCAACCCGTGTCCGAAGGAAGACCACAGCAGCATAAGCTTCACTACTAGCATCAACAAACGTGTGTATCTGTCTTTGTGCAGCTGAAGGTCGTCGAACCATAGGCTTAGCTCATCCTTGTAGTGACGGTCCAATTCATCGTCCCATGCCAACTTTAGAGTCCAAGCTTTTTGCAATCGAATTTTAGGCTTTATTAATATTGGGTTCAGAAATCCAATAGGGTCATATATCTGAGCTAGGCAGGACAGGATACTCCTTTTGGTTATCTTGGGGGGTATGGCTACGGAAATTTCACATGACAAACAATTTTCCCTTTTATCCCTACATACACCAAGCATTTTAGATATCTCTGCTCTTTCAAAGGGGTAAGTATCGGAGTCTACGTCCAGGCTATGCTCCCAACGGCTTAGCTCCATCCGAGCATTATCCATGATGGACGTTGCGGTCAATTTGAGATCTTGTAACTCTTCAAAAGAGTTCACGCTTGTGACTAAATTGTCCACATAAAAGGATTTCTGCAACCTCTGAGCTAACGGTTTATGTTCAGGTCGAACATTAGAAAGGTGGTATTCGATTACTGCCCCCAAAATGAAAGGACTACAGTTAACACCGAAAACGACACGTCTATGTCTGAATACTTCTGTCTTTTCTTCATTTTGGGAATACCACAGAAAACGCAGGTAATCTCTGTCCCTTTAATTCACCTCAATCTGCAGAAACGCTTTCTTAATGTCTGCCACGACACCAAACTTGTCATTTCTAAATTCAGCATAAGGTTGGGAATCATCTCTATGAGGTTAGGTCCCTTTTCATGACAGTCATTTAAAGACGGGGATCTATAGACCTTGCTAGAAGCATCAAAGACAGGCCTGATAGGCGTAGTCCCACTGGAGAGTTTCACCACAGGACGATGAGGCAGGTAGAAGGCCTCAGCGTCGTGTTGTTCAGCTGGGACTTTCTCAATTATCCCATCATCCAACCAGCCTCGGAAAATATCATCATAGTCCTCATAAAGATTCAAAGAGATTAATTTCTTAGTCGTCTGTTCTAATCTCTTCATAGCAATCTCCCTGTTGTCCGCGATTTTAGCTTTTCTACAGTCCACGGAATCGAAACAACATATCTTCCAGAAACAGAATGATGGACTGTTTTTAGAAAATGTCGACGCGCCAGTGCGTCTCTCTGATCTCTCTGTTTAACCTCAATAGGATCCATAATGCCAAGAACATCGAGATTCCACAGATTGGTTATACTGCTCTCCGAAATTGTCATCGTTGTAACATGATGAACGAGTGAAACGTCACTACCTGGCTGACATTCTCCCATTAAAGTTCATCCAAAATGGATGGGGGCTCAATCCTCATTTGAACAATATACTAAATATAACTCCAAGACTAATATATATATATATTTTTTATATGTGCCAAATCTCTTGAGGACTAAGCACTAAGAAAAGGCTCATTTTTTACAAAACAATCTTTAGACCGATACTCACTTATAAAACTGAGTTCTGGTATAAATATATAAGTAAAAGGTATATACACAAATTTAACTCACTTCAATATCAAATATCATTATGGTGTACACAAACTTATAAAACAACTAGCTATAGTTGTGTGCATACTCTTGCAAATATTCCTTTGATTACAGATTATATGGAATCCAGAAATATAAAATATGATCTGAATAATTTATCGATTGAGGACCAACAGCGATATGACTTGGATATTCCAGACATACTTGAAAATTTTATAAAATATGAAATGACACTATTGAAGAAAAATATTAACCAAACATTTCAAAGTTTCTTTCCCGCTAATATATATATATAACAATATGTAATCCCACCACAACCTATGCAATGTATCGTCAAAAGTTTTAAATAAAAGTTACGCTTCGCGAAAAGGAGAACAGCAATTACCAGGATTGCATCATCCAGGAAGTAAAGGTCACTACCCAGGAACCATAAAACTAAAGTTCAAAGACCTTATTCTTCCTGGAAGATGGCGATCATGACGACAATGGAGGTACCAACAACCAATCACAGTTAAGCATGAACAACTCATAGCTAACCAGAGGTAACCACATAGGACGATCCCATCCAATGAGAAGCCGAGAGAGTTAAAGAGGATTATTTCGGACAATAAGTTAGCAGTAGGTAGGCGACCAGGCTAGAAGCAAGGCGTGCTCAACTCCGACTCCAACCAAGGTGAAATTCTCTTCGATCATGTGAAAGGCAAGGTACCTCCTCCAATCCTAACCTTCTATCTTCCTTATCGCGAAGTCTAGATTCTATCCCATCTAGGATTTGTCTCGTTATTTCCCCTTAGGAAACCTACCATTCAACTAACGACTGCGCCATCCATCACAAACCTCCACCATCCATCACAAGTCACCAATCCCACAGTAAGTCAACAGGATCTTACACAGGATCAACAACATCGAATATTATTTTAGTGAGTCGACAGGATCTATTCGAATCTCACAAGTAAGTCGACAGGATCTAAATCGAATTCTCACATATATCTTTTTAAAATTCTATTCAGTAGAGCGAGTGGATATGTTTGCTCGAAAAATATTTTATATATTATATAAATTTATAATGTAACGAATATTTTCATCATTATTATCATAATATTCAGTGTGTTCCGGAATATTTTTATCAATAATATTCGTTAGAAAAACTTTAACTCGGATAAAAACCGGGCGAAGCCGGGTACACATCCGCTAGTTTTTATATATATAAAAATGAAATCCAAAATCGAAGTTTTGTATCGCCTTGCGCAAAATCTACAATATCAATCATTATAAAATTTCGCATGTAGGTAGCTGAAGATTTCGTTTAACATATAGGCTATTCAAAAAAAATTAAATGTGCTTTTTTTTAATGTAAAAACAAAAATCGTTAGTTCCAGCCTTTTAACGCTTGGCGTAGCACTGGTCGCGACAATAAATGAATTTGATTGGTTAATAAATTTGCACATAGTTTGTTTACACTATGAATGTTTTTAAAGGTAAGATTATATATATTGTAACGTTTTTGTGTTAAATGTTGAAATTTTGTAATGTTGAAATATATTTTTACATTGTTAATTTAATTTGTTGTTGTTTTATAATAATGAAGATACAAATTACATTGTTGTTGTTTATTATTGTTTGTTTATATTAAAAAAATACATTGTATGTGATGATGATAACAAAAATGAATATAATATACATAATTCAACGAGAAAAAAAAACAATTTATTATAAAATTCACAAACGTGACATATCTTATTTAAAATTTACTAAATATGTTTTTTAAAAATATGTTTCAAAAATAAATTTAAACGCATATAACAATATTTATATACGATTATAAATATATATATATAGGTGGATTGGATGTTTTCTAGAATCGTTTTAATTAATGTTCGTTATGCAAACCTTTACTCGGGTAAAAACCGAGCGAAGCCGGGTACATTCGCTAAATAGAGTTATTTACAAATGTTTGTTTTAGGCAAGATACTATTCCTTCAACTTCAAATTACCGAGTGGACCAATTAATATTGATTTTATTCAACTTGGCGAGTATTTTAAAGGGACCGGGAAAATATTTTAAATTATCGAGAGTATAGAAAAGTGTAGATCCAGTAGGATTTGGGTGTTTGCTAGAATCGTTTTAACAAATGTTCGTTAGGCAAACTTTTACTCGGGTAAAACCGGGCGAAGCCGGGAACATATATATATGTAGTATATTTTGAGTTATATGGTTCACAACCTTCTTCTGATATTCATTATATAACCCCATATCTATATATTAAAATATGTATCGAACAATGGAAGCAAATAAAACAAAGAAAGAGGTAGACCAGAGACGACAAAGGCCAGACGAAAAACAACCTGGCGCCATAAAGTAACGTGATTACAGTAGCCAATGAGGAATCGCCACATATGCGAGCGTCCCAGAGTATATAAAGAGGCCAGCAATGGGACAAAGAATTATTCAGGTAGTTGTTTTCAGAGCGACGCCGTGAGACGGTCGGCTAGGGCATCCGCGACAGTCTTCATCCGTGGTCTACCTCTTCCTCTTGAAGTTACCATCTAGACCTGCCTCTGTCTCTTGCTGTCCCAGTGCGGGAATCCCACATCACGCACCCACTACCACGACTGCCCAGCACATTCCACAACGGGTTTACTACAGACCCCGTTGAAGTCGACAGGATGACTGAGGACGGCAACCTGCAGAGGATGACAGAGGCCGAAGACGAGTACTTCGCGGATGCCCTGACCAACATGCAGCCCCACTGCGACGAACTAGTAAGCCGCCTAACAGACGCCATTCGGGGCCTAGCCATGCCTCGTGCGGAGGAAGCCCTCATTCCCCCTTTCGACGGATCCTACGCGGCAAACAACTTCATCCAACAGCTCGAGCGGACGAGCGAGGGACTGCAAGATGACGCCACGCTGCAAGCCCGGCTCCGCACACTGCTCAAAGGTGAGCCCCTCTCCCTCTATAACGAACTAAATCTGGCCTCTCTGACATACAGTCAGGCAAAACAAACTCTGATAGACCTCTACCCCGGAAAATCCGAGGTCACCTTCACCAAATTCTTAACGTTTAAATTAAATAATCAAATCCAATTAGGAGAATATTATCGTCAAAAAATAGCAATGGGACTACAACTGGGCCTAACCAACCCCATCATAGTAGAGGCATTAACGGAAGGCCTCCAGGCCAATGATCAGCGTCTCATGAGGGCCATAGCCCCTAAAACCCTTACCGAATGGTACACTACCATGAATAGAATAAAAGGTACAAATTCACTCCCTACTTCATCCGAACAATTTCAAGGTGTTACCAACACCAGTGCTTTTCACCGTAATACCGGAACCCCTTCTAGAGGAAGGAACTACAATCATTTTTCAACAGACAGTACCCCAAGATACCCTTCTAGTGCCAGGAAACCACCCTCACCATGCAAATACTGCCAAGGTGACCACTGGAACAATGAATGTTCCATGAACAGGCGACCCTACAGGCAGCAGGCCTATCACAACCAACCTACGGCGCACTATTTCCCACCTGAACAAAATGGCGCCCACAACCTTCCCGTGCCGGCCCCCAGGTCTTCTCGCACCCCACAAAGTAACGAAAACTCCAGTTTTCGTCCCTAAACTATCCAATATTCTATGTAAACCTAAAATTTTTAATAATTGTTATTGCCCATTCCTCTTAGACACAGGAGCCTCTATTAACATAATTAATTTAAATATTTTTAACCATCTTAGTAAAAACTTATCTAATCCTTTAAAATTATATCCATGCCATATATTAATCAATTCCATATCTACTCAAATAAATTCGATAGGATATACATTTTTGACCACTACCATAGGAAAAATTACAAAATCAATTAAATTTTATATAATAGATAATTTATTACCTTTTGGTATACTGTCATTAAATTCCATTAGTCAATTTTGTTTGACCTTAAATTTATATAATCATTCTATTTATCAATGTGATGCTCCTTTGTCTAAGAAATGGTACCATATAACCTATGTAACCCCATGTAATAATGGAGAGAGTAACCACAATTCGCCCAATATGGGTCATTTTAAAAACATGCCTAATTCACATTCTCCATTATTGCAAGGGGAAAATATCCATCCTATACCATGTCCCATTACTTTGAACAAGACCTCTACCAATTGTGACAAAAATGCACCCAGCCAAACTTTAGTTCATCTTCCCCATTTATATTTATTACCCCCACTATATCCCTCTGAACATCAATGTAAAATTTTTAATGATTCTTGTAATTTATGTGTTAGGACTGATATCCCTTTAACTTTTATGAATATTATTAAGAATTACTCAAATATTTTTTCTACTAACAAATATAACATCCCAAAATTGAAAATCCCCCCTATCAATATTAGGACAAATTCAGACAAAATAATTGCACTCAGACCGTATCGTACATCTCTTTCAGATCAACGTGAAATACAAGAACAAGTAGGGAAAATGCTAGAATATGATATTATAGAACCTTCTTTCTCCCCCTATTCATCCCCCGTTACTTTAGTTACCAAAAGGGATAAGACAAAACGATTTTGCGTAGACTACCGCCGCCTGAATGAAATAATTTTCCCCGATGTTCACCCCCTTCCGCTCATAGAGAATATCTTAGATAAATTAGCCAACGCCAAAATTTACTCCCGCGCCGATTTTTCATCAGCATACTGGTCCATCGAAATAAGTCCCCCTGATAGGAATTTATTATCTTTTGTCACGTTAGAGGGTCAGTATAATTTCAAAAGATTACCATACGGGATTAAAATAGGACCCCAGGTGTATGAGCGAGCAGTCAGTCAGATATTGCAAAGAAATAGGTTAGGTTTTATAGCACATTATTTCGACGATTTCATTATCTTTTCAAATTCCATAGAAGAACATTTAGATCACTTACAGCAATTTTTTGAGATGTGTAATAGGGAAAATTTTAGATTAAATTATATTAAGTGTGACTTCTTTAAAACTACAATAGAATTTTTAGGCTATACCATATCATCAGGCACATACACTCCATTAGTAAAAAATTTAGATGTAATTAATGCCATTAAGGTCCCCACTAGCGTTAAATCCCTCCAATCATTCTTAGGCTCCATCAATGTATATAATAAATTTATAAAAGATCACGCCCGCATTAGGAACCCCCTCAATAATCTACTTAAGAAAGGTACATCATGGCACTGGGATGCAAAATGTCAACATTCATTTGACACTCTAAAGGAATGTCTCACCACAAAACCGGTACTACACCTCTTTAAAGAAGGATTACCCTGTCAGCTATTCTGTGATGCCTCACTTCAGGGAATAGCTGGCATCCTAAAACAACAACATCCCGACGGCACTCTACACCCCGTGCAATATTACAGCAGAACACTCCGACCCCACGAGAAAAATTATACCATCACAGAGTTGGAATGCCTTGCTGTGATAGATAGTGTGGAAAAATTCCGCATCTATCTCGCAGGTGTAAGGTTCACAATTTTTACGGACCACCATGCATTACAATGGTTAAAAACCATAAAAAACCCAACAGGTAGACTTTTTAGGTGGAGCTTAAAGATGTCCGCATACGAATACGATATAAAATATATAAAAGGTAAAACGCAGTACGAGGCAGACCTACTGTCCCGCAATCCTTTATGTGGTTTTCTCACGACCACCCAAATAATAGAAAAGCAACCCCAATTACCTCCATCTACACTTATAAAAACGAATATAGATGGCCTCCATACAATCAAACGTAAAGGTATTGTCAAGATTATAGTTCCCCCTTCTTTACAACATACGCTAATTAATAAAGTACATTTAGAATATAACCATCCTGGTGTATCCCAAATGATTAGGCTCATCTCCACACAGTATACCTGGTGTGGAATGACCAAATCTATAGTTAAGTATAATAGGTCCTGCCCCACATGCCAACTTATAAAGAAACCGAAGGGTCCATTATATGGTAGATTAGAACGCCCCCCTATAGCTTTACAACCCTACGATATATTATCTATAGACACTATTTCAGGTTTTTCTAAATACGGTAATTCTAAGTCATACTTACACGTAATTGTAGATCACCTAAGTCGGTATACATGGACCTTCCCCAGTAAGTCAACTAATATAATCACATACATTCAGTGTCTCAAAAAGGTATTGCAGTGTGGCCGCCCAAAACGCCTTCTTTCGGATCGAGCACCTGCTTTTACTTCCCCAAAGTTCAGGAGATTCTTAATAAAGAACGGGATACAGCCTCTACTAACCACTGCAAATAACCCTCAAGCTAACGGTTTATGCGAGCGTCTTAACGCGACACTCACCGGGAAGCTGAGGTTACTGAACTTAGAGAATCCAGGAACCTCCTGGACTAAGTTAATTAAGATAGTAACTAATAAATATAACGATACCCCCCATACGATAACTGGATTTCCCCCCGTATTTTTAATGTATAATATAATCCCCTCAGACTTAAATAACCACCTAAACCCCTATCCCAGTATAATAGAAAGTAGGAAACTTGCCATACAACGTACAAATGACAGACACGACAAAGAGAAACTTAAATATGATAACAAACATAAAAATCCACACTTTGATACAGGAGATTTGGTATTGGTAAAGGCGTATCATCATCCAAATAGCGGTAAGTTAGTACCTTACTTTACCGGCCCATATAAAATTATTGAAATAATTTCTGATAATGTCGTACGTATAAATAGACCCAATAGGATTACAGGTAACGATAGCGATACTGTACATGTAAATAAATTACAATATTATAATGAAGAGGTCCTTTATATTTCACCACCCAAATTAGAATCCGTAAAAATAAATAGAATATTAGATCCTTTCCGACATATAGACCCCAACTTGTTTAGTCCAATAGAAAAAAGTATAGCTCATCGGTTTTCCGAACCTTTTAATCATTTGTTCCCCCAACTATTCGCATAAAATTAGCGAAAATCTAGGTCCTGAAAGTCTCACAAAACCTATTCTATTTATATGCCTCTACACCAACACCTTGGTTCTGAATTACTTAAGCACCGACCCTCCCTCATATATCCTGATCTATTGATAAAAATATTCGCAATATTAACTCGATTAGAAGAACATTTGGTACACAGATGCCACAGACTGGCAAACAATCCATGTTACATAAATAGTTATCCTATTACCCTCCTATCAAAACAAAACACAACGCTCGCCACCGCGGTGTTCGGTTTTGCTTACACAAGGCTGCACGAGCTCGACTTTCTCGCGCCAATTTGGCGCCTGCCTGCCTACCTATTAAAACATACATTTTTATCTCACACTTTTATAGATTGTTCACATCAATTTTAATTCCCATCGCCACGACAATATTCCAATCTTCAACACTCCTGCCTACCAATCCTTCAATTATAGGACTTTTAGGTACGCTTAATACGAACATGCATTACATTACCGGCTCCCTCGTTAGGAAAAAAAAAAAAAAAAAAGACTAACTTTTCTTTTTCTCACATCTCAGTTATCCATGTGTAACGCATTGGAGAAAAGATCTGTTAAATTAATATTAATTGTTTTTCCCCAAACGTAACAAGCCGGCGTTTGGGTAGGCTCACCTAAAAATTTTGCAGACTAACCGCATAAAACGCTCTGCAATCTTTTTAAGCGCCTAAAACATGCACTACATACTACATGTACCTAGAAAGTCCCATCTTCCATGACATCATTTTAGGGATCAAGATCGCTCCCCGTCTGGTCTCACATAATATAATCGGGAAGATCTGGCAAAGACCAACTTCTCAGACCGGACCAAAGCGACATAGGGCACATTGCCTCCCCGTAGGCCAAACTAAAGACGTCAATAATCTTGTACACCCTCATTTATCAATTTTTACTTTATTTTAAACAACTTTTAAATTTTAATTCATTAATTTCAATATTACATAAAAAAAAAAAAAAAAATCATATTATATTTTAATTACTCGAATCGTATTTTCTAAACTTATTTGTGTGTTTACTTTAAATTTATCCTTCCTATGTACTCCTCTTATATATTTTTTGTAGTTTTATAATATTATATCAGTGTGTCCTCACTACTCCCCTTTATCTTTATTTTTATTCTAGTAACTAATTTGTGCCCCAAATTATTTACCATTTAATAGGTTTGCTAACTTTTCTCTCATTTATTGTAAATAGACTTACAGTTTACCTAGTTTTGTGGTGTTGGACTTTGTTTTTTTTTTTTTTACTTACAGATGTGGATAAAACATTTCACTATTAATCGATAATATCATTTTTATATTAATGCCTTCAACTACCAACCAACCCTTTATATATTATTACCTTTAATATTTTTATTTTTAGACTTAGCATTTTACAACTTCAACTATTTTAGGCACCATTTTTAAAAAACCTACAACTAACAATATTTATAATATTTCTTAAACAGGTAAAACATTTATCATTTTTATTTTTCTTAATAGATTTTCAAAATGTTATTTTTTGACGCTTCCCTTACAACCTCTTAACTCTATCCCATGAACCTTTCCTCCCAACCTTTTACATCCATCAAGAGTTTATTGTTCGTCAGCCATTTTCTTTTTTTTTTATTGATTAAACTAACTAGAAGACCCTTCCTCGCTGTACATTTCCCCACAGTGAGCTCAGGAGACTCTGTTAGATTTTTATTTTTTTTCCTCTCATCGTCCGGCTCATCATTTTTTCATTTTTCAACATTTCTTTTCATCACACAAGCCGGACACAATCAAAATGACAGCAATAAATCTCTTACATCCACCTCTCCTTTCCCACATCCTTCAAACCTCCAACTACCTTCCAAGGGATTCCAGTTTGCCGAACATTTTTGTTTTTTTTTCATTGATTAATCCGACTGGAACAATCCTTCCTCGTTATATCCATTCCCCATAATGAGTTCAGGATATCCAGCGCGATGTTTTTATTTTTTTTTCTCATCGCCCGACTCATCATATCAATTCACCATTTTTTTCAACTTTTCATTTTTTTTTCTCATAATTCAACCGGGCACAATCATTATGGACAACAGGGATCCCTCTTACCCCTCTTACCTCTACCTCTCCCTCTTACCCCATCAAACTTCCCACTTCTTTTCACTATCTGAGCTAATGATGCAGACGGAGTATCTTGGGCCTTCTGTTGATGAAAACAATGCCTCACTTAAACAAGTTCGCATTGCATTGCAGAATGCTTGGGATACTACTTTACAGAAACATGCTCAGATACCCCCTTTCCCTTTTTCAATCTTAGCGTCACATTATATGTTCAACCAATAAACTAACTTTTTCTCCGCTCACATTTTATGCAATAAGATATTATTTTACTGGTACGAATCATTTTACCATATTTACCATGTTGTATTATATACTTTTTCTTAATCTTTTATCATTCATTTTGTGCGTTTTTATTTTTGTAACCTTGATTTTTTTTTCTCATTGATACACCCCCATTACAACATCTTTCTCTTTTTAACTTGTAACTTTATAATAATTTTAACTAATTTATATACAAATTATTTCTTTTATTTTTTATAATAGGTTTGTTAGGTCATCATTCATTACATGTCATTCCCCCAACCAAACCTTCATCACCGGGGGCACATTCTGTAGTATATTTTGAGTTATATGGTTCACAACCTTCTTCTGATATTCATTATATAACCCCATATCTATATATTAAAATATGTATCGAACAATGGAAGCAAATAAAACAAAGAAAGAGGTAGACCAGAGACGACAAAGGCCAGACGAAAAACAACCTGGCGCCATAAAGTAACGTGATTACAGTAGCCAATGAGGAATCGCCACATATGCGAGCGTCCCAGAGTATATAAAGAGGCCAGCAATGGGACAAAGAATTATTCAGGTAGTTGTTTTCAGAGCGACGCCGTGAGACGGTCGGCTAGGGCATCCGCGACAGTCTTCATCCGTGGTCTACCTCTTCCTCTTGAAGTTACCATCTAGACCTGCCTCTGTCTCTTGCTGTCCCAGTGCGGGAATCCCACATCACGCACCCACTACCACGACTGCCCAGCACATTCCACAACGGGTTTACCACATATATATGTTTGTCGGCTATGAATGCCCTCAGTATGTAACTAATCTCGCTGAAAATTGAACAAGACAGAGAGTTAAATCTGGAAGAGTTTTTTGTCGCGCTTTAACTAAGAAAAATTATAATTAACCAAGTACTAAGCAACAATATTTTTTTAGTCAGAAATGATGATGACAATATTGCTGTATCATGCTTGATTAACATAAACAAAATTCTTTAGGGGAATATTCAATAAAGCAGACCACGGGCGAAGCCAAATAAAAATATTAGTAGGCAGGAACAAAATTCTACCAGCGAGGTCAGGTTATCTCTATATATAAAATATCGTTTCTCGGCCTTTTGGCTGAGATCATGTAGTATATATCTAGGTATTTTTATTTATATATATATTTTAAAAATATTCAGGAGAAAGAGTGGATATGTTTGCTCGAAAAATATATTTTATATATTATATAAATATATAATGTAATGAATGTTATTATCATTATTATCATAATATTCTATGTTCCGGAAAATTATTATCAATAATATTCGTTAGGCAAACGTTCACTTGGATAAAACCCGGGCGAAGCCGGGTACACATCCGCTAGTATATATATTTAAAACAAAATAGGCATATCCTGACCGCTCACATAAGCTTTTAGATGGCGCTTTGCCATCTATTATATTATTAGATTATATATTTTATATTATTAAACAATTGATATGAGAATCACCCAAATTATTGAATAGTAAATCTTTCCATTTTATTTGTATTAAATAGTTTTGATAATTTTTGAATAACCTTTAAAATGGATTATATGGACTATAAAAGCTGCAATTCAAACTCTATCTAGTGAAATATATTTGGTTAGAGTGAATTTTGCTGCATATAGAGTGAGGTCACTAAATAACATTTTAAAATATTCTAGGAAGTTTTTGTTAGAAAAAGTTTCGTTATTTAAAGGCTTTCGTCATAAATTATTCTTTTTTTTTTATTATCTCAAAAATATCGTAATTGGAGGTTTTCGTTAAACGAAGTTTGTGTATTTGAATGTTTTTCATTAAAAAGGATTCGTTATTTGTGTTTTTCGTTATACAAAGTTAATATATTAGAGAGAGAAGGTATTCATTAAAAAGGTTTCGTTATTGGGAGGTTTTCGTTATAAAGGTTCGCTATTGGAAGATTTTCGTCGCAAAATATTTTATTGAAAGGTTTTATTGTATAAAGTTTCGGTATCGAGATGTTTTCGTCATAAAGGTTTTTCTATTATATGTGTTGGAGGGTTTATATTAATAAGATATATTTCCATGGCTAAAATATAGATGAACATTTTGGCGGGAGAGGACACCTTTATCTTCATAGAAGATATATTTCGTTAAAGATATAATAGATAGTTGTTTATTTTTAAAAATAATCATACGCGTCTATAATATGTAGTTTCCAAATTTGATATAGTTATATATATTTATCAATATTTAGCTTGTTACTTTAGTTGCCCACTTTATTTTCTGGAGACAGTGGGACAACTTGTCGGCTCGTTAAAACGCCATTAGGGACATTAATTAGGTAATTGTAATCAACTGGTCTTTGTCACCCGTACAATGCTGTCAGCCTCCACATCTCTAATGAGACAAATACACTGGAACGCACAATTAAAGGAACAACACATATTTTCAAAAAATAATAATAAAAGTTCTATTAAAGGATATATATATCAAATTTTGGTATATTAAAAAACTTCCATGAATTACGAGAATATCTAATACAGAGAAAAAACTAATAAATTTGTTCACAATATGCAAAATACCACCGTCTATGTTGATTCCGCCTCCAACCATTGCCAGAGTCTTTCTCTAAGCGTCCTAATTTTACGCTCCGCTAGATTTTTATTATTTTTATTTTTGTTGTTTTTTAAAGTTTTTATGGCTTATAGGCAAATTTATCACAAGAAAAAAATCAAGCTATTGGAAGGATGGTAGCAGACCAATCACAGGCAAGTAGCAAGATGGCTTAACAAGAAACGTTGTCTCAAGGCTTTGGAAAAAAATTCAAACGACAGCTACTGTTGCCAGAACACCCGGATAAGGATGGACAAGGGTCACATCGTTAAATCAATACTATTATTTGAGTCTACTTGCGCGTCGCAATAGAAGAATGACAGCATCGAAACTACGAAGTGACCTCAATGCAGATACAGAAGTCTTAGTATCAACTGATACAATACGCAGAAGGCTTCACATGAAGGACTTCTATGCTCAACGACCCATAATTTGTGTCCAATTGACACCACCTCAAAAGAGAGCAAAGAAACTTTGGTTCAGACAACATGTTGCCTGGAATCCAGATGAAAGGAGACATGTAATGCTCACTGATGAGTCCAGATTCCCTCTAAACAGCGATTCTCGTCGTGCTTTTGTTTGGAGAGAGGTAGGAACCAGAAAAAATCCCTGGAATTTGGTTGAAATGGATCCCTATAAAAGCCAAGGTTTTATGGTATGGGCTATAATCTTCTTGAGCGATCCCACAGAATTTCATATTTTAGGCAAGGAACCCTGACTGGATAGAGGTATCGGGACAATATCTTGTCAGAATATGTGATACCACAGGGACAGCACAGCACCAATGCCTACTCCGGAAGAATCACAAGATAGAATTTGTCTCTTTCGAGGATCGATATGTACTAGTAAGGTTGACTGAACTAATTTTTCTTTAATGTCCTTCAATGCTTTTTCTTCTGGGGTTTCCCATTTCCACTTCTGTTCCTTTTTTAGAAAGTTGTATAATGGTGCTAAAGTGGAAGACATGTTAGGAATAAATCTTGAATAATACGTAAGTAATTTCAAGAATGCGCTCGTAACTCCGTCAGGTTGGTTGAACTTGGAGCGCCTTGTATAGCTTCAATCTTAGATGGCAATGGTTTGAGACCTTAATTTGCAATTTTATTACCTAGATACTCTTGTGATGGTGTCACAAATGAACATTCATCCTTTCTCAGCTCTAACACGGCCTCTTGAATTCTTTGAAGTACGCAATCCAAATTCTTCAGATGATCTTGATCATTCTTTCCAGTAATTAGGATGTCATCTACTGCACAGAAAACCATGGGAATTCTTTTTTGAAGCATGTTCATCTGTTCTTGGAACAATGCTGGGGCTGAAGATATTCCAAACGGGAGTCGTGTGTACTTGTATAAACCCTGATGCGTATCAATCACTGTATAAAGCTGAGATCCATCATATAGTTCCAATTGGTTGTAGGCATCTCTGAGGTCTATTTTGCTGAATTTCTCACCACCAGCTAAAGCTGCAAAAATATCCTCGGCTTTATGTAGTGGGTATTAATTCACTTCAATGGCTTGGCTCGCAGTAATCTCGAAATCTCTACAAATTCGAATAGTCTGGTCAGACTTCAGAACTGGAACAATCGGAGCGGTCCATTCAGCATGTCGCACGGGTTTAAAAATTCCCGCCTTGACTAATCTATCAATCCCTCTAGAAATCTTCTCCTTGAGCGCATAAGGAATGGGACGTGAGTTGAAAAATATTGGTTTCATTTCAGGATCAACTAGCGATCTTGCTCTTACCCCCTTGAACACACCGTAGCCAGGTTTGAACAGTTCTCTAAATCTTTGTAGCTGTATTGGCAGGTTGTTTTCTGTTACTTTAATCATGTCAACCTTGTATGGCTGGGTTGGTTGTATTCCCAATGCTTCCATCCAATTCCGACCACAAAGGTTAGGACCTTCACCTCCAACAACCATCAATGGAAGGGTCTGAGTATTATTCTGGTACTATACGAGGACATCCAACGTACCTAACACTTTTGAGACGTACCTACTCGCGCTGGGTGTAATACACCCGGTGTTTTAACCTGGTGAAATATTATTTAAAACAAAATAATTTTTGAACATTTTTGTATGATACAATTATATTATTAATAATTAAGATATTTTAATCGAAAATATAGTAATATTTATATTTTAAAATATTTTTAAAACTAAAATGTTAATTTACGCACCAAATCATTTTTTTATCAATTTGGGATACAAATTTCGAAATATTTACATACATTGCCTACACATTATAATAGAATGGTCTTCACGAACATTCTTTTGGCACTTATGGCATAGTGTTTTGGTCTTACGACCTTTTCTATAAAAACAAAGATTGCTTCTTTTCTGGGCCTTTGAAAGAGGTTCTGGAATGTCTTCTTCCTAAAATATAAAACGATTAGAGATAAATTTCTCAATTATATTTTGACATGAAAAGATACCATAGTTTCTGGTGACTGATCAACATGTTTCCGGACAATACTTCGAAGTGGTTTCGAAATAGATTTGGTAGTATACCTGATATGATGATATTCTGTTACCAATTCAAGTGATAGAACTTCTAGGAAATCCTTTCTTCTTTTGTAAATGTTTTGGGTTTTTTTCCCTCCAAAAGGAAGTTTGTAATTACCTCCAGAAATATTTAAAAGTTCAAAAAAGATACACAGGGGCCTTCTTTTGGTACGTCGTCCCACGGAAAAGAGTGACGCCTTTTGATCGAATAGATCCACCCCTCATTTTGTCATGTTGTAAAAAGTAATCATTTCTGGCTTCTTCTTTTCATTTGTCTCTTCATCAATTGTTGCTGTTGAGTGCATTGTAGATAAAGAATGACACTTTTGCCCCTTTTAGGAGCATATGATACAAGGGAAACCTTTTTTTGAAAACCAAAAATTGAGCTAAACACTTGCCTTGCGCGATTTGTCATAAATTAAGGTGGTATTTATTTTTTGTTCTTTTTGAGTGGTTCTACTAAGGTCAATTTATGGTCATTCAAAAGAGCTACTGCAAGAGGATAGCTGGTATACCGATAGTCAGTAGTTATGTTGCGTTTTGACCCGGAGTTTGGAAGTACAAGTCTTTAAACTACATTGTTGGGAGAGTTACTTATTTGATAAGGGCTTTCACGTTGCTTGCCAGCGTATATTTCAAGATTCACCAAATAGTTTGTGCGGGAACAACATAACAAATAAGTCTTTATGCCATATTTTGCGGGTTTATTGGGAAGGTATTGCTTGAAACGAATTCGGGCTTTGAATGGAATAATCTTTTCATCTACTGTCAATATTCTCCAGGATGTGATACATAGTTTTGCAGTTTGTAACGAATTCTCTAATTGGTGCTAATTTGTCATTTTTTTCCCTTATTTCACGTGTGGGCAAATCATCGAAACGCAAACACCTGAGTAAAAAGAAAAATCGCTCGCGATTCATTACAGACCGGAAAATTTCGAATCCGGTTCCATCATCTGCCCATATTTCTTGAAATGAAAAATGGCAGGCGTTTTTTTTCCCAGAAAGTAACAAAAGTCCAATAAGAGCCCAAATTTCTACATCATTAGTATCTTTTGCATCCCTTTCTCGAGAAAAATTTCCTCGAATCCTTGAGTTATATTGATTGGTATTACATAATATTTTTCAACTATTTGTGATAAAACTTCTCTAAGTTCCAACAGCTGTTGTGATGTTTTTTCCATCTCTTTTCAGTACAGGAAGGTGAGAAATTATGTTGTAAGAGCGAATTCTTACCTTTGTAATTTGCCATTCACTGGTCTTCCACCTTGTTGTCTGGTCTCTCCCCACATAGAAACTGGAAGTTGGAGATGAACCAAATTCTTCGTTTTCAGATTCCAACTCGGATTCAGAATCATGGTAGCTATATATTTCGGTATTTTCAACAGAAGGTATATCCGATGTGCCACCAACAACTTCATTTTGGATTCAGAATTAGAGAGAGGTGAAGAAGTATCCATGAAATATTTTTTAAAAATTAAGAGCAAAGGATAGTTTTTGGCGAGCTAGGAATAAAAGGCAAACAAAGAATATATGTAGAAAGCCAAAGAAAATACATCTGGATGAATCTGAAACCTAAAAATTATAGGCGAGCTGTCACTCACGGCCTGCAAAAAGTGTTACGTAAACACTCGCGTTGGGTGTAAACCACCCAGCTTATCTGATTACCAAAAAGTTAAATGTATATTTTTGAAATTCATTAGGCCTATCTATGCTTCACCACAAATAATTAAGCTACCGAGTCACTCAAGCTGCTATATTTATTATTTACAGTCAATTTTTACAGTTTAGTTTCTTACTGAGTGTAATACACCCAGCGCGAGTAATTAAGGGTTAAAGGACCTCCGAGTGAAGTCAGATATGAGGCTGTAGGCAGAACCAGTATCATATTCCAATGACAGTATCTTATCATTGATTTGTACTTCAATCTTTATTGGATCGGGTGTTCTCCATAAATTTATAATTTTGAAGATTTGACTGCTGATTTCCGTCTCTGCGATGGCGTGTACTTTATTTCCATCCTTATTTGTAGTAGAAATACGCTGGGCTTTCTTTTTAGACAACTTCTCCCCAAATGTCCAATTTTACCACAGTTGAAACATTTGGCTTTCAAATGAGGGCATTTATCTTGCTCATCATCCTTATATCCACATATTATGCATGCGTAGTTTTCTGACTTGGTAATCTTTCCTGTAGTAGATGGATTTAATAACCTTGCTTAATTTTCTTAACAACCTCTGGATTTCTTTGACTCTGTAAATCTTTTTCATCTTGTGCTGCTGCTTCTAAAGCAAGAGCAAATTCCATAGCTTTATGCAAGGTCAAACTATCACCTTTCCCTAACAGTTTTCTTTGAATGCTGTCATCCTCGATTCCAGCTATCACGGATAGCTTCGTCTAATGTGGACCCAAATTTGCAATATTCTGCCACCTTCTTTAATTCAGCAATGTATGTTGAAAAATTTCACCTGGTATCCTTGCTCTATTTGTTAACTTTGAACGTTCGACGATAGCAGATGGGGTGGGGTTGAAATGTTTTTTTTTTTTATTTGCTCACTAGAACTGTGTAAGTATTTTCTACATCAGATATTTTTTTTTGAATGCAAAGAACATATAAAAGGTTGTACACCGTTGGGGTTAGCAAGGTCAAGAAAATAGCATTCTTTTTATTTTGATCAATATTAGTTGCCTCAAAGAAATACTCTAATCTTTCTGTGTATCTCTCCCAACTTTCTGTAGACTCATCAAATTTTTCAATTGTGAAAATAGACATTTTGAAAATAAAAATGTTTATTTATCTTTAATTGGAAGATCCCATCCTCGTCGCCAAAATACTGTTGTGTATTTAAGGTTACCGCGTAGTTGTAAACATATTATTTTAACTCTTACTAATCCTTTTCTATATGTATTTATTTAGACAATTTTAATAGGATTATACAATATATTTATAATAGAAATTAGAGTTATTTAGATTAAATATTAAGTCAAACTAACGACGCGAATGGTCGTTATTTACCGAAGCCAGAAAACGAAGATGCAGAAAGATGATGATAAAAAAAAGAATAATTATATTTGTTAGGTTTTTTTATCATCATTATTATAGTAATCTATATGTTAGGTTTTATTTATTATTATTATTATTGTATTTTATTAATTAATTATAATTCATATTCATAGAATTTTATTGTTACTTATCATCATTCTTTTTTTGTTGTTTTTTTTCTTCTTCTGTTTTCTTTTGTGTTAAATACAACTAAATCGCATTAAATCGTAGTGTAATTCTTTTTTTGTTGAGTGAAATAAATCTAATTGAATCGAATTGAGTCAGCTCCTTCTTTCTAGAAGAAACATCAAAGAAAACGTGCTAACATTTTTTGGTGCCGAAAACCGGGAAAGAAGTAGAAGAAATAGAAAGTTTTTAGAAGCCATAGAAATAAAGAAAGGTAAGGTTTTGAATACTAATCTTTAAAATATGGAAACAGAAATCTTAATTTTTGAATCTCTGATTAAAAGTTTAAAATTGATAAAAGCAGATGTAGAATATAATTTAGAAGGCAATGATAGATACGCACTTATGCAAAATAAAGAAGACTTGTTAAATTTAAAAGCTAGCTTTGATAATCAATATGTTAAATTTGTAAAATATAAAGGCATTATTGCTGAGAGAAAAATTCAAGGTATCCTTTGAGGCTAAGTCTAAAATTAATTATTTTTTGATAAAAATAAATAGATCGCTGGGAAATTTAAATAAAAATACATTTTCTGGTGAAACCAATTTAGAACTTCCCAAATTTCAATTGCCCACCTTTAGTGGTGATATTTCAGATTGGCTGAGTTTTAAGGAAATTTTTATTAGATCTATTGATCAAAATCCAACACTGGCAAATTTTCAAAATTTCAATATTTAAATTCTGCACTAAAAGGAAATGCCGCTAGACTTATTAGGGCGTTCAATATTTCTGATGAAAATTATCCTATTGCCTGGCAAACCTTGGTCAATAGATTCGACAAAAAAAGTGAATTGGCTTTTAAACAAATTCAAAATTTGTATGATCTAAAAAATGTAAAACAAGAATCGACTAAAGATTTACTTGATCTCCTGGACACTTGCAACGAAAGCATTCAGAATCTCTCTATCCTCGGATTGGAATGTAATAATTTATCGGATATGATTTTAATTCATATAATTCAATCAAAACTTGATCGTTCAATAAGAAAGGAATGGGAGATGAGTTTGCTTGTGAAAGAATTTCCATCGTATGAAAAGATGATTTCTTTCCTGGAAAGATTTGCTGGAAGTCTCGGGAGTTTTCAGAATAATGAAAATTCAAAACAATTCTACAAAATGAATAAATCCACTCATTCTCATTCAGCAACATTTGCCTCTGGCTCTAGTATAGATAGCAGAGTCAAGTCATGCGTCTTATGTAAAGGTGAACATTTTTTGTTAAAATGTCCTAAGTTTAATGGTATGATGTTACCTGAAAGATGGACATTTGTAAAAGATAATCGTCTATGTTACAACTGTCTAAGATCTAACCATAGAGTATCTTCATGCGTCTTCACGCAAAATTGCAAATCATGTAATAAGAGACATCATACTCTTTTGCATCAGTTCAAACCGGAAATGTTAAGTCCTGTTGCGGACATATCTCCATTGACCCATGCCAGTGTCTCATGTTTTGCAGACAACAAAAGTCATGATCGGATATTACTCTCTACGGCTTTAATAAAGGTCAAATCGGAAAACGGGGTTCTTCAAACATGTAGAGCCCTCATAGATACAGGCTCTCAAAGGTGTCTTATAACAAATAGTTAAGTAGGTTGAAATCCTCTGAAGTATATAAGTAATAGAATCAAAGCATGTGAGGATGCGTATCTTATAAGTTTTAATAAAGGCGAACTTTCGGGTCAATAACCCTTCTTCAGGACATCATGTCTGACTGATCTTGCATCTTATATACATAACCATATTGAGAAAAATCAGCATATATACAAGAAAAACAAACGTATCAGCCAATCAGTTAGAAAAGTAATAGAAAGAAATAACCGCGTGTCCCGAGCATATCAAGTATGATAAACCCAAGAAACTTCACGATTAAGCCACGATACAGTTTAAGGCTGCATGAGTAAAATTAATCAAAATAAAACGTTCTGGCAATGGTCTCCTAAGGTACACTATGGCAATATTGCTTTGTTTATATCAGGGATGTCTATATGTCTAATACATAACAGTATTAATAGACATATAGACATCCCTGATATATACAAAGCAATATTGCCATAGTGTACCTTAGGAGACCATTGCCAGAACGTTTTATTTTGATTAATTTTACTCATGCAGCCTTAAACTGTATCGTGGCTTAATCGTGAAGTTTCTTGGGTTTATCATACTTGATATGCTCGGGACACGCGGTTATTTCTTTCTATTACTTTTCTAACTGATTGGCTGATACGTTTGTTTTTCTTGTATATATGCTGATTTTTCTCAATATGGTTATGTATATAAGATGCAAGATCAGTCAGACATGATGTCCTGAAGAAGGGTTATTGACCCGAAAGCTCGCCTTTATTAAAACTTATAAGATACGCATCCTCACATGCTTTGATTCTATTACTTATAACAAATAGTTGTCGAAAGAAATTGAATCTTCCTCTTGCTGAATGTAAAACTACAGTTTTTGGTTTGGGAAACAAACTTGTAGAACAATCAATGGGTGAGGTCTCTCTCCAATTTAGCCCACATTTCTCAAACCTAATATTCAACGCTAATCCTATAGTCATTGATAAGATCACATTAGAATTGCCCAATTTCTTTATAGAAAAGGATAATTGGCCTTATTTGAAAAATCTTCTGTTGGCTGACCCCAATTTTGACAAATCTAGCCAGATTGATTTAGTGATAGGAGCAGAGCTTGCTCCATGCCTTTTTAACGGGAAGGTTAGATTCCAAAATTTATCTGGACCCACTGCGTGCGGATCCAAATTGGGATGGTTACTTACAGGTAAAATATTACTGTCAGGTGAAAATTCCAATCAAGATATAACTATGTTCGCGTCGGAGGAACAAGATGATTTTCTCAAAAAATTCTGGGAGCTGGAGTCAGTACCCTCTGCCAAATCTTTAACCAGAGAAGAAATTTCGTGTGAAGAAATATATATTAATAACCTCTAAATTCTGGAAGATGGAAGGTACTCTGTTGGGCTGCCATTTAGAACATTGCCAACTCCTGGCGAATCTAGGATCAATGCTCTGAAACGATTTCTTTCACTTGAAAGAAAATTACAAAAATCTCCAAGTATCCAAAAACAATATTGTAATTTCATGGACAAATATATTTTAATCAATCATATGGAGCTTATTACCAGTGATGAGCTGGATACACCTTCAGGACAATGTTATTATATACCTCATCATTGTGTTTTTAAGGAGCAAAGCACAACCACTAAATTGAGAGTTGTTTTTGATGCATCTTGCAAAACTAGCAATGGCAAATCTCTAAATGACTTTCTTCATGTAGGACCAAAACTACAACAGGATATCTTCAACATTCTGATAAGATTTCGAACACGCCCAATAGCTTTTTCAGGAGATATAGAGAAAATGTATCGCCAAGTAAGAATCGATTCTAGGGATTGTGATTTCCAGAGAATTTTATGGAGAAAAAACCCATCAGACCCTTTATTGGATTATAGACTACTGACTGTGACATATGAATTGTCTTGTGCGCCATATCTCGCCATGCGTACCCTACATCAACTTGCAAGGGACAAGGTGTCAACTTTCCCAGTGGCCTTAAAAATAGTACAAACCGATTTTTATGTTGATGACTTTCTTTTTGGTGCAGACACAATTGAAGAATCTACATGTCATATTCGTGAAGTCAATAATCTTCTTTCTTCAGCCGGATTTTCTCTTAGGAAATGGAGATCAAACGTCCCAGAGGTCCTTTCTGGATTATCAGAACTGGTTGAAGATAGGCATAATCTTTGGGATTTTGAGAGTGATTCGTGTGTCAAAATACTTGGTATTTGTTGGAATCCTTCCTTGGACATTTTTCAGATTCTTGTTAATGACATTCCAGAACAAACGAATTCTAAAAGACATTTGTTGTCCCACATCTCCAGAATCTCTGATCCTATAGGCTGGCTGTCACCAGTTATTATTCGTCTTAAAATTTTGCTTCAATCACTTTGGAAACAGAAGTTGAATTGGGATGATCCCTTGCCTGATACTTTGTGCTCTCAATGGAAGAAAATCGAAAAGGAATTATCCGTATTAAATAAAATTCAAATTCCTAGATACTTCTCGTGCAGGGGAGCTTTACTTTCTGTTGAACTTCATGGTTTTTGTGACTCTTCAGAAGTTGCATATGCGGCAGTATTTTATATAAGATCTCATTTCAAATCAGGCCAAGTGAAAGTTTCTCTGGTTGCTTCCAAGACGAGGGTAGCTCCTCTGAAAATGATTTTCATACCACGGCTGGAGCTGTGCGCTGCTCTTCTTCTCGCAACTTTATATGATACTATTCGCAATTATTTATGCTTACAAATTGATAGAGTATTTTTATGGACTGATTCTAAAATTGTTCTCATCTGGATTAAATCTGAATCTAGACATTGGAAACCATTTGTCGGAAATAGGATTGCTGAAGTTCAAAGATTCTTCCTGGCATTATGTCATTTCGAAAGATAATCCTGCAGAATGCGCTTCCAGAGGTATAACTCCTTCAGAGCTGGTGGATCACTCTCTTTGGTGGCGAGGGCCAACTTGGCTCTCGGATGTGAACTTTGAAGATCCAATTCAAACTCAATATGATTTTCCGAAAGAAATTTCAGGTGAAAGACGAAAACCTTTCTCTGTTTTTCATTCCACTAATCTTCTTTTCCCAGACTTCATTTTCAAATTCTCAAATATCAACGAATTTGTTAGAATTACAGCATGGATTTATAGATTTGTATTCAATGTCCAATGTTCTCTCAATGAAAGAAAGAAAGGACATCTATCTTCAAGCGAATTAACAAGTTCAATTCACAATATCATTCGTTTCATCCAAAGTTCTGAATTTCAACCAGAAATTACGTGTTGCAAACAAAATAAATCTTTACCAACTAACTCAAGGCTTTTATCTTTGAATTCTTTCATTGATGAATCTGGACTATTACAGGTTGGAGGAAGATTACGTCATTCAAATCTGCAATTTGATGAAAAGCATCCAATAATATTGCCAAGAGATCATTTTATAACGGAATTAATAGTGCGACAGTGTCATCTGGATCATTTACATTCTGGTCTTCAACTGACCATGTCAGCACTACGATTACGATATTGGATTCCTGCAGGCAGAAGTTTGGTCAAGAAACTAATCCACCAATGCATGGTGTTCCAGGGCTAAACGCCAAGTTACCAAGCAAATCATGGGAGATCTGCCTATGCACCGAATTGTGAAATCAAATTCGTTCACTAAAACTGGAATCGACTTTGCAGGACCGTTTTTGATGAAACCAAACATCAAAAGATCTAAAGTAAAATTAAAATCATATGTTGCTTTATTTGTATGTTTCTGCACAAAAGCAATTCATATAGAAATTGTATCAGACCTATCTTCAGCGGCTTTCCTCGCAGCTCTCAAGCGGTTTATTTCTCGTCGAGGAAAACCTTCTGATATATTTAGTGATAACGGGACCAACTTTAGGGGAGCTAACAACATTCTCCGAGAGCAGTTTGATATATTGAAAGCTTCAACAATTCAAAAATTCATATCTAATGAACGAATCAACTGGCATTTTATACCTCCTTCCGCTCCAAATTTCGGAGGTATCTGGGAGGCTGTAATAAAATCCTTCAAATTTCATCTTCTCAGATGCTTAAAGCCTCAGATACTCACATTTGAAGAGCTGAGTACTCTGACAACTCAAATAGAAGCTTGTTTAAATTCACGACCTATTTGTCCTCTAAGTTCAGATTCAGACGATTTTAATCCTCTTACACCAGGACACTTCTTAATTGGGAGACCCTTAACTGCCCTTCCAGAATCTTATGATGATGATGTTCCGATAAACTACCTCGACCGCTGGAGCCTAAATAAAAAATTTAAAGATGTATTTTGGAAACGTTGGAATCGAGAATACCTCAACAATTTGCAACAACGCCTAAAATCGCAAAAATCCTCACCCAACATTAAGGAAGGTGACCTCATCTTGCTCAAGGATACCATATCACCACCAGCAATGTATTGGAGCCTTAGTCGCATCACCAAAGTCTTTCCGGGAGCAGACGGAAAAGTTCGAGTCTTCGAGGTGAAGACCAAGCACCAAGAACACCTTACTAGAACTGTCTTTAAAGTAGTACCATTACCTTTTGCTGAGGACTAAGTTAGTCCACCGGGATGGAGTATGTTAGGTTTTTTTTATTATCATTATTATAGTAATCTATTATGTTAGGTTTTATTTTTTATTATTCTTATTGTATTTTATTAATTAATTATAATTCATATTCATAGAATTTTATTGTTACTTATCATCATTCTTTTTTTGTTGTTTTTTTCTTCTTCTGTTTTCTTTTGTGTTAAATACAACTAAATCGCATTAAATCGTAGTGTAATTCTTTTTTGTTGTGTGAAATAAATCGAATTGAATCGAATTGAGTCAGCTCGTTCTTTCTAGAAGAAAAATCAAAGAAAACGTGCTAACAATATTGTTGACCGGTCATTATTTATATTATATAAAATTGACCAGTCAATATGAAATATATATCAAAATTTATAAACCTATGTTTCTCTTTTTGTCCTCTTAGTTAAGTTTAGGTAAATGAATCTACAGTAAAGAAAACAAATATTAAATTATAAATATTCACATATCTCAATTGCACATAAGTAATTTTTTAAAATTAAATAATTTCACATACATTTGTAGAATATCTAAAACCAATTTAGTTATTTACACGTGTTTATCGTGCCGCTTGATAAAGGGGATCATTCGGGGCTTGTAAAATCAGTATTAAAGGTATAATCGGTATCATTGTTGTAGTAATTTGAAGAACGCACTACATTCAATGCGCCATTTAAAAAAAAAGGGAGAAGAAATTTAAAAATATTAGATTTATATTCTCTATATAGAAAAACCTCATCCTGTAGAAAATGCAAAATATTTTAAAATTAAAATTATATTTTAAAATGTGTCTGTGTAATAGCTTTAATCTATTATTTTGCCGTTAGAATGAACCATGGAAAAAAGAATGAGTTCAAGTGGCAGATTCCTACAAACCAAATAGATTTTAAAAACTATAACAATAATATAATTTATTTTACAGTGTACAATAGTAAAAATAAATAGTTTTAAATATATAAAAAAGGCAATATAATGATAATGACAGATATTTTTTAGTAAACAATAAAAGTAAATACTGAAATTCGAACTAACGTCTGTTCATTTAATACCTCGATATAACAACTGAGTCGAGAAAATATGCTCGCTTAACTCCTTAACGCCGATTGGAGATTTGACTTCATGTGACAGCAGAAACCAATCAGCGTGAGAAATAATCTGACCTAATACATATACAACAATTAAAGTTGTAATTTTAATGGTGATAAGTATTTTTTAAAATGTTATATCTATATTGCTATAAGAGTTTTTAAAAACGGATATTTTTATATTTAGAGGAGATTTTCTATAGAAAATATTTTCAAAATAAAAATTTAGCAATTTATTTCGAACCGCACTATTTCCTGTAGAAGGAAATTTAAATAAAAAAATATATATTCAAAAATAAGCGTTTTCTAAATATAAATATTCAAGAATCAAAAACTATGAAGCTATTCTGATTTATTTTTATTCGTCCTTTTTATTTATGTGGGTAAGTATAGTTAGCATCACATGCCTAAACACGTAGAAAGCTGTTTGATATATGCACTCGCTGGGTCTGAAATTTTGTAAGAATCGGGAACATTAAATAAAAATGCTAATTGAGGGATTCGATCAAGGAACATGGTTGTCGAAAATTGTCGATATGTACCACTCCTTTATAAACCCTTGCGTATTTTATTAAGGTGAAAAAACATCAGGTTTCCAGAGATAGATTTCTTTTTTTAACATTTCAAATATCTATCTTTCGGGCATGTTAGCCCTTCTACAGAAGAAACGTATTCTAGTCGGATAAACTAGAACATTAGCCTTTCAAACATGTGGTAGAGAAATTCGAAAATATGCCTGAACCTGAATAAATCTGCCTAAAACAAAATGAGCGACGAGAATTTAGGTTTCACTACGGCCTTTAAGGCTATATAATACCTATTCTTATTACAAAATAAATGAAGCTTCCAGGGCTAAGTTTCTTTTGCAACTTTTTATTTTTCAAACTTTCGGACTTGTCAGTAAATACCTATTCTGTCAGAAAGTGGGTCATTAAAAATAATTTGCATGCATTCTTTTGAGAAAAAATGATTCAATCCAGGGAAGAGTTTCTTGAAAAAAACACGATTTAATTGACTCGAAATTTCGACCCATGGAGCCCTTCTACCAAATTAAGGTTAAATATAACCTGTAGTACTCCAGTAGAAGGGCTTCACGGCCCGAAAGCTGGAGTAAATTGAAATACATTTTTTTGCAAGAAACTCTTCCCTGGATAGAATATTTTCTCCACAATGATATAAGGGATTATTGTTTTTGGAATTTATTCTTTTATTCAGTATATGTATATTATATAGATTTATCATAAAATAGGTTTTCACCTTATTTTTATCTGCGAGATTTTATACCAAGATATTTGTGGCATGTACCGACACGATAAGCCGGAAGAAAACTCACAACTCCCCCTAGCGTTGCAGTGGGGCTAGACCTCCTTTGTTTGTCCGAAGTCATGATACCTACCTTCACGCATTAATATTTTTATATTTTAATTACATTACTCAATTTACTTTAAATACCTACTACAATTACTTTATTTTGATATCATTGTTACTTGTCTTCAATTAATTAAGTTTACAATCCTTTCAGATATAAACAGTATTTGGAGAGAGGAACACAAACTCCTTAACATTTCAACAACAAATTCAAAATTGGGGTTTATTTCGGCAATTCTTGGAAATATATAACTTTTCATATGTTTACGTCGTTGCAGAGTAGGATAGTAAATAATCCCCCGACACGAAAAAAAAACTGTTTTCAACTTAGTCAGTCCAATTTTTATTGTTGTAACAGAATATATATTCGTAAAATCTGTTTGTCAACATACTCTTAGTTATAGACCATGTTTGTGTTGATTTTTACTTCAACTTCAATAATTTTTAGTATTCAATAAATATTAAAGAGCAACTACTCATTATTTATAACGACTCACAATGAGTTGCGCCGAGGATAATTTCAAGACTTCAAGGTTACAATTTTTTTCTTAACTAAGTCTAATTTTTGTTTTTCCTACGTCATCCGCTGCGTTATAATAATCAAAACGGTATTTCAAATTTGATACCTGATATATTTTGTTTGTAGGCTTCAAAGCAAAGCAAATGGATGCAAATTAATTAAAATAATTCATGCTCGCTTTCCAAAATCAACAGAAGCAGACCAACAATTATTTCAAAAAATATTATCTACATAATCACAAAGAGCCGATAGTTCTACCCTGGGCCAGACTACTGTAAACTTTGTTTTACTTCAAACTTTCGAAAATTCGATTCCAAAATATAATCTTTCAAATTTTATCATCAGAGATTTGAAAATTTCTTCGAACGGGAAAACTAATATATCTATATCTATATTAATAAAATGCAAATTTCATAAGAGGACATCACTAAATACTTTCGTTACAATGCATCAATTTCAAACAAATTTTCAACATTTATGTAAAACGAGATGGAGCAGGTTTTGCTTAACATCAAAATATTTTTCCCTAACATTAACATGCGTAACTTAGCTGTTATCGATTAAATACAAAAAATAATCAACAGAGTTAATTTTATTTATATATAAATACAAAAAAAAATTCAGCAATTCATTCAACTCAATCTAAAAAAATATTCAAAACAAGCAATTTTAAGATAACACCATATGTAAAACAGTCGGCCAAGAACACAACAACGATATTACATCTTTCTCACATATTCACACACAATCTTGATTAATAATTAAAACTAATCTTTAACATTGTTTATTATACTTCATAATATATAATATTCGTTAGGCAAACTTTCACTCGGATAAATGTAATATAAAAAGCCAAAAATGAAGAATGAATGTAAGATAAAAATCCAACAATATAGAGTAAATATAATATAAAAAGCCAACAATGAAGAATGAATGTAAGATAAAAAGCCAACAATGAAGAGTAAATATAATATAAAAAGCCAACAATGAAGAGTGAATGTAAGATAAAAATCCAACAATGAAGAGTAAATGTAATATAAAAAGCCAACAGAGTGAATGTAAGATAAAAAGCCAACAATGAAGAGTGAATGTAATATAAAAAGCTAACAATGAAGAATGAATGTAAGATAAAAAGCCAACAATGAAGAGTGAATGTAATATAAAAAGCCAACAATGAAGAGTGAATGTAATATAAAAAGCCAACAATGAAGAATGAATGTAAGATAAAAAGCCAACAATGAAGAGTGAAAGTAAGATAAAAAGCCAACAATGAATAGTAAATGTAATATAAAAAGCCAACAATGAAGAATGAATGTAAGATGAAAAGCCAACAATGAATAGTAAATATAATATAAAAAGCCAACAATGAAGAATGAATGTAAGATGAAAAGCCAACAATGAAGAATGAATGTAAGATAAAAAGCCAACAATGAAGAGTGAATCTATCTATATATATAAAATTGAATGTCTGTCTGTCTGTTGTCTGCACTCTATAGATTCAAAAACCATACATCCAATCGCCGTGAAATTTTGGGATATTATTAGGTATATCACCGGGAAGGTTTTTGAAAAATAATTTCCTGAATATCTTGAATATCCTTAGAGTTATATGCAGATTTGTAGATTTAACTCGCAAGCAGCGCCCCCATTGTGACGATGATAACAATATATCGAGAGATTCAAATTTACGAGTTTCAAATTATCAAAATATATCTTTTTTTTTAAATAAGTTTTTGAGAATTGTTTTAACAAATGTTCGCTAGACAAAGCCGAGTACGTTTTATAAGTTTATAGAGAATTGTTTTAACAAATGTTCGTTAGACAAACATTCACTCGGGTAAAACCCGGGCGAAGCCTGGCACATCCGCTAGTATATATATATAAATGAATGTATGTGTGTCTGTCTGTCCTTTATGCCTGACCAAACCACTCATTGGATCGCCATGAAACTTTGGGAAGTTATTTAGTATAGTACTGGTAAGGTTTTTGAACAATAATTTCTTGAATACCTTGAATATCCTTAGAGTTATTTGTAGATTTAACTCGCAAGCAGCGCCACCATTGCGACGATGATAACAAGTTTTTTATCTATAAGTTTTATTATCACTAAGTTTATTATCTTAAAAAAAAATTATCAAAAGTAAGATTATCTCAGGATGACACGGAAATTTATTTGAGACAAAAATAATGATACAATTCTAAGGCAAAGATGCTATTCCTTTAACTTCCAATTACCGAGGGAACCAATTAATATTGATTTTATTCAACTTACCGAGTATTTTTCAAGGGACCGGGAAAAAATGTTCACTTTATCGAGAGATTCAAATTTACGAGTTTCAAATTATAAAAATATATATTTTTTAAAATAAGTTTATAGAGAATTATTTTAACAATTATCGTTAAACAAACCATTACTCGGGTAAAACCCGGGCGAAGCCGGGTACGTCCGCTAGTCTATATATATATAAAAATGAATGTCTGTCTGTCCGTCTGTGTGTACTCTATAGATTCAAAAACCATACATCCAATCGCCATGAAATTTTGGGATATTATTATGTATATCCCCGGGAAGGTTTTTGAAAATAATTTTTCTTGAATATCTTGAATATTCTTTTAGAGTTAATTGCAGATTTGTAGATTTAACCAGCAAGCAGCGCCCTCATTGCGACGATGTTAACAAGTTTTTTTCATCTATAAGTTTTATTATCACTAAGTTTATTATATTAAAGATTATTTATCAAAAGTAAGATTTTCTACCTATTAATTGCGCACAAGTCAAAGTTAGTTTTATCATTTATCTACAACACATTAATTGGGAGAATAGATAAAATGATGATTTTGTAATGTAGAAAATTAGAAAAGACAAAATTCAGGATGACACGGCAATTTATTTGAGACAAGAATATTGATACAATTCCATGGCAAGATACTATTCCTTTAACTTCATTTACCGAAGGAACCAATTAATATTGATTTTATTCAACTTATGGAGTATTTTTCAAGGGACCGGGAAAAAAATGTTCACTAGATAAAATGATGATTTTGTATTGTAGAAAATTAGGAAAGACAAAATTCAGGATGACACGGCAATTTATTTGAGAAAAGAATAATGATAAAATTCCAAGGGAAGATACTATTCCTTTAACTTCCAATTACCGAAGGAACCAATTAATATTGATTTTATTCAACTTATCGAGTATTTTTCAAGGGACCGGGAAAAAATGTTCACTTTATCGAGAGATTCAAATTTACGAGTTTCAAATTATCAAAATATATCTATTATTTATTTTATAAGTTTATAGAGAATTGTTTTAACAAATGTTCGTTAGACAAACCTTTACTCGGGTAAAACCCGCGCGAAGCCGGGTACCTCCGCTAGTATATATATATATAAATGAATGTATGTGTGTGTCCTTTATGTCTGACCAAAGCACTCATTGGAACGTCATGAAACTTTGGGAAGTTATTTAGTATAGTACTGGGAAGGTTTCTGAAAAATAATTTCTTGAATATCTTGAATGTCCTTAGAGTTATTTGCAGATTTGTAGATTCAACTCGCAAGCAGCGCCACCATAGGCTTAGGCAGGAAGTCTGCTCCACGCCTGATTTACCCTTGGATCTTTCAGGGCTTATATATTAAGTAAAGCTAATTTTAATATTAGTGCTTTATAATGGCTATCTCCTTGAGGTTACCGATTTAAAAGTTCATTTTCTAATTTTAGATTGTATAAGAAACATATTTTATTTTAAGTATTGTACTTTATTTAAAAAAGTTCAAATAATTGTGCAAAACGATATATACGATATATAAAAATCAAAAGAAATAATGAGTATCATTTAAATATAAAATTCGAATGAATATAAATGCGATACTAAAAATTAAATAACTTATATAGAAGCTTTTGCATAGTTTCGTCCTGTAAGCATACCAACTTGATAAAAGTTTCCTGATTTCCCATTGAATTTGCTTGATACGAACCTCTATTCATTTTTGAATTAGTAGATATCAAACGATAACCATAGGTCATAGCCATTCAAAAGTTGGTTTAGGTCGTCAATCCTTTGCGAACAAATGGAAATATCCACGCTGGCGCTCTCTTCGCAGATTTTTTAAATGATATCCAGTGTCTTTTTTTTTATATATATAATTTGAGAGCCTCCCCTCGCTTGAAGCAAATCCTCTAATCCCAAGAGACTGCGCGAAAGACTTGAACATGAAACCGCCGACGGAACGTTTTGTCCTCTACACTGACGAAACCACTTAACCAAGCTCTGATCTCCGCCCGTAGAGCGTGGGAATTTTGATCTCTTACCTTATTTAGTATGTTCGCGGGCTGGTCTGGCTTGAGAAAGTCGCCGGCAACATTTTCCCTCACATCTTAATTTTCAGATAGCATCTCACATATTAATAAAATCAAGTAAAGAAGAGCTTCATTACGAAATTAGTGACTTATCATTTTAACCCGGCATTGCGCGCGCCGAATGAAAATTACCCATGGCTACATTTGAGTGGAGAATATATATATACTAGCCGAATGACCCGGGCAACGCCCGGGGTTTACCCGATTAAATGCTTTTATTCAAATAATATTCGTTACAATTATAATTATAATTCAAATTTTTAAAACATCTTAAACAAACCTAGCGTAAAATAACCCCTAATTTTTCCTATCTAAAACTAACATATCCTAACATATTGATGCACTGACCGCACGTATTTTTGGCCTAAACCTTGGGAATTGCCTAAAACTTATATATGAGAGCTAACCGACGTGAGGTCATATTTCGGGAATTTGAGATCTAGCAAGCTATTAGCCGAAAAGCCTATGAGAGAGTGTTTACGCGGTCAATCTAAATATAGCGGAATGGTTTCTAGAAGTTTCAATCATTGTATCAACGTATATATACGTAGTGATTATTAAATGTGGAAATATATACAAATTTTGATTTGAATTTATATTTAACAAATTGTATACAGTGTACTCCGCTTATAACGAAGTCGCATTATCCATTACAATCACTTTGTTATATCCGAAGTTTGTTATATCCGCAGTTGGAAAAAAAAAAGTTTTGTACCAATAATTTTATTTACTATTCAACTCAAAAGAGCAACACAAAGATCAATAACAACCTCATCAGGTGTTTTTGGAGAAGTAGTTTGTGATTTTCTTTTGACATTTAGAAGTCAGTAACAAGTGCTGAACACTCTTTTCGATGTTGTCCAAGTCTGACAGATGCCTATGAAGAGACTTGGACTCATCCTGACATTGAAGAAACAATCGCAGAGTTTGTCAACCAGTTCGTCATTGTCTCACGATTGACATCAGCTGATTCTCCACAAATGTTGCGCAGCTTGATGCCATGCCTTGCCTTCCAACGCTCGATCCATCCACCACTCCCAGTAAAATCCTTTAATCCAAATTCAAGAGCCAGGGTCTTCGCCTTTTCGGAAAGCAATGGACCATTAACTGGAAGCGCTGCACTTCTTGCCTGCTTGAACCACTGCAGCAGAGCCTCATCAACATCAGCATATGTAGATCCACGTGCTCGTTTCCGACTGCTTTCTCCCGCATGCAGAGCTTGTTGGTGGATCTTCTCAGAGTTCTTTATTATGGTGCTGAGCGACGACTGTGGGATATTATGTTTCTGGGCAACATCTGTCTTTTTCTTCTTCTCCACTTCAATCTCTCTTAGGATTTGCAGCTTGACTGACAGAGATAGTGAGTTTCTTGTTTGTTTTCGTTCTCCTGCCATGGTAAACGTTAATAAAATATAAGCGTTTATTAAACAATTTAAATTTGTTTAAATAATGTAAAAAAAAATACTTATAATATGTTTGCATATTTTAAAATTGTATATTATTAACTTATTTGTTGTGTATCATTAAATTTGTGTCATTCACACGTTGTAATTTGATATATATTATGCATAATATATTAGTCAATTATAATGGTAAATGAGAAAACT
The DNA here is from genome assembly GCA_030710605.1 of Cordylochernes scorpioides. Taxonomy (NCBI): domain Eukaryota; kingdom Metazoa; phylum Arthropoda; class Arachnida; order Pseudoscorpiones; family Chernetidae; genus Cordylochernes; species Cordylochernes scorpioides. The sequence goes on along the minus strand of CP092876.1, from coordinate 47,771,863 downwards.
TCGTTATAAACGGATAAAATAAAAATTTATACATGCAAATCACTTCGTTATAAGCGAAAATTCTTTATATCCGACTTCGCAATATCCAGAGTTCTTTTAATGGTTTAAGCCCTTCTTTTCTTTCGTGCAGACAATTTCATTCGCTATATGCGGAATTTCGCTATAACCGACTTTGTTATAAGCGGAGTACACTGTATGTTGTAATTGATACAAATAAAATTAGAGATTGATTGGTTAGACCCATTACCTATGGTGTTAAATACTTTTTAACATAAATTATTTTATAAATTGATTATCGAAATGATATTTAAAATTAATTGTAAATGCATAATTAAATTGACTATTAAAACATATATCTTAAAGAGTGGAGTTTTAAATTTTGAGTGTAAATGTTTAAGCTATTTTATATTCGTTTTTATTTATATATATATGAAAATGATGTGCAATTGTACTGGCATAAGGTGCAAAAATTAAGAAAAAGGAATCTCCTCAAAGGGAAACAGAAAGTTGCTGATGGCTTGCGCCATCTGTCGGAATAAATATTGACTATTCATTGAATTTTAAATTATTCAAGAATTTTCCAAATACTTATTCTTGAATCAAGAAAAGCTAACCACGTACGCGTTTCGGGCTGTTGTTGCATATAATTTTTCGTATTAGAGAGAGATTGAAATAAAATATTTGAATTTAAATTTCAAAGTGATATTTATATTAAAAATAGTATATTAAGCATTTATATTGAAATATTTTAATATATTATATTATTTAATATTATTTTTTTATGAAGGAAAATAATAATCATATATCAGGTCTGCAACAAATGGACATCAAATTAAAATATGTCCAGGTTAATGAATTTCTTGGTTGCATAGGTATATAGTGAATAATCTATTCTACCAATTATATATACGTTTGCGTTAAAGTCGTCATACCCGCAAAAAATATATATATATATAAATATATTGAGATTATAATTATTTTTGTGCTTTGTTGTTGAAAAGAGGTGCAGTCGTGGAAAAGTAAAGAAAAAATAATTATTTACCTTTCAAGTAGATTTTATTTTGAATTACTTGAAGTAAAAATACACATAAAATTATTTATCACTGCAATATAGAATTTATACAATGAATTCTATAATCTTGATTTTAATTAAAAATGGTAGGGTTAACTATACATATTTACAACAATAATAATTAGAAGTGATATGTTTTGAATCTATGGTCAAAAATATGTAAAACAGTCAATGAATGAAAATAAAATATATGTTTAAAAAAATATTTTAGATTATATAATATATTTACCAGGTCTATTAGTATGAAACGCGAAAATGGGCGCCAGAGGCCGCTGTGCAACTTTATTTGAGCCGACGGTGGCGCTGTTGTAGGCGTTTTGTTCTTTGACTCACTTGGCATCAGCATGCGTGCAGTTTTAGAAAAATTCAAATCGTGAAACATTTCTGGAGCTCGTGGAAAATGGCGATTTTCCGAGCCAAAAAGTGCCCATTTGCGGGAAGTTTTGTTGTTCGCCTTCAACTGGAAGAGAAGTGCTACTTAAGTCCACCGAATGCTCGGGGAAGTTTAAAGCGACCACGCTCTGAGCAAATCGCAGTGTTACAGGTGGTTTAAAAAATTCCAAAGTGGCGATTTTGAACTTGATAATGAACCACATGGAAAACCGCCCCAAAAGTTCGAGAACGCTGAACTGCAAGCTTTGTTGGATGAGGACAGTACCCAAATGCAGGAGAAACTCGCAAAACAGCTCCAGGTGTCTCAAGGTGCTGTTTCTCTACGTTTAAACAGCCTCGGAATGACCCAAAAGCTTTCCAGATGGGTCCCCCACGAGTTGAGCGAAAGGCTGCAATAACGGCCTCTGGTAACCTGCGAAGGGCTGCACACCAGGCAAGAAAAGAAGTCATTTTTGCACCGAATCGTAACTTCTGATGAGAAATGGATCCACTTCAGCAATCCTACGCGCCAAAAGTCGTGGGGTCTGCCCGGCCAATTTCCAAAACAGACGCCTAGGCCCAATCGCTTCGGAAAAAGGGCAATGCTTTGCATATGGTGGGACCAGACCGGCGTAGTATATTTCGAGCTCCTGAAACCTGGCAAAATGGTCAATACTAGTTGCTACGAACAACAAATGCACAGTTTGAGAGAGGCGTTGAATGAAAAAAGACCGGAATGGCGTGAAAAGCACAACAAGCTGATACTGCAGCATGACAACGCTCCAGCCCACAACGCTACGGTGGTCAAAAACATCATAAAAGAGTTGGGCTGGGAACTCTTACCCCACCCGCCGTACTCACCAGACTTAGCGTCGTCGAACTAGTACCTTTCACATTTTTAGGACACGCCCTAAAAAACCAGGAATTTTCGAACTCAGACATACACTGAAAATGACTTGTTGACTGGTTCGACTCAAAAGGAATAGAAATTTTCAAACAAGGAATTCGAAAATTGCTTGAAAAGTGGTCCGAGTGTATAGCTAATCAGGGCAGTTACTTTGAATAAAAAATCTTTTGTTGTATGGAATTGGTGAACTTTTGAATTCACTGAAATTTTTGGCGTTTCATACTAATAGAACTGGTATATATATATATATATAAGATAAAAGTTGATAATTATTTTTGTGTTTAAGTTAGATGAGATTAAAAAGTTGTTTATATGTATTATTTTCATATCTTATTTAGGAGAGAAAATTGTAATAAAAGTAATTATATGTTAGAATAATATGTTTACATTTTAGATAGAAAAAAAAATTTGAAAAATAAAAAGAAAATTTAACAAGAAAAGAAGATTTAACAACGTAACGTCTTTTAGCATCGGCTTTTACCCGTCATTTAGACATACTCTTAAAATAAATAGGAATAAAGAAGAGATTTATAATGATTATATATTTATTTTTAGTAAAAGAGAGGAAAGAGATAAAGAAAGAACCATACACTTTTATTTCAAACAGGTAGAGAATTGAAAGGGTGTTAGTATTTTTTTTAGTTAATTAATAGTTTTTGTAATTTTTTTATATAATTTTTTTTTCTATATAATTTTAGATTTTTTTACTTTTATTACAATTTTCTCTCCTAAATAAGATATAAAAATAATACATATAAACAACTTTTTAATCTCATCTAACTTAAACACAAAAATAATTATCAACTTTTATCTTATATAATTAATTTAGATTTAGCTTGCTAATCTAATAGAATTTCCTTTTTATATATAAATATTACTATTATTAAAAGTTTTAAATATAGTTATATCAATATATAAATCCATTCTAACTCACTCTATAATATCAACTTAATTTAAATTATATTTAAGATTTAAAATTTTATTTGATAAACTTTATTATTTACATTTTATATATATATATATATGTGGCAATATAGTGGTAAATATGTTGAGGAGAGAAATAATCACACGACGAGTTGTTAGAGCAATCATCCAGGCAGCCAAACGAGAGAGCGAGCGAGACGTTATCAGCTGAACGACTGTTTTTCCCTGTGTAAACAACCGGGGGGGCTAACCAGGATAGTCGCCAGGTGGTGACGCCCCCCTCAGGAATGTGACCAAAAAATGGTCGTTAGTTAGTTGTCTAAAGTGTCTCGCTTTAGCGGCCCATTTCTCTCTCGTTGGCTGTTGGTTTGTTTTATTAATCCTGGAAGAGCATATATTATGACATATGGCCCCCGTTGAAGAAGGCTGAACATAGTTTAAGTATATTTAAAGCTGGTGAAGCCAGGAATAGAGAAAATAATTTTACAGTTAAAATTAGTTAAGGTAATGGTGACATAGTTTTATGTAAATAAAATATTGTATAGTACACAAGTAAATATTATTTACAAGCAGTTTTACAACACCAGGGAGTTTGACATTTAAGGAAATCTTTGAAAATATCAAGGTTATAAAAGGCTATATACAACAAAATCTAATGTACTATAAGGGAAGTGATATGGAGGAGTGTGAACACGAGAAGAAGAGTCACATACATATGGTGAAATTCTGAAAATCATTAAGACTGAGGAACTCTACACTTTAAGATATTTTTCAGGCGGACATGGCAAGAGGAAACTTGTCATGGGCTTTCTATGCTATAGGTGTAGAGTATGAGAAATGAGGTTGAGGCTGGAAATTGCGTGAGCTCAGGACTGAGGTAAATATAAAACTACATACAATGTTAGAATTTCGGCGAACAGAGCGAGGAGAAACTTGCTTTGGGCCAATCTAACTTATCTATGCAGTTACTTGTGTAGCGAGTCCGAGGGGAAAAATCCCGTGTGTAGGTGAGGAAGTCGAACGGACTTATATTTAATTTGCGGAAAGTATGCGCGCACAGTGCCAAAAATTGGGACGAGGACTGCGTTGTCCGTTACAAGTGACAAGCTGCTCGGACACGAGGTGTTTGAACCGTCATGGGAGCTTGTTGCAAGGCGATGATTTCGCGGTGGGTTGAAAGTAAGACCCATGTCTGCGCGAAATGATGACGGACCGGACAAAATCAGCGACGATGTTTAACGTACCTCCGTGGGAAATATCGGAGGTAGGCTATATCGTGCTGGTTTGGACAATGGACAAACATAGATTTGAAGACAGGGTCCGTGTGGCGCGAGAAGAAGAAGCGAACTGTGTCGCTCGATGCAGATTGTTCAAGTGCGAACAAAAAGGGGTTGATAAATATCTAGCAGTTAGTCAATCTGCACCCTGTGACGAACACACCATTGGCTAGATGGTGTGGGTCGGTGGATAGGCTAGAGATGAACTACGAAATAAATTATCATAAATGAAGGGCGAATGTTAGGATTTTGAAATGACAATATAGAAGTTCGATAATTGATTAATCAATAATTCTCTATAAAGGTCCTGAGCTGGTATAAAGTTAACAAAGTTGTAAGAATGAGAGGGGCATTAAGGGGAAGATAGATAAGAGTCACCAAGGGTTGGTTGTAAGCAAGACTCACGTGATGGTTGAAATTCTTCGACTCCTGTCTTACAGGGTGAATTTTGAATCGATTAGGGAAAGAAATTATTTTTCGTGAGCCGTGCTTACAAGTAGGAGAGGTCTATACAAATAGACATACAAAAGTTTAGGTGCTGGAGGCATATTTTTATAAATAAATTGATTATGAAAAATCTATCGTTAATAGTAAAAATCGTAAAGCATTAATAGGTAGAATTCCAATTTTTTTTTTAAGAGTTTTTTTTCAAAGAGTTACGTTAAAAATTGAAATTATTTAATTAAAATAACGATTGTTAAATTCTACTGGTAAGGTAACAAATTAAATGAGTTACAAATATCTAGATAAATAGTATGGAGCATAAAATCATTGTTAATAGGCATGGAGAGAATAAATGGAGCTAATTATGTAAATATTGGGACAATTTACAAGGAATGACTTATTTAAAGAATGAATGGAAGGGGTAAAACAATTTCACTTACAGGTTATGCTGGTTTAGAGAGCAGGTAAGTTCATTGAGATTCGGGAGAGTTCTGTCTGTGACATTGAGCGTACCAGTGTTGTACATCACAGTAGCGGCAGGGATATGGCGGAGTCTTGTCCATGGTGATGGAAGGTGTCCTGCTCTGGCACGGTGGTCGTTCTTGGGTAGATCTAGTGCTGGAAGAAGTGTGTGGCAGCTCCATCTCCGTCGTAGGTGAATACTTCTTCGGGATCACGGTTCTAGGTTGGCGAAGAAGGGGTTGAGGGCTCGAAGAGGAGTGGTTACAGTTGAGTTGGGTTTGGCCGATCATCGTGGCTTGGCTTCTTGTTTCTTCATACTCCGGTATATGAGGGATTCGCTTCCCGGCCAGGTCTTATCCTGTCGACTTTTCAATGTGGCAATATAGTGGTAAATGTGTTGAGGAGAGAAATAATCACACGACGAGTTGTTAGAGCAATCATCCAGGCAGCCAGCCGAGAGAGCGAGCGAGACGTTATCAGCTGAACGACTGTTTTTCCCTGTGTAAACAACCGGGGGGGCTAACCAGGATAGTCGCCAGGTGGTGACGTTCCCCCTCAGGAATGTGGCCAAAAAATGGTCGTTAGTTAGTTGTCTAAAGTGTCTCGCTTTAGCGGCCCATTTCTCTCTCGTTGGCTGTTGGTTTGTTTTATTAATCCTGGAAGAGCATATATTATGACATATATATATATATATATATAATATTGTTGTAAAATGATCCTGCCGACGTATGGATAAGGCAGTCGTGTACGTGAGGCGAGTGTTGAGGTTCCTCCCACACGCGGACAACAAGAAGCAGAGGCAGGGCTAGATGTTAACACCGAGAGTGATCGGGGACAGCCCACGGGACAGAGGTAGAGGCCATGACACACACCTGGATGCCTATCACCGAGAGATGAGGAGAGAGACCGAGAGAGCCAGGAGCGGTCTGCCGATCGAGACAACGTGGAACATCTGCTGCTGACCCCCTGCTAAAAACCTGTCCTATTTACAGGGGTCATCTATATAAATCCCTGGAGGGAGCCCCCCCCCCCCATCTGGACTGGGCGTTAGCTTTTTCCTCCTCTGTCCCCAGCTGCCACCAGCTGACCGACCACTCTTCGGATCTTTATTTTGACGTCACCATTTTTGGTTTAAATACAAATAAGGGTATACAGGTTGTATTAATAAAGATATAGCATATATACAAGATATGGGGGTGGTAGCAAATAGGAGCAGTGCACACTTTAATAGAAGGGTATGATCTTAGAAAGTATATCGGCTCTAACTAATTGGAAGATATGTGACATATAATAAAAGTGTCATTATTATACAGTTTAAAATTTACGATATATATTAGATAATAAAAAGGCATATATTGAATTTAATAAAAAAATATTTTGTCAATATTTCGGCTGGCTGAACGCCAACCTTTATCGAGGCATTAAATTTTTGTATACACAAACACAGCGCCGCATAGTGTTATAATATCACAGTTGAAATCATTTAAAATACAAAGTAGGTGGGGGAAATTTGTGCATGAAAATATTATTTAAAAATTACAATCAGAATAAATTAAATAAAGAAAAAGGCATCTCCTTGTCGTGCAACTGAAAGTTGCTGATGGCTTGCGCCATCTATCGGAATAAATATCAACTATTCTCGTTGATTTTTAATTATTCCAGAATTAGCTAAATACCCATTCTTGATTAATCAAGAAAGGCTAACCACGGACGCGTTTCGGGCTGTTGGCCCTCATCAGCGTGGTGCAAGCTGTACCTCAACGACCAGAAAATTGGTCATTAAGGCATCCTAAAAATCATGAAACGGGTAGTTAAGGCCAGAATTGCGTGAGAACGCTACACAATGTGAAAAAATAGTACAAATGTGATATTGTACTGGGATAGGTGAATAAATTAAGAAAAAGGCATCTCCTTATCGTGCAATATCGGAATAAATATAAACTATTCTCGTTGATTTTTAATTATTCCAGAATTGGCTAAACACCCATTCTTGATTAATCAACAAAATCTAACCAAGGACGCGTTTCGGTTGCACGATAAGGAGATGCCTTTTTCTTAATTTATGCACCTTATCCCAGTACAATATCACATTTGTACTATGTTTTCACATTGTGTAGCATTCTCACGCGATTCTGGCCTTAACTACCTGTTTCATGATTTTTCAGGATGCCTTAATGACCAATTTTTTGGTCGTTGAGGTACAGCTTGCACCACGCTGATGAGGGCCAACAGCCTAGAAAGGCTAATGTGATTTTTTTGAAAAATTTAAAACCAAAAGGCGTTAGTTCCAGCCTTTTACCGCTTGGCACAGCACTGGTCGCGACGATAAATGAATTTGATTGGTTAATAATTTTACACGTTTACACGATGAATGTTTTTAAGGGGTAAGATTATCCAATCGCCGTGAAACTTTAGAATGTTATTTACTATACTACTGGGAAGGTTTCTGGTTTGAATTTGATTTGAAATAAATATTCGTTTCAAATTTATATGCAAATTTTCTACTTTCACTCGCAAGCAGCGCCTCTCGCGGTATCTGGTGAAATTACATTTATAAATTGTAAAAATGCTAAAATGTGTTCCAAGTATAATAAATTTAATATTTAATTTGAGGATTTAGTAATAGAATATTCCAATGCCGTTGTAAAAAAACTTGGCATTTCAATATTAATATATATATGTGATATGATCCTGTCGACTCTTCTGTGATATGATCCTGTCGACTCTTCTGTAATAAGATGATGTCTGGTAAGCCTCTGTAGAATCCTGTCGACTATCTGTAATATAAGTTGAGTTACTGTTGACTCTTGTAGAATCCTGTCGACTCTTCTGTGATATGATCCTGTCGACTTTCAATGTGGCAATATGATAATAATGTGGGGAGAGAGAAATAAGGAAACAACAAGTTTGGAAGAGGAATTCCAGGCAATCAGCGAGAGAGAGCTAGCGCGTAGGCTTCCCGCTGAAAGACCGTTTTGTGTCGCCACCACCCCCCGACTGTCCAAAAATAGGTCTGAGGGTTCCAAGAAAAGCCCCCTCCGGCATGTGGCCAGTGGTTCAAAATGGCCGTAACTTAGTTGCCTTCTATCGACGTCTCTCTCTCGTTGACTGTAGGTTTACTTTATTATTCCTGGTAGAGCATATATTATGACATATGGCCCCCGTTGAAGAAGGCTGAACATGGTTTAAGTATACTTAAAGCTGGAGAAGCCAGGAATAGAGAAAATAATTTTACAGTTGAAATTAGTTAAGGTAATGGTGACATATTTGATGTAAATTAAATATTGTATAGTACACAAGTAAATATTATTTACAAGCAGTTTTACAACACCGGAGAGTTTGATATTTAAGGAAATTCTTGTAAATATCAAGGTTATAAAAGGCTATATACAACAAAATCTAATGTATTATAAGGGAAATGATATGGAGGCGTGTGAACAACGAGAAGGGGAGTCGCATACACATGATGAAATTCTGAAGGTCATTAAGACTGAGGAACTCTACACTTTGAGATATTTTCCAGGCGGACATGGCAAAGGGAAACTTGGCATGGGCTTTCCATGCTATAGGTGTAGAGTACGAGAAATGAGGTTGAGGTTGGCAATTGTGTGAGCTCAGGACTGAGGTAAATATAAAACTACATACAATGTTAGAACCTTGGCGAACAGGGCGAGGGGAAACTTGCCCTGGGCCATTCTACCTTATCTATGCAGTTACTTGTGTTGCGAGTCCGAGGGGAAAAGTCCCGTGTGTAGGTGAGGAAGTCGAATGGATTTATATTTAATTTGCGGAAAGTATGCGCGCACAGTGCCAAAAATTGGGACGAGGACTGCGTTGTCCGTTACAAGTGACAAGCTGCTCGGACACGAGGTGTTAAGAACCTTCGTGGGAGCTTGTGCAAGGCGATGATTTCGCGGTGGGTTGAACGTAAAACCCATGTCTGCGCGAAATGATGACGGACCGGACAGAATCAGCGACGATGTTTAACGTACCTCCGTGGGAAATATCGGAGGTAGGCTATATCGTGCTGGTTTGGACAAGGGACAAACATAGATTTGAAGACAGGGTCCTGCATCCTGTGATGAACACACCATTGGCTAGATGGTGTGGGTCGGTGGATATGCTAGAGATGAACTACGAAATATATTATCATAAATGAAGGGCGAAGATTAGGATTTTGAAATGACAATATAGAAGTTCGATAATTGATTAATCAATAATTCTATAAAAGGTCCTGAGCTGGTATAAGGTCAACAAAGTTGTAAGAATTAGAGGGGCATTCAGGGGAAGATAGATAAGAGTCACCAAGGGTTGATTGTAAGCAAGGCTCACGTGATGGTTGGAATTCTTCGACGCCTGAATTACAGGGTGAATTTTGGTCGTTTAGGGAAATAAATTATTTTTCGTGAGCCGTGCTTACAAGTAGGATAGGTCATATACAAATAGGTATACAAAAGTTTAGGTGCTGGAGGCATATTTTTATAGATAAATTGATTATGAAAAAAACTATTGTTAATAGTAAAAATCGTGAAGCATTAATAGGTAGAATTCCTTTTTTTTCTTCTTTTTTTTAAAGAGTTACGTTAAAATGTAATTTATTTAATTAAAATGACGATTGTTAAATTCTACTGGTAAGGTAACTAATTAAATGAGTTAAAAATATCTAGATAAATAGTATGGAGAATAAAATCATTGTTTATAGGCGTGGAGAGTATAAATGGAGCTAATTATGTAAATTTTGGGACAATTTACAAGGAATGACTTATTTAAAGAATGAATGGTAGGAGTTAAAACAATTACACTCACGAGTTATGTTGGTTTAGGGCGCAGGTAAGTTCATTGAGCTTCGGAAGAGTTCTGTCTGTGACACTGTGCGTACCAGTGTTGTACATCACAGCAGCGGCAGGGATATGGCGGAGTCTTGTCCATGATGGAGGAAGGTGTCCTGCCCTGGCACGGTGGTCTTTCTTGGGCAGATCTAGTGCTGGAAGAAGTGTGTGGCAGCTCCATCTCCGTCGTAGATGAATACTTCTTCGGGATCACGGTTCAAAGGTTGGCGAAGAAGGGGTTGAGGGCTCGAAGAGGAGTGGTTACAGTTGAGTTGGGTTTGGCCGATCATCGTGGCTTGGCTTCGTGCTTTCTTCATACTCTGGTTTATGAGGGATTTGTTTCCCGGTCAGGTCTTATCCTGTCGACTCTTCTGTGATATGATCCTGTCGACTCTTCTGTAATAATATGAGGTCTGGTAAGCCTCTGTAGAATCCTGTCGACTATCTGTAATATATAATTTGAGTTACTGTTGACTCTTGTAGAATCCTGTCGACTCTTCTGTGATATGATCCTGTCGACTTTCAATGTGACAATATGATAATAATGTGGGGAGAGAGAAATAAGGAAACAACAAGTTTGGAAGAGGAATTCCATGCAATCAGCGAGAGAGAGCTAGCGCGAGAGGCTGCCCGCTGAACGACCGTTTTGTGTCGCCACCACCCCCCGACTGTCCAAAAATAGGTCTGAGGGTTCCAAGAAAAGCCCCCTCCGGCATGTGGCCAGTGGTTCAAAATGGCCGTAACTTAGTTGCCTTCTATCGATGTCTCTCTCTCGTTGACTGTAGGTTTACTTTATTATTCCTGGAAGAGCATATATTATGACATATATATATATAAAGAAAATATATTATTTAAAATATAATGAATGTTTTAAAAAAAGTATGTTTCAAAAACATTTTTAACGCATATAACAATATTTATATTTATAAATCTATATATAGGTGGATTGGATGTTTTCTAGAATCGTTTTAACAAATGTTCGTTAGCCAACATTTACTCGGGTAAAAACCGGGCAAATCCGGGTACAATCGCTAAATACAGTTTTCGCTAAATACATGTTCCTTTATGGCAAGATACTCTTCCTTCAACTTCAAATTACCGAGTGGACCAATTAATATTGATTTTATTCAACTTATCGAGTATTTTTCAAGGGACCAAGAAAAATTCAAATTATCGAGAGTATAGACAAGTATAGATTCATTAGAGATTGGAAGTTTGGTAGAATCGTTTAAATAAATGTTCGTTAGGCAAACTTTTACTCGGGTAAAACCCGGGCGAATCCGGGAACATTCGCGAATTTTTAACGGCGCTAATTGTTAGCATTTGATAAACTTATAAATTGCCAACTTAGCCACCCAGTTTTGGATTCACTATGCCACATCTAAAAAATAAAATCATATCTTTCCATATTATCTAATCTTTTTACTTTATTTTCAATCAAAAGATACTAATAAAATGACTAAGCAATATTTTAGGGCAAATTATTGAAGGGTATCTTTAATTTTTAACTTTTAAGAATAAAATTACTATTTTTTTACATATAATGTTCTCATTTTGAATATCTGGACATGTTTTGCCTATTTTATTATTTTATAGATTATATTTACATTATCTCTCTATTTCTATTATTATTATATATATCAAATATGATATAAAATTTGGTGTTTCACGTTTTTTTTATTTCAAACCATTTAACTTTGTAATATTTATATATATATATATATATATATATATATATATATATATATATATATATATACTATAATTTTTTGAAAATATTTATTCTCTTTTAAATAAGATATTTTCTTTAAATATATATTAATATTGAAATGTCAAGTTTTTTTTTTTGCTCTTTGCAGTTTATCTCCATTGTGCTGAAAGAAAATAAAATCACTACTATAAGTTTTAAAACAGTTGGGGGCTCTATTTATTCTTGAGTAAAACCCCACTCGAACAATACCCGGGCGAAGCCGGGTCCAGTCGGCTATAATATATAAATATATAATGTAACAATATTATTACCATTATTATCATCATATTTTGTGTGTTCCGGAATATTATTATCAATAATATTCGTTAGGCAAATTTCCACTCGGATAAAACCCGGGCGAAGCCTGGTACACATCCGCTAGTATACATATATATATCTTCATATATTAGATATTATTATTATATCTCTATAAAAAGGTTAGATTTTATTCTCTTCACTGTATAATTTCTATTATGTACTATATTCTAAATATAAGAGCATGTTTGAAAGAATTAAATCAGTAAGAGTTTTTAATAGTTTAGAATTCTCTCAAGAACATGTGTGTAGTTCGATGATGTTGTATTGTAAACATGTATAGTGTTTGAGGATTTCATACCGTAATTAACCCGATTTGTTTTTAGAGCTCTTGTTTATATATGGAAACAAGATTTTCGATCCATAAGGTATCGTGCTTCTGAAAAGTGTCTCATATAATATTAATGGTCGTCTTCTTTCTAATCCCAACGATTTATTTGTTAATCTGATTACATAGCAAATGCGATCTTTATCTTTTATTTATTTATTATTTTTTTACACAGCAAAAGCTATCTTTATCATTATTCTGATTAGATATCCATTAGCTCTAGTTGTTTTTACAATAATATTTTTCATGTGAGGCATAAAATCTAATGTATTTTTGTTTCGGTGATTCCTGAGAGTCAATTCAAATAAATTTAAGTTTTCAACTGGCTTGAAAAGGTTGTTATACAAATTAATAGTAGCATTTTTACAGTTGAATAAATATAATTTTGTCTTCTGCCTTATTTTAAACATGTTATTTTCGCACCACCCATTCATTTTCCCTATAGTCTATATAATTATATATTTTCTTTCTAGTTTTATAAAGCTAATCAGATTTTTTTTTGTGAATTACACAAATCATATTCCCTTTCAACCATTTCCCACAGTACGACTTTCTGAATGCGGCTTTTGCAAGGAATGCAACCGCGTCCAATAATGTCCCAGACGTGCTCGATTGGTTAGAGGTCAGGAGAGTACGGTGGTCAGGGAAGCATATGTAAATCTTGCAGAGCTAGTTGGCTAATGCAAGCAGTGTTCGGTCGGGCGTTATCCTGCTGATAAAGGGCGTTGGGTACCCCCTGAAGGTATGAGAAAGAAACCAGTCGCAGCACGTCATCCATGTATCGTTGGGCCGTTATAGTTCACTGAATATGAATTAAAGGCAACCTGGTATCATACGCGATTGCGCCCCAAACCACGATTCCGCGTTGTCACCCGGTGGGGCGTTCAACAAATGGTAACGGATTGGACCTTTCTGCACGTCGACTTCACACGCGTTCACGGCGACTATCACTGGACAAACAAAAGCGTGACTCATCTGAGAACACGACCTTGTGCCATTCTGTCATCCACGTCGATCTGCCCAGCACCATTCCAAACGTTGCCGTCTATTCAGTGGGTAAATGGCAGTCTTCTTACCGGACGAATTGATTGCAAGCCATTAGCAAAATATCGGCAGGAAATGGTTCTAATCGAGAGGGAATGATCTAGGGTGTCTTACACATTTAGAAAAATAGAGGTAGAAGTGGGATGTGGGTCCGCCACTTCTTGTCCAAGGATTCGCCGATCAAAAGGGTACCGACGTCACCTAGCTGCACCGGCATTCCTATAAATTGCCTAATTTATTTTTATCCAACCATCTTCTCCGCAGACGGCGCACCGTGGACCCACCCAGGTGTGATTTGACGTATGGACCAACCTGCCCTTTTCAATCCGATCACCATGCCCCTCATAAAAGCATCTGCCTACTGGAACTGCTTCCGTTGACGACGAGCAGACATTATCTGCTATTACAAGTCTCTTTTGAAACTACAACAAGATTTCTACCGTGATTTTCCTTTAATAAATAACGGCACGAATACTCTTTTTTTCTGCTCGTTCCGTCTCTTATATCTTACTCTACATACAAACGAGAGTCGCTCATTTCTCATCATTTGCATAATTCGGTGAGACGCGTCTACCCTGAAATTTGTATAGTTTTTTTAGCCACTCTTTCTTGGTGTTCTATTCGCGCAGTGTATGTGTAAACCAGAAGAATCAATTTAAATTATTTAATATCATGAAATGTATGCAAAATAGAAATTAAACTATACTAAATTATAATTACAAATGGAAGCAAATAAAATTGAATAGAAGTTAAATTCAAGGTTATATTTGACATACATTGCGTGACATTGAATTTGCAGCACCAAGAAATACTGGGCAGAAAAATATACAGATTCCAGGGTGAAGTTAGTTAACATTATTATGTAAATGATGCAAATTTCCCAAGTATCTCGCGCATGTTGATTGAGATATTAGAGAAAGAACTTTTGAATTTTCCAATATTCATACATTTTGATAAAATCGAAAGCATTATTTTTTTTTAATTTAGAAGAAATAATTAGTATAAGAGAATACCAGGCCACCGCCAGCCGAGGTGAGTTGCAGCAGACAGACGATTTCATGAGAAGCACGATGATTGAACTCAGAAGGGAAGGTTGATCTATACATCCAAACTCTACGGACAGGCACCTCGACGCGTCCACAGTGCACCGGCTATAGCGAAGATTATTGGAACAAGGAAATGTGGCACGATGGAAGGGTGCTGTTGCGGCCCGAGTGTCACGTCAGAGAGCGTGGACCACACATCCGTCGGATGGCGTTGGCGGATCCACAGTCTACTTCTGTCGCCATTTTTCAGGGTGTGTGGGACACTCTTGAATATCTTATATCGACGATTATCTTATGCGAAGATTGTTCACCGGCGGACTACACTAATGTCGCTCGCTAGGAAGACTACCATTGATCCAATGGCACATACACCTCCGTTTTAAATTTTGTAAATTTTGTCGGGATAGTGCCACATGAATAGAGGAATGGCACAGGATAGTGTTATCAAATAAATCTCGCTTCTGCTTTAGCAATAACAGCCACCGAGTAAGAGGTTGGCGCCATCTTGGTTTCAAGTCTGATCCGGCCGCATCTGTGGAACGCCTCGCCTCACGACAACGAGCAATTATGGTTTGGGAAGCCATCGCCTATGATAGAAGAACACAAGCATGGCAACCAGTCTCTTCTGATTTCTCACCTATAGAACACGTCTGGTACCTAATTGGACATCTTTGCATGCGCTTCACATCCGCGTTTAGAATATGAACTGTGGCTGATGGTTGACGGGAAATGGGCAGCCATTCCTCAGGACACCATCCGAAAGCTCATTAAATGCTAAGATGTGATGCTGCCTGCATAACCGCCCGCGGTGATCCCCACAATATATTGATTGGACGGCTCGCACGATGTTTTGTGTTCCAATAAGGATCATTTATTGTGTGCTGGGTACTAGAACTCTCATTATGCAGATTCTCTCCATTTTTTGCCCACTAATTCTCGTATTGAAATTTAGTATCATGTAGTGTATATTATATACATTATTAAATACGTGTATTTAATATTTTATCGAAGAAGTACTCGATAAAAATACCTCTTTATCTACTTTACTGTTTTATACTTGAGAACTCAACTCTAATCACACGAATATATGTTTAATCTCAATATATATGTTTTTAAAATTGTTATAAAATATTTCTGAGAAAGAGAGAGATATATATTTAGTGCTAAAGACGACTACGTAAGATAAGGTAGATTCACAGAGTCATCTCATTAAGAAGGTTTAGAGGAAAACTATTGTTACATGTATGACAAGACCAAGATACTAGAGTAAAGTTGAGGAAAGAGGGGTGGACTCTAGCGGCCCCCGCTGCCATGTGGCAGGCGCTAAAAACAGCATTCCTGTGTGGGGGGAGGACAGAGTCGGGTGACATCAGCGGCAAGGAGAAGACGTATCGACATGCCTCCGGGCGTGTGTATGATCCTGCAAGGTGGTACCAGGAGAGCCTGACATCGGAGCGGCCTACAAGCCGGTGTAAGTCCAGGCTGGACTTAAATAGTGTGGAACGGGAGGTTCCTCAAGAGGACATCCACGGCGCCAAGAATACTTCTGGCGGGGAGTTGAAGGCAAGTCCCGCTCACTGTATTCTTTCTGTTAGTGAGACATAATAAAGCGCTAACCTTAGCTGCAATCCCTTCGAATTCACGTGTGTATCTTTATAGCATCCTGAGTAGCAAAGTACACGAATAGCGTCTAGCTATGACGTAACATTTGGTGTCAGAAGCGGGGATTGCAGCTTAGTTAATTAATTGAAGATTTTATTTTGCGCTAATTTAAAAAGAAAAATGGAAAATCTAACCGACCCCGAAATTGAAAAATTCAATAAATTGCTCAGTCTGATAAACCAGAAAGTAGATAAGCTCGGAGAAGCCGTTAGATTGATTAAATAAGGGACTACTCCATTGGAATCTCTATTGAGCCGACTCGAGCATAATCGGAATGTCAAACGTTTTGCCCACCCATTTCTTTCAAAGTTAAGATCAATGTACACCAGCCAGAAAATCCTGATGACTTCTAAAAAAAAAAAAAAAAAATCAAAGCAACCAATAGCTCACGTACTCAATGTCTGAGGGGACAAAAGACGAATCCAGGAGATGAAGATCCCGGCAAGACCATCACAACAAAGACCATCACGTCGGGAGACGTCGTAAGTGTAGTGTCAGAATCTAAGCTAGAAGATTATCCCGTAATACAGAAGTGTGAAGATTGTCGATAGCAGGAAATTATCCAGACTGGTTGTGTTGCGGAGGAAGGCGAGCTGATCGCTTCCGACAACGGCTGTGGCACGAATATTTTGAACCAAATCAAGCGGACGGAAGGAGAGTGCACTCCAGGTGAGACACAGTGCGGAAATTCAACCCTTGGAATCCATTCTGAAATACTCCATGAAAACAACAACGATCTTGGTGAGCTGCATTGCGATGACGTGGCTGACTTATGCGACAGTGACAGAGTGTCAGGGACTACAGCGGCGATCCAACTGGACAGGACGGAGCTGGGTGCTCCGTAGAAGTGCGACAAGGCTAGAATTCACGTGTGTATCTTTGTGGCATCCTGAGTAGCAAAGTACACGATTAGCGCCTGGCTATGACATAACACTATATATTCCATGTTGAGATAGGCAGCAGAAATAAATTTCAGATACTACTCTGATCAAAAAGTTTCGACACTTTGCTCATAAGTTAAAAAAAAAAAACTTTATTATTCTACCAAATTCAAATTGTCCCCTTCAAAGTAGTCCCCGTTGGCCGCGATGCACTTCAGCCACCTTTTTTCCAGTCGGCAAAACACCTCTGGTAATCTGTTTTCGGGATCGCCTTCATGACTTCTTCGATTCCACTTTGATCTCTTCTATGCTCTGAAATTTCCGACCCTTTAACTTCTTTTGAGCTTTCCAAAAAGGAAGAAGTCGCAGGGGGAAAATCGGGACTGTAGGGGGGTTGAGGGAACACAGAGGTTGAGTGGTCTTGCAGGAACTTCGAGATTTTAAGGGCTGTGTGCGCCGGCGCGTTATCGTGGTGGAGGATCCACGACTTGCTCCTCCACAGCTCCGGCCGTTTCTGCCTGATCGCTTCCCTCAATCGCCTCAAAACTCCCAGGTAGGAGTCAGCAGTTATTATAGAGCATTGTTGCTGATATTCATGATGAACGATGCCCTGGTAGTCGAAGAACACCGTAAACATGACCTTGACTTTGCTGGGAGCCTTCCTCGCTTTCTTTGGTCTCGGCTCATTTTTGAAGCGCCACTCCGATGCCTGTTGAGTAGTTTCCGAATTAAAGCCGTAAATCCATGTTTCGTCTCCAGTAATGACCCTCTTCAGCAATTCGGGGTCGTCGGTTGTCGCTTCGAGATTGAGACTGACCGTTTCTTTCCGGGCGTTCTTTTGATCAAAAGTCAAATCTTTGGGAACGAGAACGGCGTTGAATCTTCTCACTCCCAAAATGTCCTTCATTATCGATTGAGTCGACCCGAATTATATCCCTGCTTCTTCGGCGACATCCCTGACAGTTATTCGTCGGTCTCCACGCACCAGTTCCAACACCTTGTCCACTTTTTCAGACGTGGTTGATGTGGACGGTCTCCGGGAACGCTCGTTGTCGGCGGTCTCTTCCCGACCCTCCTTGAAGCGCTTGTACCACCCGAAAACTCGTCTTCGGCTAATCACGGCATCCTCGTAAGATGTTGGCAACATAAAAAAAGTTTCGGCACCCTTGAATCCGTTTTTCACACAGAACTTGATGAAAATTCGTTGATCCTCCATTTCGGTGACTAACGAAATCGAAGCACGGGCAAAATGGCTTCACTTCGAACAGCCGCTGCTCGCGCTGTTGTGGCGCGTGATTTTTGAAAATTGGCAGGTCTCCAAGCCAAGGGCGACGCTTGTGTTTGCCACAAACCGGGAGAAAATATATTGAGTTTTCAGGATTTTATGAGCAAAGTGTCGGAATTTTTTATCAGAGTAGTATGAAGGCCATATTTTTAAAAGATCTTCAAGATACATGTTGGGTATATGAAATTTAAAAATTATAAGGAATTATTAATTGATATTTTTCAACGTATACCAAACTCGTTAAACAAGCACAATTCTGAATTCTCTATTCGCGCACGCTAATTCCTTTATCTTAACTTTTAAGATTTTGGTAAATTTTGTTTCAAAAATAAACTCGAGATAAATATTTTACCATACAATAATTGTTAGTGTTGAAAAAGAAGGAGTTCAAAGCAGCCAATGGGAGGCCGACGGAGGGGGCTACGGGGATGCAGCGGCTAAAATGAGAAAACAATACAGATGAACCTGTAAACAACTTTCGAACACGAGAATTTGCCCTTATCTCCGATTCTTTTAGTGTAAATATTTAAATATATGTGATAATACGATACTTCTTGGTGGTGGTTGATTGAGTTGTTTGATTGATTGATTGATGATTGTTGTGGGCGCAGTCGTGTTTGCTGAAATAGTAAGGTATTCACACAGGGGAAAATAACGAGGACACAGGATTGGATTGAAATAGGCCAGCGATCAAGGGAGAAAGGGGAGACTATGGGGTTCTTGACTAAGGCTAGGCTATCACATAGTGAACATTGGACTTATCTGGGTGATGAGGAAGATGGTGGCGAGGTCCTGACTCTGACAGGTCCAGCTGCTAACTGCTCTCGATGCTGTCCAGATCCCGACTTGTTGCGATAGTACCGAGCTCCCTACTAACTAAACTGAGTCCGAGCTTTAACTCGTTAACTACTCAGGGTTCTCATTGGATGACTGTCGACTCGTGGCCGTTTCTCATTGGTTTTTAGCTAATCCTGTTGGACTCTGATTGGATCTTTGCTAATCCTTTGTCTTTGTCTTGTTTTAACATGCTCCCGAAAGGGAAGGTTCTTGAACTCAGTTTTTATGAGTTCCTGGATAATAAAACCTGATAATGACCGTTTCCTCTCTGATGGCCTTTCTCCCAGATTCGCTAAGCCTTGTTTTTATTAAAATCTTTGGATATACATTGCATACATATTGTGGTGGGGTTACATCCAGTTATGTACAAATTATGACATATAATTAATTAAAAAATATTTTACTTATTTTCTTAATTTATAATAAATATAATTTTCCCTCCTGTTTTCGTCTAATATTTTAATAGTGCTATAAGCAGCGACACCTTAATTTTGAACCTTCAACCCCGCCGACCAAGAATAGAGGTGATCGACTACCTCTATCGAACTTAGATCGTCGTCACAACACAGAGTGGCGGTGAAATCGCAATATTTTTGGCATCCCAGCCGGGACAGTTGAAGGTAAATTCTAGAAGAAAAAAAGAATTTTAAGCTGACCATTGTGGAACTCGCTAGCTAACCCTACTTGCCGCTTTGTTTACATGATGGCGGAAGAATTAATTCTACGTTTAAAGAAGAAGCGTGCTATTAACAGATCATATTTAACGAAAACATGCAATAAGATTGAAAGTGGACTTGACACGCTAATTAGAATTGATCTTGAAGAATTATTAGAACAATTGAATGAATCATTTAACGAACTTAAATTAGTTGATCACGAAATAGAAACGCTTCTTGAAACTGACGATTTAGAGAGGGAATTACAGGGCGTAGAGGAATATCGAGAGAAATATATTACTTGGAGATTTAGGGCAAATAAAAAGATTCGCCAATCAGATTTTCATGGCGAAAATATACTGAATTCTAACTCACGAATAGATGAAAATGAAATGAGACATTATGTACTTTCCTACACGACTGTGAAACTTCCGAAATTGATGATATCGAAATTTTATGGAAACGTTAGTGAATGGCTGACGTTCTGGAATTCTTTTGATGCAGCTATATACCAGAACAACTCACTGAACCCGATCGATAAATTTAACTATCTGAAGTCACATCTCGGCAGAACTGCGCTAAACACAGTCGAAGGTTTCGCTTTATCTGCGGACAATTATGAGAAACCTATAAAATTGCTTAAAGACAGATTTGGGCGAGAAGACATTTTGATTAGCCGACATATGAACAATTTGTTGTCAATGAGACCACTCAGAACGTCAAGCGATGTAAGAACCTTCTGCGAACTTTTTGACAACCTTTCTGTTCAAATAAGAAGTCTCGAGTCACTAAACGTGTCCATTGATGTTTACGGACAACTGTTGTGCCCGATAATAATAAAGCTTCTACCTGCCGACCTTAATTTGGAATTGAACAAGGAACTCCCGACAGATTACGTAATTAATGACTTGATTACCTTTCTAGAAAGACAATTAACTGCACGGGAGAGGAGTTTTACAAACGAAATCGGTACCGGGAATGAATCAACTTCTAAACCTAATTTAGTAAACAAACATCCAAAGACAAGATTCTACAATGAAAAATCAATTGCGACAGCTTCAGAACTTTTGAATTCAGTTCACAAATCGAATGAATGTGTATTTTGTGGTAAAGACAACCATGGAAGCCCTAAGTGTCACTTTGCAGCTAATATGAGTTTAAACGAAAAGAGATCACTCATGAGGAAAAAAGGCGTTTGATATAAATGTCTCCGGCCTTTTCATTTAAGTAAATTTTGCAGAAATATGGTCCGTTGTTCGATCTGCAACATGTCTTCCCACCTGGATGTCATGTGCACAAAACGGACTTTAGATAGAGGTGGATCTTCTAAGTCTCCAACGGTGCAAGATGAAACTCTCTCCAACTTATCAACCTCCCCAGACGTCTTGTTACCTACTTTGAGAGTGACCCTCAAAGGGAACAGAACGGAGAAGACGGCACGGGCTATAATAGACACCGGATCCCAAAGATCATATATTTTACATAGTACAGAAATGGAAATGGAATACGAACATCTAGGAGAGAGTTCTTCCGGCATTCCTTGTTTGGAGGATCGAGTACCGACGTAGTTGAACATGAGGTCTATACCATTCATTGATCTGACATCAATAATTCCTAAAGCTGTGAGTTTGAGGCACTAGGTTAGCAGAAAAGGGTTTTATTAAATCCAATATATGCCTTTTTATTATCTGAAGATTTGAATATGGTTTGCACTATTTAAAAACAAATATAAATTCATATATTTTATTTTATATCTTCATTGTTATTTATTCTGTTAACCAGATTTATGTAGAGTATTTTCACACTAGCTCAAACATTCGGAATAGAAACCAGGTCTGGCTGATGAGACTCGACTGATTTTGCCCATACCGTCACCCTGAGTGAAGGTTGACTCGAGCTACCCCGATGATACAGTTCTGCTAATCGTGTATTCTCACTACAGACCATTCTATTAAATTATCGAACCAATATATCTTTGGTTTACATGTTTTTAATATTCAAAATGTTTCCATTCGCTATGGTTGATAGATGATCTCCAAAAGATAAAAATATAAAATAATCACTTCTTCAGATAAAAATTATATTACACAATCATATTTCCTGACATTTTTGTGTATTTAATATGAACCAGACCGCATATATTAAGAGAACCCCGTTTTAAGAATACCATTTGCTATCCAACTAATTAGTATTTGCTCCTTAAAGAGATATTTAAAAAATCTATTTAAAAATCACAATTCCTGAATATTAATAAGATATTAGATTTTAAAATTACCTAAAAAGGTGTGACACATTACATTTTCCCCATACCTATCAAGTTTATCAAACTTTTATTTTAAAGTTATCCATTAAATATTTAACAAGTAGACGAGGTGGTAGTTAAAGAATGCCATTACTCTGTCAATATGTTCTATAAAGGCTAGGTAGAATTCTTTCTCTCTACTATCGCGACTCAACCATTTTTAATTTTAGATCCTTCTTTTTGTGTGGTGAAGAATATATTAAACTTTGAGTCGATTAAATTTATCACAGCGACGAAATTTTCGAGGAATTTTGAAATTAAGTCTGGGAAAAACTTGAAAATACATCGCAGGGTTTTAAAATTTAGATAGGCGCTAAACAAGATCTAAAAAAATAAAATAAACACCCTTGATTTTCATCAATTAAATCATTCCCAAAGGGAAAATCAAATTGCGACTAGTTTTATTATATCGAGAGAGAGAGAGAGAGCGACAGTCTTATTTATTATTTTTTATTAACTTCATCAACCTTTCTCTCTGAAGGTATTTTTACTTATTTATAAATCATAATAATCATAATTTGTCATTTCTTATCCGAAGGGTGGTATTCATTGATTTTGATTCTGCTGAGCTATTTTCTTTATAATCATGTAGCTCACAAAACTCCTTTATATGAAGTCATTTAAAATAAAATAAATACAATTTTTTAAAATTATTATATTATCTTTTAATCCATCAGTAAAATTCTCTTTTTTCACAAATATGTACCAGACGTATGGATATCCTTTAATATACAGGCACCTGTATAGGCACTAAGATGTTTAATGGAACAATTGTACTTTTGGGGATTGTTATTTATATTCGAAATTGCCAATTTAATAGTTGTTACTTATGTTCAAATATCACAATACACTAAAATTACAAAATATTTATTGATCATACTAACTATTGCGATTTCACCGCCACTCTGTGTTGTGACGACGATCTAAGTTCTATAGAGGTAGTCGATCACCTCTATTCTTGGTCGGGGGGTTCAAAATTAAGGTGTCGCTGCTTATAGCACTATTAAAATATTAGACAAAAACAGGAGGGAAAATTATATTTATTATAAATTAAGAAAATAAGTAAAATAGTTTTTAATTAATTATATATTTAAATATTTACACTAAAAGAATCGGAGATCAGGGCAAATTTTCGTGTTCGAAAGTTGTTTACAGGTTCTTCTGTATTGTTTTCTCATTTTAGCCGCTGCATTTCCGTAGCCCCCTCCGTCGGCCTCCCATTGGCTGCTTCGAACGCCTTCTTTTCCAACATTTCTCCCACCTTTGAGTTGGCGCCTCGACGACTCAAACATGGAAAGGAAAGGTTCAGTAGATCCAATCGGTTGGGTCTCTTGATGGGCCGTCCGTAACTTGACACAACATTCGGGGTTTCAATGTGATGTTGCTCGTGTTGTGAAGTCAAAGGGTCCTCTTCAGTTGTCAATCGAACTTCTTGTGTGGAAAATCGCTCCGTTAGAGGGTCTCGACATCTTATCTCGGGCGTTATCTCTAAATTGTAGAGTTTTTGAATAGGTCGTATTTTATCACCTGATGAAGTGTTCACTTTCGCAACCCTCACAAGTCCGTCTTTTCCTGGATAGAGTTGGATTATTCTGGATAACGGCCAGTGTAGTCTCTTTAAACTCTCTCGTCCAATGAGCACAATGTCTCCCACCTTGAATGGTATGGTAGTCTTCAGGCGTCTCGTTTCTTGTCTCAGGAATACAAAATATTCGATACGAAATCGTTCTCTAAGATCTTCTCGTACACGTTTGATATATTGATATTTGCGGGAGAGGGTCTGGTTATCAATCAAGTCCAGGTCTGGAACGCCAACCTCTCTGACCTCGGGTAAGAACAACGAAGGTGTCAATGGAACGAGATCCTCACTTTCTTCTGTTAGGTAAGTCAGAGGGCGTGTGTTCATCAAGCTTTCGACGTCACACATTACCGTTGACAGTTCTTCATATCCCAAGGAGGTTTGACATAGAATCCTAAAGAGCAATTGTTTCATCATTCCAATCAAACGCTCCCACCATCCACCCCACCAAGAAGCACCAGGCGGTATGAATTTCCAGGTGATGTTTTTCAATGTGGGATCACATTTTAATCTCGAAAAATCAATATTCTTTAAAGTATTAGCCATGCCTCTGAAATTAGTCCCGTTATCCGAATACACAATCAATGGGCGGCCTCTTCGAGCAATTAATCGGCGGAAAGCTTGGAGGAAGGCTTCCATAGGCAAAGATGTCACAAGTTCCAGATGAACTCCTCTATACACTGCGCATGTGAAGATGACAATCCATGCTTTCTTCTTATTCTTTAAGATAAAATGCACAGTTAGATCAACTCCTGCTATTTCGAAAACTGCAGCATCTCGGTCTTCTTCCTTTATTCCAATTTGTAAAAATGCTTTCTCAATATCGGAAGAGACACCTACTTCATATTTCCGGATTTTATTTAAAAGTCTTGGTATAATTTCTATCAAATTGGGTCCCTTATCCAGACAGTCATTCAGGGAAAGTTTACTGGCCGTATTCTAGAAGTTTGACTGTTCCTTTTATACACTGGTCGATGTGGCAGGTAGTGTACACCATCTAGTTTATCCTCTCTGGCATACTCGATTATCCCCTGATTCATCCATTCTTCAAAGATTTGTTCATACTTTTTCATGTCCCCAACTTCTTCAAGTTTTCTTCTTACAGAACTTAGTTGGTTTTCAGCTAGGTCTCTATTCGTAGGAATCCTTTCCTTGTCTTGCACCCAAGGTAGAGCTACCTCATAGCGCTCCTCAATAGGTCGTGGTGTGGGCGAAATGTTCCTCCATTTGTAACGACTGATTCTTATTCTCAACCTCCGCGTCAGAGACTCCAATTGCATCTAATTTCCACAAGTTTTCTAGATCCAAAGATATAAGTGTGGTCACGCAAAGGGAGCTGGTGTCATCTCTTACCTCCGTTGGAGGAATCTTTCCCATCATAGTCCATCCTAGTTTGGTACGGATTGCCACCAGTCCAGATGAGATTCTACTCTGAGCATCGGTTAGCAATCTCCCGGCGATGTCCGCCCCTATAAAGACTTCTATACGGTCTCTCATCAAATCAGGCACGTCGAGTTCTTCACTCCCTTCTAAAAATGATCTTGGACACACCGGAGGTATGCTTCTACAGATAAGGGGTGCACTTATTGTGCACTTAAGCACTATATATATATATATATATATATATATGGAAAATATGCCGGGAGGAAATTAATCCATAGAAGCAATGGGCGCTTCTCCCGTCAAAACCTAACGCCATCTATTGATGGTCTCTAGGTGGACGCTCCTCAGTTTGCCAAAGCTGGTGTTGTGGCTTTGTCACCGACCCGAGGCCGCTAGTTGCGGCGACGGTCAATAGATGGCGTCAGGTTTTGACGATATTTTGACGGGAGAAGCGCCCATTGCTTCTATGGATTAATTTCCTCCCGGCAAATTTTCCATATATGTTCTAGCCATAGATTTGGCCCAGCCACATTGACAGCAAAACACCTCTTTGGTAGATTGTGAAGATTCCATTAGATCCCGTGTGGATCTCATGGAATAAAATCCGCCCTAGACTGACGAGGGCCATTAGCCCGAAACCATGGTCTCTAGGTGGAAGCTTCCCAGTTTGCCAAAGCTGGTGTTGTGGCTTTGTCACCGACCCGAGGTCGCCAGTTGCGGCGACGGTCAATAGATGGCGTCAGGTTTTGACGTTTATTTTAAGGGGAGAAGCGCCCATTGCTTATATATATATATATATATATATATATATATATATATATATTATTTAAAAATTTAAGATTTCTGTTGTTTTTTTGATCATGTTGAGGATTATGGCAATGGTGATGCAGTCGTGGTTAAAATCTTGAAAGAATAATAATAAAAATAATTTTGATCAGTAATTTAATTGAACTAAAGGAATATATAAAATAAAATAATTTGATAAAAGTAATGCCGGGCTTAAGGCGAATAGAATAAGGAAAACAAAATATTATTTACATAATGTACAAAGGTTTTGAGCCAGCCATTGGGATAAAACAACAACGAGTTTTCATAGGGGAAGAGTGACCTCTGGCGGTGGATTTAGCAGAGTATTTGAATCTATGAAATCATAATTTAAAATAAAATAATATTTTTATATAACATTTCCCCCCTGTGAAGAAAATAATATGGGTTAAATTCAGAGTATATTGATGAAAATATAGCTTTAAAAAAAAGATAAAATGATTTGTAGAAAGAAAAGGTGAGGTGTTATTCACTTCTAAATTGGTATAATAGTATAATATAAAAGTATAATAGTTAAATGATAAAATGCGATATTCCATAATCATATTTGTTTGTTGTTAACCAATAGATTGGAAATTACAAATTGTGAATGATGATAAAATGCTTGTTAAAGAGTGAAAATGTGGTAAAGAGTGAAAAGAAATTGGTGTTTCATCGTCATATTGGCTTATTTGTGAACCAATAGAGAGGGAAGATAAATGAAAAAAATTGACACATTATAAGAATGAAGAAATAAAATAAAATGCATGATTATTTAAAAGAAATAGAATTGTGATATTCCATGATCATATTGGCTTGTTGCGAGCCAATAGATTGGAATATAAATGAGAAAAATGTTGTTAATATTCGATTGAAGAGTTGGAGCATTTCGATATAAAATATATTTATTGGCTTATAAACTTAGCACAACATTATAAAAGTAATCATATTTGTTTGTTGTTAACCAATAGATTGGAAATTACAAATTGTGAATGATGATAAAATGCTTGTTAAAGAGTGAAAATGTGGTAAAGAGTGAAAAGAAATTGGTGTTTCATCGTCATATTGGCTTATTTGTGAACCAATAGAGAGGGAAGATAAATGAAAAAATTGACACATTATAAGAATGAAGAAATAAAATAAAATGCATGATTATTTAAAAGAAATAGAATTGTGATATTCCATGATCATATTGGCTTGTTGCGAGCCAATAGATTGGAATATAAATGAGAAAAATGTTGTTAATATTCGATTGAAGAGTTGGAGCATTTCGATATAAAATATATTTATTGGCTTATAAACTTAGCACAACATTATAAAAGTAAGAAATGCTTAAATGCAAAAAATTATATATCTAAATACAAAAGGTTATTTAAAAATTAAGATCATCCTTTGTTCTTGATGTCAAAACATTCTTCTTTTTTCTTGATGATCCTTTTTTCACCGACATTATACCTTCAATATCCTCCCTGTCTTAAAAAAGGGGCATCATTCAACTTAATTCCAATGTTCTGTAGATGGTTGTTTAACACAGTTCCGCTTAAATTCTTTGTCATGATTTCTGCAGGATTATCTTCTGAGCTGATGTATTTGAGAGTGATGATGTTATCATTAAAATAATCTTTGATATAATGCTATTTTCTGTTGATATGTCTGCTTCTATTGGAGTGCATAGGATTTTTGATTCAATTTATCAATGATTGGGAGTCAGTGTTGACTTCAATTGGTTGTTCTATCAGTTGAATTTGTCCAAGTTCCTCCAATAAGCTTGTACACCATTTTCCATCACAAATTCCATCAAAAAGTGAGAAAAGTTCAGCTTCCATTGTAGATAGTGCAGTCATCCTTTGTTTTCCACTTTTCCAACTAATTGGAGTGTTTCCAATCCTTATGAAATATTCTCCGAAAGATTTGGCATCTTGAGTGGTGTTCCAGCTGGCATCAGATATTATGTTCAGAGAGTTTTCCTGGTTCTGAATTAATTTCTAGGCAAAAATCTTTCGTTCCATTTAGGTATCTGAAAATTATTTTTATACCCCTCTCTCTCTCTCTCCAGTGGATTTCTCTTGGATCATTTGAGTTTTGAGATAGATTGCTCAATATAAAACTTATATCAGGTCTGGTTCCAGTTGATAAGTACATCAATGAACCTAGGGCTTCTTGATATTCTTTTTGGGATATAGTTTTCTCATTTTGATAATCTTCAAAGTTTTCACCAAGGCTTCCAGGTGTTTTAACAGGTTTACTATATAACATGTTGAAGTTTCCTAAAATCTTCTTTATATATTCCTTTTGAGATAACAATATCTTATTTTATTTTCTTGTTATCTTTATTCCAAGAAAGTGGTCTTGATTTCTCAGTTCTTTAATGATAATATGGTCTGATAACTTTTTAATTAATTTTTCAATCATATCATTTGAAGTTCCTGCCACTAAAATGTCATCAACATAAATTCCAAAATATATTTAATGATTTTCATTTTTCCACATAAAAATGAATGGGTCTGTCTTTAATTGGTTGATGTTTAATGATATCAAAATTTTGCATAGCTCATTGTATCAGCATCTTCCAGATTGTGGAAGTCCATAAATGCTTTTATTTATAAAATATACCTTGTTGTCCTTTTGAAATCCAGGTGGTGGTTCCATATAAATAGGCTTATCCAAGTGTCCATTTAAATATGCTGATTTGACATCATACATTTTTATTTTTGGATTCATCTTTGCAGCTATTATTAGAAGTGTTCTTAAAGATGCATGTCTCATAACAGGACTGAAGTTTTCTTCAAAGTCAATTCCTTGAGTTTGATTGTAGCCGGTTGCGACTAATCTTGCTTTAAAGGTTGGTTCAGGATTTTCCCCTTGGTGTTTGATGGTAAATACCCATTTACTTTTTATCACTATTTGGTCTTTAGGTCTATCAACAATTTTCTATACATCATGGATATTCATGGAGTTGATTTCCTCAATCATGGCTAGATGCCATAGATTTTTGTTTTCTGAATTAATTGCTTCTTCATAGGATTTAGGAGTTTCTTGAGTACTGTATACAATTAAGTCCTCAGATCTTTTTGGAATTTTTGTCAGTCTTTGAGGTCTAATTATTGTATCTGAAGTTGATGGTTCAATTTCTATTTCCCTTTTTTAATTTGGGGTAAAATCAGTGTGCGACTCATCATCAGTATCACTTGTAACTAAATTTTTTTCATTTACATCTTGATTATTGTCTTCATAGTTTGATTCTTCATTTTGGTCTAAAGCAAAATATTGCATATTATCATATTCTGAAGTATTTGGTTTTAATTCTGGAATACCTAATTTCTAAATTGGGAGTATCCTACAAATATGGCTTTCTTGGCTTTTGGTTCAAGTTTATGCCTTTTCGGTTTAAATATTTTATAATACGCTTGGCATCCAAATTATTTTAGGTGTCTGACTGATGGTTTTAGACCAGTCCATAATTCCATCGTTTGATCTCTTTTTCTGTCAAAAATCGATTTAAATCTTCATTTATAAATTCTCCTCCATTGTCAGTTTTAAAGGCTTTTACTTTTAAATTAGTTTCATTTTCTCTTCTTGTAATTAGCCTTTTCAATCTTGTTGCAGTTTTATCTTTGGTGCGTAATAATTCTATGAAATATCTTCTAGTATATTGATCGACAACAGTCAACATATAATTTGATCCACCCAAAGTTGAAATTTTCATTGGGCCAGATAAATCAATGTGTAATTTTTCTAGAGGAAAATTAGTGGTTTCACTAAAAGTGGTAGTTCCTGATTCTCTTGGCATTTTACCTAAAGTGCAACTTTGGCAAAATTTTAAATTTCCTTGTAAACTTTGTAAACCAATTATACCATTTGATTTTGATAGAGTAGTGTTATGTATTTTTCATTTATATGACATAGTCTTTTGTGCCAAATATCAAATGAATTTCCATTTGTTTTGAGGCAAGTTTAATCGAAATTGATTAAGTTCCTCATTTCTAGAGAATTTAATGGGAAACAAGTCATTAGTGAAGTTACCAAAACAAATTAGTTTACCTTCTTTAGAGTAAACGAATGCTCCTTTATCATTAAAAGTAACTTCATTGCCTTTTTGGACAATTTTTGGTACTGAGAGTAAATTTGTTTTTAAATCAGGTACAAAAAGTACTTCTTCCAGTTTTATATTGTTTTCTTCTTCATTTTGAATCATGTGCTTCATTCTAACAGTGCCTTTGGCTAATGATTTTATGCTTCTTCTATTTTCAGCCACATTGATGGTTCTTTCTTCAAAATTTTCATTTTTCAAGTGTGATCTGTCATTAGTCATGTGTGAAGTACATGCAGAATCCAATTGCCAAATTTGAATATCAGAATATGTTGGGTAAAATTCTGTATTGAGAGCAAATTCTCCTTTTTGATTAGAAGATTGACCTTGAATCTCTGATAAATTAGCTTCTTCTTTATTCTTTTGTGAGAATGGAATCCATTTTGATCTGTTATTTGTATATCTATTAGAAGTCTTAATGTTTTTTGGATTGTGCTAACATTGGTTTAGTAGATGACCAGGTTTATGGCATATATGACATGTTTTAAATATTTTCTTCTCTTGTGCTTTAAAGGCATTGTTGCATTTAATGTCATGTTTCTTTTCAAAGTCAAGAAGGGTTTGTCTTAAATTTCCTATAGAAATATTTCTATTCATAATTAGTGCTGTAGAAATACTTGTGTAGTTATCTGGGAGACCTTCAATAATGTATCTGACTAATACTCTTTCAGATATCAATTTCCCTAGCTGAGATATTTGATTACATAATCCTTGAGCTCTAGTTATATAATTTTCAATATTTTTATTGTGCTGTTTCTTCAATTTTGTTAGGTTTAAAAATGACACATAATAGGAATGAAGAAGGAAAATAAAATGCATAATATTATAAAAGTATATAAATGAAAATATGAATATGATAGCATTGAAAAAACATTGGATGATTATAAGAAAAAGGGCATTTGTCAAAAGGAATAAGTTGAGACAAAGTTTATGTAGTACAAAAGGTAAAATGTGAAAACAAGGTTTGAAAATGTAACGATTATAAAATAATGATGGAAATAAAGAATGATCATTTAAAGAAAAAGAATCAAGGTGGATAATTATAAGAGTTAAAATTTACATAGTTGGTATCGCTGAATTTACATATTGGCAGAAACGCTTTTAGATATTAATTGCACATGAAACAAGTAATGGGGCAAAAATGCAAATTTTGAAAATAACATAAAATGAGAATAAGAAAATATCAAATATCAAAAGTTAGGGAATTATAAATATAAATGAGAAGCTATAAGGTATTGTTGTTATTAACGAAAAAATATAGTGGGAATATGATTAACAAAGATTAATTTTTATTAAAGATTGAATATGTGAGAAATTTATAATATTTTGTTGTTGTTGTGTTCCCGGCCGACTGCTTTGCATATGGCGTGTTATCTTAAAAATTGCTATGGTGTAAATGGTTTAACCTAAATGCAAATATTTAAAGGTATAAATATGGAATAGGAAATATATTTTAGGTAAAAATTATGCAGAGCAAAATAAGGTGACCTCTGGCGGTGGAATTAGCAGAGTATTTGAATCTATGAAATTATAATTTAATATAAAATGATATTTTATATAACATATATAAAAAAGGTTTTATAATATTTTTTCAAGGAATCTTATAGACAATTTCGATGTTGATTTAAGAGTATAATGTCGAATTGGGAGTATAATGTCAGTTTAGTTCAGTTTTAATTCACTTCATATTTAACCCTAGAGATAAATATTTTGATATGAATGTACTGACAATTTATCAACCAACTAAAATATTTCGATCTTTCGCCTTAGTCTATCGGCACTAAAGCCAAAGAATCACACACAAATATTTTAATTGGATTAATCCATACTACCTTATAATTCAGATCTATAATCCAATCGATACCTTTTCTATAATCACAAATACTGTAATGGACAATAAATACACATGCGCATAAGTGCATACAAACACTCTATCTCCCACATACCTCCTACCACAACAACAACAACAAACATTTTTTAAATTTTCTTTATTTTTTCTCCCAATCTCACTTTTAGTTTTAATTCATTTCATACTTAACCCTGTAAAAAGGTATTTTGATATGAATTTTCTATGACAATTTAATTACCATTATCTATCAACCAATTAATGTATCTCGATCTTTGGCCTTAGTCTATCGATACTAACGCCAAAGAGTCACACACAAATATTTTAATTTAATTCATTCATAATACCTTATAATTCAGGTCTATAATCCAAATGATATATTTTCTTTGTTCAGTACTTCAGTTTAAAATACCCCCCTTTTTTCTCTTTCAATAACAATAAAAATATATAAAATTTGTTTGAACTTTCTAGGTTTTCATTAAATTAAATTATTTGATCCTAAAAGACATGACTATTAAAAGAAATAAATAAAATTCTTTAATCAATCAACCCAATGTTATAGTTATTTATAAATAGATCTAAAGGTAATTGATTATAAACTGATATTTGGATAACATTGTTATTATTGGTTTTGATCGATCGTCCAATGTAGTAATATTATAATAGACAAAAATATAATAGAAAAAAATCGATATATTGATAGGTTTTATTATAAATATACACCTTGTTAATATTTGTTGATTATAATTCGAACTGCTTGAAGCTTGTCATTGGACATATATACACATAACTGCTCACACATAATTGCTCCTTTTAAGGAAATCCCTTAATTGTGATTACAATGAAGAAAAGTCACAAACACAAGAATGTATTCACACACTTAATCTCTAGAAAATACACATAAACACACACAAATTAATACACATACAACACACACATATAAAAACTAACATACACACAGTGTCATAATTCCAACCACACACAACAAAAGCAAAATTTTATAAATATTAAAATCTTTTTCCACTCTTTATTCTATTTTAATCCAAATATTCATTGGTCGAAGAGATTGGTAGGTGAGTAAACTAGCAGGGACGAAACTCTCGCCGGGTTTAGTTATGACAAGTCCCGGCCCGGTACCAATCTCTTTCCATCCTGGTCGAACCATTATGGTTTCCAACAAAACAACACAAAAATTTTACTCCATCTTACAATAAAATTTTGATATTTTTAAAAGTGCTTTCCACACAAAAAATATACAAAAAATATATAAAATTACACAAAATATTATTTTAAAAAATATTTACAAATTTTCTTTCTTAATAAATTTAATTTGTTTGATAAAAATATTACATGGTTCTGTCTTTGCTCTTTCTCCTACTCTAATATCTTCAATTCTTCTTTTTTAATATTTTTTTTCTATGTTCTGCTTCAATGACGAGTAAAGTCCGATGTAATAAGCGTGAACTTGTTATAGCCCTATATTGTTACATAAAGGATTAAAACCTTTTTGATACCCTAATAATAATATTTAATAATCTGCTTTAATCATCATTAATTTTAACTACTTTTCATATAAATTATATTTAATTCTACTTATTCGTTCAGTAATAGCTTGCTATACTGACATTATACTCTCAATTCGACTTTATACTCTTAAATCAACATCGAAAATTTTGATAACTTTCCTTGAAAAAATATTATAAAACTTATATATATATATAAGCAATGGGCGCTTTTCCTGTCAAAATAATATATATTATGACTCCAGGTAACGAGACAGTCACCAGACGAAGTCGTCGCCTTCAAGGATTGCAACCAGAGCTATCTATAGTGCTTGCTTTTCCTGCTGGGAAGAAAATGGAGAGAGAAGAAAACCGACCATTCTGCCATCTGTGGAGAGATCCGGCTGTCTTCTTGGGAGAACGTGGGGAAGATTCGCAGCGTTGGCTGAGCGATTTCCAGCGTGTGGCACGTTACAACAATTGGGATGACTCCATGTGTCTGGCCAACGTCATCTTCTACCTCACTGGCACAGCAAAGTGCTGGTTCGAAAATTTCGAGGAAATCTTGAATTCGGGGAAGGAATTTAAGATAATATTTTGTGAAATATTTGGGAACAAGGAAGACACTGCTAGAAAAGCTGAGAACATTCTTCGAACTAGAGCGCAGACGAGTGGGGAAAACGTCGAGAGCTATATACAAGAAGTCTTCCTTCTTTGTAAACAGAGCAACCCCAGAATGTCGGAAGGAGAAAAGGTGAGACACCTGATTAAAAGCGAAGCGAAGGAAGTGTATCAGGCACTTATTGAGAAGGACATCAGCACAGTGGACCAATTTGTTGCGTTCTGCCGCCGATTCGAGGCATTCAAGAGGATGCGTGTTGCACCGCCCAGGTTCAGCCGACTGCCCAATGTGACCACCATCTCGACCGCTGAGCCCGAGAACCTAGAAGCCCTGATTAGAAGAATAGTAAGAGAGGAGGTTCAGAAGTTTATGGCTCGTCCTTCTAAATTTGCCGCCCAGGATATCGACACTTTATCCCCCGACCCACGGGATGTCATCCGTAGTGAAGTCCAGCAGACATTGGCTCCTATCTCTGCCCCTCGTCAGCCCGAGAGCTTCCACCCTCGGCGACAATACCTCCCCAGAACGATCAAGGTTACCGACGAAGAACCGAAGGGCCATCAAATAACCAAAGGACTCAGTGGCGTACTGAAGATGACAGACCGATCTGCTTCCACTGTGGGCGCCCTGGCCACGTTGCACGTTAATGCAGAGACAGACGCCAAGATTTTTCTGATGCCAGACTTGGAAGAGAAACAGTCGATTTCGGAAGACCAAGAACGGAAAATTACACCATGGGCGACTCAGGAAGCGAACTATCCCAAGGAAGATTTAGAAACCCGTCGCCATACCCCAACCGTGGAAGATTTCAAGTCTCCAGAAGAACCTCACAATCCCCTGTTCGCCGTCCCAGCCGCTCACCCAATCGCCGCAGTGAGAAAAAACTAGATGGCGCGTCCTCTGTAGGTGTGGCCGCCACAGACGAAAATCCTCCCTGCCGTATAGCCGCTACAATGGAAAAGAACTGAATATCTGTTAACATACAAGGACGAAATGTACAAGCTCTTGTGGACTCCGGCGCTGATTACTCAGTAATTTCCGAAGCTTTCAGACGTTCTATAAAGGCCCCAGTTTTTAAAGAAAATGGACCACTTCTAAGAGCCGCAGACAAGAAGCCTATCGTGACCCTTGGTAAGTGTTCTTTAGAAGTTCAAATAAAAGGACTCGATATTATTTTTGATTTTGCAGTAGCCGCTGAATGTAGCCACGATGTTATACTGGTCTGGGATTTCTTCAGAGCCACAGATGTAATTATAGATTGTGGGAAAAACAAATTGTATTTAAGCCAAGCTGAAAAATCCTACGACTGGAAAGACCTGAAACGTTGTGCTGCTATGGACTGTTTCATACCGCCGAAATCATTTGGCAAGATAGTTGTCACCAACCAGGATGTATTGGGCAGCAGAGATGTAGTCGTTACAGATTCCAAACGCCTGATTCCAAACCTATGACCGCGTTAGAAAGAGATTCTATTAGCCCGGACTTTATAGGACAGTTTCCCAATATATTGCTCATTTTAAAGAATGCCAGCGAATAAAGGGCGTGCCTCAGAACCCCCCTTGACTACTAGTCCCATAACCGCCAACTACTTCGCCTTTTCAAAAGATAGGAATTAATTATCTGGGAAGATTTACCATATCTCACGCGGGAAATAGATGGCTAATAGTCGCGGCTGATTATCTCACCAGA
The DNA here is from genome assembly GCA_030710605.1 of Cordylochernes scorpioides. Classification (NCBI taxonomy): domain Eukaryota; kingdom Metazoa; phylum Arthropoda; class Arachnida; order Pseudoscorpiones; family Chernetidae; genus Cordylochernes; species Cordylochernes scorpioides. The sequence continues at coordinate 47,735,955 of CP092876.1, read as the reverse complement.
TTTGCGAAAACGAAGCTACTGAATTAGCAACCTTCCTTATTGAAGACGTCATACTCGAGCACGGCGTTCCTCGGGAAATCATCACGAACAGAGGAAGAAATTTCATGTCTCAGACCATACGAGAAATAAATATTCTAAACGGAACAATTCACAGATTCACCACGGCATACCCCCCTCAAACGAATGGTTTTACAGAAAAACCCAACAAGACCCTAACTGACATGATCTCGATGTATGTTGACGTTGATCAGAAAAATTGGGACAGCATCCTACCATATTTGACCTTCGCCTGCAATACCGCTCGACAAGAGACAACAGGATACAGCGCGTTCTTTCTCGTCCACGGCCGAGAAGTTGAAACACCGCTGGATTCTATACTGCCGTACCAGCCGGCAGGAGCTGCAGAATATTATGTGGGCCATCTGGTGACCAACGCTGAGGACGGACGGATGTTAGCCCGTTTTAACATCCTGCAGGCTCAGAGCAAAGACAAAGAACGCTACGACAAGAAGCATCAGGAGGTGACGTACAAGGAAGGTGATTTGGTGTGGGTGTTCACCCAGTCCGTACCGTTGGCTTGTCGGAGAAGTTATTGAAGAGATATTTCGGACCCTATCGAGTTATCAGAAAAAAATCGAGTGTAAATTATTAAGTAGAAGGCGTGACGAACACTAGGAGAAGACGAAACACCCAAGATATCGTCCATGTAGTAAGAATGAAGCCTTACCACGACCCCGAAGTCCAAGAACAGATTGCACAGGGTCATGTGACCGACTAGTAAATAACGGGACGCTGTTTCTCTTGTGGAGGGAGTGATGTCAGGAGGACAGAGTTTCTGGTATTCCCTCTTATCTTGACTGGACCGACCGGTCAGGGTAAACAGTGGCGCAACGGAAAAGGAGGAAAGATCTCAGTTATCCCCTCTTGCTCTAACTGATGTGTCGATTTGGCTCATGTAAATAGTAACTCTTATTTTATATTTAAAATCTCTCATATAACTCAGTAAATAAATATTTAAAGTAATTCGAAGGCCTAGTTAATTATTTTTCCTCGCGACAATATATTGATGCACCTGGCTGCGGTTTGGCAGATTCTTCAGTCTTGATTCTCTCCTCAGACGCGTCTTGCATCTTTCCAGAACGTGTCTCAACCATCCTACAAGGTTAAACCAGTCAATAATTAGACAACTATATTTTTAGTCAACACCTCGAATATCTCTTTTTTCATCACATCAAAGTTTAAAGCAGGTTTGGTATCCAGTGTATAAAATTTAAATTTGAAATATATGAAAAATATTAATATGAATAATTTAAAAAATAGGCGCATTAATCATGATGCAACAATATGTATATATATATATATATATATATATATATATATTAAAAATATGTATAAAATAGCACAAATATTATATTGTAACGAAATAAGGTGAATAAATTTGAAAAAGGCATCTCCTTATCGTGCAACTGAAGTTTGCTGTTGGCTGGCGCCATCTTTCGGAATAAATATCAACTATTCGTTGATTTTTTTAATTATTCCAGAATTGGTCAAATACACATTCCTGATTAATCAAGAAAAGCTAACCACGTACGCGTTTCAATTTATGTGTTTGAACAAATCTGCTAAATTTCAGGCTTCAAGGTGCTTTGTAATCTTTTTAAAATTCGATCACAAAATATGAAAATAAATATAGAAATTAATCTACTACCGAGACCACCCAGAAGTCTTAAATTTTAAATTTAAATATACTATTTTTCCCACAAGAAAAACAAAAACACACTTCAAGCCGTGATTGCATCCAGCGAGTGAATGGTGAACGTTTTTCTGAAGAAACAAATTAGGTACACATGGGAAACTTCTTTGAAAAAAGACGGAAGATTAAATGTAAATTGAATTTCGAAATAAAATCTAATGATCTCAGAGATACAAATTACGTTGAGTAAAATATAATGGAAATAGTTTTTTACCTGTTTTCAACCTATTGCAACAAACAAAATTATATTATTGCTTATTTTATTAAACTAATAAAATATTTTATGATTCATATCAATTCATTGTATGGGTGCACAATAACTTTCATAGACAATGGTTGAATTATGTAAACCTTGCCCCTCTGTGAGTAATGTTAAATAATAAAGATGAGAGGTCTTTAGTCTTCAGACGCAAACATTTTTACTATAAAGATTGATAGATATTTTTCGGAGAACAGTTATTTTTTATTTGTGTTTAATGCAGTTGAGTATTTCCTTCTGTTCCTTGTGAAGAGGGGATTCTTTGAAAACGTGGCCAATTAAACGAAGATATATAATGGAGAAAATTTTCTTATTCTGAAAAACCTTCCAAGCTGTATTCGGCACGATAGTTGAAATATGAATATTCAATAGAGTAAATACATCTTGAAGAAGGAATATCCTAAAAAAAATTAAAATAACTGATATTTTTGAAGGTTATGACTATAAAAATACACCCGAGGCTGGAAAGCTTGTTTTACATATATATAAAATGTATCATAGTTTCCATAAATATTTTAACGTACATTTTGTCAATGTCAAATATATATTGTAGTAACAAAATTTGAAATTTTAATGCCGTCCAAAATTTGCCGCAACGCAATTGATGGTATTAGAAATTTATTGTTAACAGAAAATTTTACAATGATAACTTCAAAAATGTTTAATTTATTTATCTTTACTAATCACAATTTAGCGCCTACTATCGCTTGAAATTCGAAAACGTTTTTAACACTATTATGAACAAATATATATATATATATATATGTCATAAAAAAAAACGTATATTCTAGATACGTTACCTTTCATGCAGTCGTGGATAATAAATAATGAAGAATAACCTTTTAAAAGATCTAGTGTAGTGAAGATATTAGCTTCTGAAAGCTTATCTAATATAAAATCTATTCTTGGTATGGGCTCAGAATCTCTTTTTATTATATCATTTAATTTTCAGTAGTCTATTACTAGTCGAATTTTACTTACAATTTCGCTTATTTATATAACTGAAATTATAATTTAAATAATCAAATTAAAAATAAGAACTAAACACAGAGTTAATTTTTAAAATGTAAAGGAATGCCAAACAAAAATAATATAATCTAATTTGCTATTATTTACAAAACATTGTTGATTGTTTTTGCATGTATAACTGTTTGCTTTGAGAAATAATGAAAAATAAATATAATTTGAGGAAAACAATTTTAATAAATACAAGGTGGGATAAATAAAGAGGTGAATTATAATTTATATATAAAAAAAGAACGATATTAAAAATTAGGACTTTATTTATTCAAAATAATCACCTTGGATTTCTATACATCGTTTCCATCGTTCTGGCAACTTGTAAATACCCTCTTTATAGGCACTCTTAGGAAGCGTGTGAAAAAAATCTTGAACCACTTTCTGGACATCTTCATCCGAGTCAAATCACTTTCCCTCTAACTCATTCTTTAGTAGTCCAAAAAGGAAATAGTCAGAGGGGGCTAGGTCTGGACTATAAGCAGGATGTTCTAAAACTTCAAAACCTAATTTAATGATTTTAGATACAGTTTTACATGATGTATGCGGCCTTGCATTATCATGAAGGAAGAGAACACCTTTACTAAGCTTACTTCTTCTTTTGTTTCTATTCTTACAAGAATTTCACAATAAAGTTCGCTGCTCATACGTTGCCTATGGTAAAAATGGATATTTTTCTATCCTCCAAAATTAAATTTTCAACCGCATTTATTGTGCTTGGCGTCGCTGTAACACTTGGTCGTCCAGGTCGCTCAATATCGGTACATGTAGTTCGTCCATTTTTGAATTCGTTAACCCATTTATAATTTTTTTTTTTTTTGGGACAAAGAAGACTCAAAAATAGATATTTTTCATTATTTGGCATATTTGAGATGTTTGAATACCTTCTGCATTCAAGAAACGAATAACTGCACGTTGTTCAAGCGTGGTGCAATCCTTCAAGGGAGCTTCCATTTTAGTTTATTTATAAGTCTCGCGCCCCGCATGGGAAAAAAAGAACAGAACACCTTAAATAGTCTTTTGATGCTATAATTTATTATTCTGTGGTTTAAATTATTTTTGATTTTTTAATTTTTAAGAAATAAGATAATTCACCTTATTTATTGATCCCCCTTGTATTATGGTTATGTAATTATTTTGTTCTAGAATTTTAGTTATATTATGAATAATAAAAATCATATTTTTATTTTGTCATATATATAGTAGAACTAGCCGACTGGACCCGGCTTCGCCCGGGTATTGTTCGAGTGGGTTTTACTCTTGAATGAATAGAGCCCCCAACTGTTTTAAAACTTGTAGTAATAAATTTTTTCTTTCAGCACAATGGAGATAAACTGCAAATATCAAAATTGAAAATGCTGGTAAAAATAATCTGATATATAAGATCAATTTCACAAACACATCTAATGAATAGAATGCTGTTTTGGAGGAGTGGTCTGAACTGTTGATTTTTAAAAACCATGACTCGGAATCATCAAATCCAGCTTTGGACACTTTGTTCTGAAAAAAAAAATCCCCAATGTCCCCTGATTCTTGAAAAAGTCCAACCCCTCCAGTGAGTGCAAGTAACCAAACTGGGCTTTGGTATCTAAAAAATGAAAAAAAAAAATCTAATGATTAGTGTGAATTAAGGAAAATGGTTCTTTCAACCTGAAAATTTCACTTCCTCCACTTCACTCTCGGCTGTTCAAGTAGAAACATCCAGATTAAACCTATTTAAGGGCACCTAATCCGACACTTACATCTCTCAATAGTTAAGAAACTTTTATAAATGTAATATATCTGCAATACTGAAATACCCGGACTTGGATGAATTTTTATTAGGTTATTGTTGGCAGTTTTAGAAAAGTGTGGGAATTGGATATTTTAACAGAAGAATGTACTTTTAAAATGGTAAATAAAATAAAAAAGGAAATTTGTATCATTTTCTAATAGGTAAGGACAATTTTAAAAATACCAAAAATGCAAAACCAAATAAAAATAAACGAATTATGTGTGATGTTTCAGTAACAGCATTGTTACCTTATTAAGACAAAATTACTGAATGTATTCAGTACTTTTGTCTGAAGATGGTAACAAGGCTGTTACTGAAACCACGCATAATTTATTTATTTGGATTTGGTCTTGCTTCCTTGTGAGTGACAGTTTCCAATCTATCTTTAGGCTTTGTTGTGGGAATTCTAAATCTATCTCGAATTAGACGTTTTTGACCTTTTGCTTTAGCTCAACTCTTAATCTATTAGAGTTTTATTTATTTATTCTCAGTTTGTATAAAGTACATTACATATGATGATGTAATGACACATGTCAATAATGCGTATAATTATTGTTACATATTATTGTACATTTGTGTTTCTATTATACAACATGAACATCTTGTTATAAGTATTATACAATATGAGGTTGTTGGTTTAAATTACCATATATATATATATATATATGTCATAAAAAAGACGTATATTCTAGTTACGTTACCAATTCATGCAGTCGTGGATGGAAATGAATGCTAACTTTTGTCCCAAAAATATTTATTATTTTGATTATTTTTTAAAGCAAACAATATTTTGCATACCTACAACTCACAATGTTATTATCTATTTTCAATAAAAAAATAAAATTAGGTTATATTCCTTTTGTTAAGAATTCCTTTTCATTTTAAAATTTAACTCTGTGATTATAGAATTTTAATTATTTTATGAATAATAAAAATCATATTTTTATTATGCGTGGTAAGGACAAAATACTCAGGAGATAAGTTTCTTCATTAATTTATTAGGACATCAAGCTTTCGGGTACAGCGTGGCCCTTCTACAGGGTCAATTGTATAAGAAAAATGATACACTATATACACGAAAAATAAATCTGCATATGTATTATTAGAAATTAGTTGTAAAATTTGAAATAATCGGTAATACTTAGGATTTTTGTTTAAAAAGAACATCGAGACATAAGCAAATTAATAAAATTTGTTAGGAAGAATAATATACGAATATTACGAGGTATTAAGATAAAAGCGTAATAAGACTGAAAGGACGTTCCTACGATTCGACGGAAACTGTGATAAAATTATGAGTATTTATAAGGTAAAACAGTTTAAAAGGATATTACCTTATAAATACTCATAATTTTATCACAGTTTCCGTCGAATCGTAGGAACGTCCTTTCAGTCTTATTACGCTTTTATCTTAATACCTTGTAATATTCGTATATTATTCTTCTTAACAAATTTTATTAATTTGCTTATGTCTCGATGTTCTTTTCGACGGAAACTGTGATAAAATTATGAGTATTTATAAGGTAAAACAGTTTAAAAGGATATTACCTTATAAATACTCATAATTTTATCACAGTTTCCGTCGAATCGTAGGAACGTCCTTTCAGTCTTATTACGCTTTTATCTTAATACCTTGTAATATTCGTATATTATTCTTCTTAACAAATTTTATTAATTTGCTTATGTCTCGATGTTCTTTTTAAACAAAAATCCTAAGTATTACCGATTATTTCAAAATTTTACAACTAATTTCTAATAATACATATGCAGATTTATTCTTCGTGTATATAGTGTATCATTTTTCTTATACAATTGATCCTGTAGAAGGGCCACGCTGTGCCCGAAAGCTTGATGTCCTAATAAATTAATGAAGAAACTTATCTCCTGAGTATTTTGTCCTTACCACGCATGTAATTGGGAATATTTTACCTCGTTTAGAAATATTTTTATTATGTCATATATTTATATTTTAAAATTTTCTCTACAGACTACACATATACTGAGATGAATGAAAATTGAAGGAGGAATAGCATGTCGAAACAGTATTGAACCCCCCAGAACTTTAGTCAGTTTAATCTCCCGACGTCTCTACTATGACATTAAGCTGGTTATCAAATAAAATCTCATTTCATAAAAGTATACGGGAAAGAGTGTTTACAAGAACGATGGATATAAAAATTAAAGAACTGAATAAATATTTATTATAAGTACTGGAATCCCATTCAATAAAGTAAGCAAAAATACGAGAATCATGGGACGAGTGTCTTTTGTAGGAAGCTTTATTTTAAATCGCTCAAGCTTTCGGGCTGACCGGCCCTTCTACAGGAGACAAGTGAACAAATGGCACATCGGGTACTATATAATGATGGGACTATTTACATATTCAAAAATTTAAAATTTAAAAACTTTTTATAGGGATTTTGCATATCTAAGCAAAGTCGGGAGGAATAATTAGCATAATAGTAAACTATGGACAGAAGAAATTGACATGTATGATAATAGATATTAGATATAGTAGAGCCTGTAATATCTTCTACTGTCTATGAGAGAGGAGGGGGGGGGGGGGGATCCGCACATATTTATGCATCGAGTAATTCTCTTCCACAAAACCATTCTATTAGGCACAAAATGTCAAATATCATCAGTATAATCTTAGCACCCTCTATCGCTAGAATTTTTATGAACTATTTACGCCATTAACTTAAACAATTAGCCTAATACAATAATAGAGGGCTATGGAAAAGCCGCTGGGAAGGCTCACTATTGTGTCACGCCTGCATTCCCCCTTTAAATGTTTAGTCGTTACAATATAAGGTCTGTATAAATAGACTTAAATACATATAATATTCATACGCTTTTACACTTTGACAAAATCAATGAGGAATTTAGGGCTTGGTTTCTTTTTACAATTATTTTATTTCTCTTGCTTTCGGGCTAACATGCCCTAAAACATGGAGACCCAGAAGTCAAAGTTAAATACATAAATTTATAAAATTAACCATAAAGAATTGTCACAAGTATTAGCGATAGCATGCGCTAAGTCGATAACTACAAGATATTTATATAAAATTATATCCTTCTTAAAAGGAATTTCAGTAGCTAGAATACAGTCGATAAAATAACCTAAATAGAACCTGAAGAAAGCAAAAAAAAATAATAGAAAAATCCGGCGGTAAATTGGAAATAAATGGGAGTTGTTAGGAAATGGGCAGTTAACAGTGTTACTGGATGAATTGTAGCCAATTGTTGCTGGTGATTGATGCTTATGTGATTGTGGGAAATGAGATTGAAATGAGGAAATATGTTTGAGCCCTGTAGACCTGGTATTGAAGTTGTATATCTGGAAATAACCTAAACTGTGGTAATGAGCCAAGGGATTTGAGGACCTGGAGTTAAAATGGTATAACCGGAAATAGCTAAAACTGACATATGTCAGAAGTTTATGGTGTTTTCCACTTATATGGGTTGTTTTGTAAAAAAAATTGGGTTATTTCTTTTTTTTTTTCACTAAAAAGCTTGAAATTTCATTAATGTGCTCAATTTTATGTCTTTTTTGAGGATCTTAACAAAATTTTAATTAATTGCTTAGATATTTTAAAAGTAGATTATTCATGGTATTTTCCACATATATGGCTTGTTTTGTAAACAAATTTTGGGTTATTTCTTTTTTTTTTGCACTAAGATGCAAGATATTTTATTGATATGTTTATGTGATTGTCATTATGAGGCCCTTCTCAAATATTTCTTAAGAAATTTTTATTTAATTATTTAGATCTTTCAAATGCAAATTATTTGTGATATTTATAACATATAGGTGTTGTGTCTTTTACAAATATTTGTTTTTTTTTATTATTAATCGGAAAAAAGAGCAAGCAATTTCATTGGGTTCAATTATGGGTCATTTTGAGGTCCTTTTTTAAATTTTCTTATGGAATTTTTTAATTATTGCTTTGATCTTTTAAATACAGTTTATTTATTATATTTTCTACATATATGGGTTGTATCTAAAAAATAGGTTATTTATATTTTTAAATAAGCAAGGGATTTCTTTTACGGATTCATTTATTTATCTTTTTGAAGTCCTTTTTCAAAGTTTTTTAAAAGATATTTTAATTTATTTGATTAAATATTTTATATTTAGCTTATTTATAGTTTTTTTAAACATATAGGGGTTGTATTTTGTATTTTAGAATATTATTTCTATTTTTTACCTCAAAAAAGCATGCTTTTTCATTGCCGTATCCAGCGGTTGGTCTATTTTTGAAGCTTTTTAATGATAACTGGTTTTGTACATTAATTTTTTGATAATATTATATTATGATTTTAGTTTTTTTAAATCTTTTTTTGCATATCTGAAGGTTGTTTTGAATAAAAAAAATTACAAATTTTGATTTTTACCTCAAAAAGACCGGAAATTTTTATGCTTTGTTTAGAAATTCCTGATTTTGAAGATTTTGTTATTAATCTCAATCTAATTTTTTTTTCTGAATATGCCTCGCCACAGCCGACGTTTACTTGGTAGGAATACGGCTGCTTCCAGGAGATCTAGGAATGCTAGAGCTATTGAGACACCACTTCAAAGTGAGACGCGTCGTTCGCTTCGCCGTCTTAGGTATTCTGAAGCCCGCGTCGCAGCTACACAAACTGTGCAAGTTCCTGTTCAGCGTATTCAGCTTTGGACTCATAAGTCGTTTTCAGGTTTGCAGTATAATGCCCATATTGATTATAAAGCTGATTTATCTGTCTATATAGGCCAAATGTCTCGGGTATGCCAGTTTTGCTCTGCTTTGAGATTTAAAGATGAACCCTTTGGCCTCTGTTGTAAACAAGGTACAGTTTCTCTACCTGCTATTGAGTCCCCTCCAGAACCTATTTTCTCTTTGCTCTCTGGCCAACATTCTCTATCGAAGTTCTTCTTGCTGCATATCCGTAGATATAACTCTATATTCCAAATGACATCTTTTGGTGCTAGACAAGTTGTGGAGCAAGGTTATATGCCTACTTTCAAAGTCCAAGGCCAAGTTTACCACTTAATTGGTAGTCTCCTTCCAGAACCTGATAGTGAGCACAAATTCCTGCAGATATACTTTATCGATAATTATGAGTCTCAGGTTACTGCACGTTGCAACATGACAGAAAACTTGAACAGAGATTTAGTTCGCTTTTTGCAAGATTTATTGCATGCGCACAATCATTGTATTCAATCCTTTAAAGCAGCCTTAGAAACTCTTCCTCAAAATCACGCTGACTACCGGATTATTATACACTCTGATAAGCTTCCACCAGAAGAGCATGAGCGTCGCTACAATGCGCCCATGACCAATGAAGTAGCTCTGCTGATGGTAGGTCAGGAATTTGGGCCAAGAGATATTGTATTACATTGTCGTAATAATTTGACACAAAGGATATCCGATATCCATCAAGCATATGATCCTCTACAATACCCGTTAATTTTTTGCAGGGGTGAGGTCGGTTATTCTGTTTAGCTACCTCAAGTCAATCCATCCACTAGAGAAATAATGCAGAAGACTGTATCGTGCATGAATTTTTATGCTTACAGAATGATGGCTCGTGCTGGGGAATTTAACTCACTACTGCGTTATGGCATGCTTACAAATCAATTCTGGGTTGATATGTATGCTAAGGTTGAAACAGAAAGGCTTTCCTTCATACAGCGCAATCAGAAAAAGCTTCGGACAGAAAATTATATTCACCTGCAAGATGCTCTGCGAGCAGATGAGAATTTAGCCAATATAGGCCAAATAGTCATACTGCCTTCATCATTTACTGGTGGTCCCCGTTATCTGCATGAGCGTACCCAAGATGCAATAACTTATGTTCGTAGCTATGGAAGGCCTCAGCTTTTTATAACATTTACTTGCAACCCTCAATGGAAAGAAATTCAGATACATTTATTTTCAAATAACTCTGCTAAAGATAGAGATGATTTGATTAGTCGTGTTTTTCACCTTAAAATGAAAAAGCTTATCTATTTAGTGACTAAGGCTGAGCTATTTGGGCCTTGCAAGTGTTTTATGTTCACAATAGAGTGGCAGAAGCGTGGTCTGCCACATGCGCATTTACTGCTTTGGCTTACGAACATAATTAGACCTAATCAAATTGATGAGGTCATACAAGCCGCGATTCCGGATATTAACTTAGACCCAGAGCTTCATGCAATTGTCATGAAACAAATGGTTCATGGTCCATGTGGGGTCTGAATTAAAATTATCCATGTATGAAGGATGAGAAATGTAGCAAAAAATATCCTAAAGGTTTTTGTGAGACAACTTCGACAACAGAAGATGGTTATCCCCGATACCGAAGACGGTGCTCTGCTGAAGGTGGTCTTACGTCATCGGTGAATATGCGAGGAGTTACTTTTGAAATTGACAATCGCTGGATTGTGCCCTATAATTCTGTTCTCCTTCGTGCTTTTGATTCCCATATAAATGTGGAATACTGCAGCTCAGTAAAGGCCATCAAATACGTGTGCAAATACATTAATAAGGGAACTGATCAGGCAGTTTTCTCTTTGCATCACCTTGATGAGGTTACCCAATTTCAATCTGGCCGCTATATAAGTTCCGCAGAAGCTGTTTGGAGGATTCTGGGTTTCAGCATCCATGAAAGATCACCTCCTATTGTACACTTAGCTGTTCACCTTGAAAATGGACAGAGGGTCTATTTCACTACTGCAAATGCAGAAAATGTTATTTCAAATCCAAGAGATACAACTCTGACAGCATTTTTTAAGCTTTGTAACCAAGACACATTTGCTAGGACACTATTATACTGTGGAGTTCCTTCTTTCTATACCTGGACCAACAATAAATTTTTAGGCAGAAAGCAGGGTACTCCTGTAGAAGGATATCCTGGTGTGCGGAAAAGTGATGTTCTTGGCCGCGTCTATACAGTTCACCCAACTAATGCTGAATGCTACTATTTGAGACTTCTTTTGTTCCATATTAGAGGGCCATGTTCTTTCCAGAGTTTGCGCACAGTTGAAGGAGTTATCCACACTACCTTCCAAATGACCTGCAAAGCTTTAGGCTTACTAGAAGACGACTCTCACTGGAATGAAACTCTCAAAGAGGCATCTATATGTCGTAATGCAGCATCGGTGAGAGCATTGTTCTATACAATGCTCATCTTCTGCCACATGTCTGATACACTTACGCTGTGGCATGCTCATAAGGAGTGTATGTCTGAAGATATTTTGCACCGAATGCGACGAGATATGTCCATCCCTGAACTTGATTACAATGCTGATGTTTTCAATGCCGCATTACTGGAAATTGATAAACATGTTCTGTCAATTTCAGGTTAAAGTATTGCATGTATGGGTTTGCCTCTTCCTGAAAATGTATCACCACCCAGAGAAGCATCATTTTTATCAGACATATACATATGTATATACATATATATATACATATGTATATATGATAGGCATGAGCTAGAAACTTTGGCTTCAACCCGCGAATCTTCTTTAAATCCTGACCAGAAATATTGTTATGAAGCCATTCTTAATAGTGTTCGGTCTAGGGCTGGCACGACTTTTTTTTTTTTGGATGCTCCTGGTGGCACTGGAAAAACTTTTATTATTAATCTTTTTTTAGCCAAATTGCGCTTAGAGGGTTTAGTAGTTTGTGCTGCTGCTTCTTCTGGAATCGCCGCTACACTCCTTGATGGCGGCTGAACAGCACATTCTCTATTTAAGCTACCTTTGAATCTCTATGATGATGAATTAGAAGTCTGTAACATGTAACAGAGCGCCACTTCCAAAATTCTGCAGCAATGCTCATTATTGATATGGGATGAATGCACAATGGCTCATAGACGCTCAATCGAGGCCCTTGATCGCACTCTGAAAGATCTTAGGGATAACAACAGCATAATGGGAGGGGTGACAATTCTTTTTGTTGGGGACTTCCGACAAACTTTACCGGTTATTCCCAAAGGCACTCGAGCAGACGAGGTGAATGCATGCCTTAAACGCTCTCATATTTGGAGTAGTATTGTTAAGTTATTTCTCACTATCAATATGCGGTCACATCTCTTTGGCAACAGAGGAACAGAAAAACAAAAATCTATTTTAGAAAAACAAAAATCTATTCCATGTAATGTAATAGAAACAAAATAAACCTCATCCTACCTAATATACATTACTAATGAGGATTACAGATTTTGATTTGTGTTGAGAATTTTGCATGCATTTCTCTATTTCTTTTCTTATCTTGCAAAGCTAATGGATTGTTTAGGTTGCTTATTTTTGACTCGCCAATTTGTTTAGTAATAAAGTGGTATAGCATTCTTTTTCAGAGCATCACCCTACAAAAAAATTACCTGACCTTTCCTAATATTCAGATAGATTTATTATATCAACATACTAGACTACAAACATTCCCTCGAGTAAAACCCGGGCGGAGCCGGGTCTATATATATATAAATGTTTGTATGTTTGTTTGTTTGTATATGTCCGGTATACAAATTCGCAGTAGTTCACTAATTCAAACCAAAATTTCCATACATACGTTAAAAAAATACGGCGAAGACGATAGGCTATTTTAAAAAAATATATAAATCAATTATTAAAACTATATATTCAAATTATTCTACTTAGCTCACGAACAGCGCCCTCTATCAAATATTAGATTAAATTATGCTGATGCAAACAAATAGAAAATGCTAATAACAAACAATTATAAAAAAAAATCTTATCTAAATATATATCACTCGGGTAGATATGCACACGGGTCAATCCCGGGGCGAAGCCCGGGTCACTCGTCTAGTATTTATATAAATGCAATAGCGATATAATAGTCTCAGGTAGCAAGTTAATTAAACCGGTTGAAGAACTTAAGATCTTAGGAGTTACTATTAAAAATCACCGAGTCAGAAGCAAACTGAACTTTACGCCTCACGTTAATGAAACGATCATAAAAGTAACTAGAGCTAGTGGATACCTCTTTAGCCTGACATAGAAAGCATGGGGTCTAGACTTTAGACGAAGACTGATACTGTATAAGACATTATAAGGAAGTACAATTACATACGGTTATCCAATATTGTATCCATTCATAAACAAAAAGTCTAAGGACAAACTAAATTCTCTTCAATATAATATTTTAAAACATTGTATACAGGCCTACAGTACAACATCATCGGATTGTACACACATACTTGCACAAGTCCCCAAACTTACTGAATATATTGAATCTAACATGTTGAAAACCGAAATAAATTACAATCGATTTGACTCTTCAAGTAGGAATATAATTTCTAATTATATAAGGGGAAAATTGCAGAAATACTATGAGAAGACTAACACCATTTTCAAGTCCTTCTTTACTGATTCCCAAATACCCAAATATGTCAAGCCAAATTTTTACAACGTTCAATTTTTTACGGGACACGGTAACTTTAGATCATATTTGTACATGGTCAGAAAGACGGATTCGCCTAAATGCTCATGTGGTGCAGAAGAAGAAAATCCTGTACATATTCTAACGGACTGTCGACTTGTATAGGACTTTAGAGTCAAAAATCAAATAAATATAAATTTGTCTAAATCAAATAGTTAATAATAGATATATGTATATAAGTTTTAATAGATTTTGTAGAATGTTCTTTTAGTAATAGATAGCCTGGGCTGTAATAACTGGTAAATAGTTATATGCTGTAAATAGCTCTAAATTTCTGTTCTTAACTGTGATGTTCACTAATATTCATTATAGGGTAATTACATCGTTAACTAACTGACAAATACGTTAATAATTTCTATTATAATAACTAAAATCATATTAATAATTACTGTAAATAAGCTCCCAAACTTGTGTATGCATGCAAATATCCAAGACGGATATCGCATGCTTTGTAAATGATAATAAAATAAAATAAAATAGTGTTCTTAATTTATTAAAAAATGTATATGCGTTACCAAATGGATTGTTTGTATAATCTTCTTCTATAAGATATCGCCAGTTAATTTTCTTTACTTTATCAATTGCATTAGTGTATCGATTCCTAGTCAACTTGAATGTGTTATAACATTTTTTTTTTCCTTTTTAGAAGGTAAGATTTTATTTAGTTATTTAGTGATATTTTTCAAATTAAATTAATTGGAAATATTCTTATTCTTATATTTTTGTGACGAAGCAAAAATTGCATAGTTTAATTTTAATTAGTGTAAATACTAGTATAACGATCTACATTGTTTAAGCTGAGGTTTACTATTTGATTCTCATAAGGAATATTTATATTTTAAGACAAATTGAGATTTAGAACAGTGTATTCTATATTTTTTTCTTTCTTATATTTAGAGTAAGTATTAATTTTATTGAAGTTACAAAAATATATTTATTGAAAAAGGTAAGTTTTTTCTATATAACTTGCTACATATATTTTATTATATGTTTGTTCCATGTAATATGCTTATGCTCTAATAGCATTTATATTGTAAGCAGCTGTGCATTTTCAGTAAATGCTTTTTTTAAGGGTAGGGTCATTTTTTTCTGCTGTCATTTGTTTAGGTAGGGTTTATATTTATCTGCTTCATAATATATAACTGCTCATATATATATATATATACTAGCCGACTGGACCCGGCTTCGCTCGGGTATTATTCAAGTGGGGTTAACTCACGAATGAATGGAGCCCCAACTGTTTTAAAACTTATAGTAATGATTTTTTTGTTCTTTCAGCACAATGGAGATAAACTGCAAATAGCAATATTGAAAATTCTGGTAAAAATAATCTGAAATATAAGATAAAATTTTATTTTGGGAAACTTGACTTTTGTAAATATATTTTGTCAATATTTTGTTTATCATTATTGCTCTACTGTAGTTTCATCAATAAAGCTTCTTCACTTTATTTTGTTTTGTTTTTTCATTTAATTCATTTGCATAACTCTATTCTAAAGAATTGTTATTTTTATGGTGTCAAAATTCTGGTTCAATTCAAGTTTTTGTTAGCCTGCAACACACCTTATGATAGCTCATTGCATTTATCAGGATAACTTTGCTGATTTGAATCTTATTCCTTAGTATTTTTAAGACTCTGCAATATTGAACAGAAAGTTAATTCTGCCTACTCATAATATAGACACAATTTTATTATAGTTATTTCTATACAATTCTTCATTCCGTAATTTTTTGATTATATTAGTTTGCAGAATTTATGAAAATTTTAGTTTGAGTTATGTACATTAAGAATTTGTAAAAAAAATATATATATAAAAGATCGAAGTTTTACAAAAAAAAAAAAAATGGAACACCATTTCTCTCCCATTTAATTTAATAAACGCTTAATGTATGATTTTTTGAATTGCATTATTTTTATGCATATTATTTTTTTAAATTTATGTCAGCAAGACATGGAATATTCTTAAGTTAATGTACTATTAAAAAATTACCAACCCATTAAACGTTAGCTCCAGTCTTTTACCGCTGGGGGCAGAACTGTTAGAGCTAATAAATGATTTCGATTGGTGCATATTTCTACATGATGTTTGTTTTTAGACTAAATTTATTCAAATCACGATACTTTTTTCATGCTTTTAAAAGTTAAGATTATATTTTTAACGTTTCATAATACATTTCAAATTAAAATCTTTGGAAATAATATTGCTTATTTCCCATCCTGCAGGCCAACATTACACTGCAAAATGCTATCATAAATCTGGCTTTTGGCATTGATATTTATGTATTGTGAAAGTACTGTTTGCTACCTTAAGCTCTGGAGAGATTTTAATGTATCTACAGATCCATCATGTGGAAATCACACCTTAGTAAAAAGGAACGCATGTAGCTGGTAGAAAAAGTGTGCCCTGTGTGAAGCTAGCGTTCAATTTTTTTTTTTTTTAAATATTTCACAAGTTACTGACCCATAACGCTGATCCATATAGGGTTAATTAATAACTCATTTGACATTTTACTTTTATTTAAGGTCTTGGAAATATATATTTTTAGGTAAAAAAAAGTATATTTTGAAATATAGATAAGACTCACAAGGAAGCAAGACCAAATCCAAATATATAAATTATGTGTAGTTTCAGTAACAGCATTGTTACCATCTTCAGACAAAAGTACTCTATACATTCAGTAATTTTGTCTTAAAATGGTAACAAAGCTGTAACTGAAACATCACACATAATTTGTTTATTTTTATTTGGTCTTACTTTTTGGTATTTTTAAAATGGCCCTTGACTATTAGAAAAGGACGCAAATTTCCTATTTATTTTATATACCATTTTAAAAAATACATTCTTTTGTAAAAATAACCATTTTTCCACACTCTTCTAAAACTGCCAACAATATCCTAATAAAAAAAATCATCCAAGTCCGGGTATTTCAGTATTGCAGATATATTACATTTATAAAATTTGCTCAACTATTTAGAGATGCCGGTTTAGGTGCCTCAAAATGTTTAATCTGGCTGTTTCTTATTGAACAGCCGAGACTGAAGTGAAGAAAGTGAAATTTTCAGGTGGCGAGGACCATTTTCCTAAATTACACTAATCATTAGATTCTTTTTTTCATTTTTTTAGATACCAAAGCTCAGTTTGGTTACTTGCACTTACTGGAGGGGTTGGACTTTTTCAAGAATCAGGGGCCACTGGGGCAATTTTTTTTCTGAACAAAGTGCCCAAAGCTGGATTAATGATCCCGGGTTTTTTAAAAATCAACAGTTTAGACCGATCCTCCAAAACACCACTCTATTCATTAGATGTGTTGTGAAATTGATCTTATATTTCAGATTATTTTTACCAACATTTTCAATATTGTTATTTACAGTTTATCTCCATTGTACTGAAAGAAAAAAAACTCATTACTATAAGTTTTAAAATAGTTGGGGGCTCTATTCATTCATGAGTAAACCACACTTGAACAGTACCCGGGCGAAGCCGGGTCCAGTCAGCAATATTAATATATCAAAATTCGAAAATATTTTAAAGGCATACGATTCTTTTTGAAATTAAATAATTTCTACTGCCCTTATTGTAATGGAAAAATTAAAGGGAGGGCCTGGCTCATCAGTGGTGAACCCTCCCAGTGGTTTCGCCAGTTTAATCTAGCATACCGCGGTTATATTGCATTTTTTGGAACTTCCTTTTATAGTGATACTGAGGGTTCACCACTGATGAGCCATGCCCTCCCTTCAATTTTTCCATTGCAGTAAGGGCAGTAGAAATTGTTTAATTTCAAAAAGAATCTTACGCCTTTAAAATAGTTTCTAATTTTGATAACAGATGGCGCGCTAGTACATCATTTTATAAATATATTTTTAAATATATATTTAAAGAAAATATCTCATTTAAAATTTAATAAATGTTTTCAAAAATATTTTGTGTTTAAAAAATATATTTAAACGCATATAACAATATTTATATGCGTTTATAAGTTTATATATAGGTGGATTAGATGTTTGCTAGAATCGTTTTAACAAATGTTCGTTAAGCCAACTTTTCCTCGGGGAAACACCGGGCGAGGCCGGGTACATTCGCTAAATAAAGGTATTTAGAAATGTTCGTTTGTGGCAAGATACTTTTCCTCCAACTTCAAATTACCGAGTGGACCAATTAATATTGATTTCATTCAACTTATCGAGTATTTTTCAAGGGACCGGGGAAATTTTCAAATTTTCGAGAGTATAGACAAGTATAGATTCAGTAGGGATTGGATGTTTGCTAGAATCGTTTTAACAAATGTTCGTTAGGCAAACGTTTAATCGGGTAAAAACCGGGCGAAGCCGGGAACATATATATATATATATGTTTGTAGTAAAGGCACGACCTCAATATGTAACTGATCTCGCTGAAATTCGAACAGGACAGAGAGTTAAATCTGGAAGAGTTTTTTGTCGCACTTTTAGCCAAGACAAATTATAATTAACCAAGTACTGAGCAACAATATTTTTTTAGTCAAAAATTATGATGACAATATTGCTGTACCATTTTCGATTGACATTAACAAAATTCCTTGGGGGAAAATTTACTAAAGCAGTCAACGGGCGAAGCCAGATAATAATTTTTAGTAGGCAGGAACAAAATTCTACCAGCGAAACATTCACTCGAGCAGAAGACACACGAAGCCAGGTTATCTCTATACAGGGTGATCCAAAAGTCCCGCACAACTTTAAAAATTAATAACTCCGCGAATATTTGCGCTAGAGCAATGCGGTAAACACCATTGGGTTCAGAATGCAATGGGATTTTTTATGGCAAATAATGAAAAATTCGAAATTGATTTTAGTTACAACTTTATTCGCTAGATGGCGCTCTACCAGAATCAGAGATTCAGCGGCCAAATTGTTTGATAAATTGAAAAATATAATTGAACGACACTTATTTTTCCTTTTTGAATACCAAGAAAGAACCCTAATAATATCAAATGATAAATTAATAAAATACCATTCCGCTAAAAGTTAGAAGAAATGGTTAACGATTTTTAAATACAATCTGAGATATGTAAAATAGGTAAATGCAAATTAAAACATGTAGCTAAAAATATATATATTTTAGATGAGGTTTTATGAAATAGATAGAATGTTTGAAAAACACTGCTGATATCAATACACGATTTTTTGAAATGTTAATATAGTACCAAAAATTATGATGGCACTACTAATAGCATTTCGTGCTATAAGGAATGTGTAGTTTCTTGACTAATTGGCGACACTTGACTATTTAACTGGGTATTTGTCATGATCCAAAAATGAAATATAGAGGGGAGTGACAAAATATATTTGTCGTACTTTATTCCAAATATCCTATGGGTTTGTCAAATGTTATAATTGTTTATTATACTGTACATAATTTAGAAAATGTATCCCCTCAAAAAAATCATTTTTAAATCGACCTTTTGCGTAGAAAAACGTGGTACTAAAATCATTTTGTATTATTTTTTGCGCAATATTTCTAAAGTTGGTGGGGGGGGGGGGATACAGGGAATATTCCTTATGCTATTTCTTCTAATGAACGAAAAGCGATAAACTAAACATAAGGAGTAAAATTGTGTATACCAGTGTTAGTCAAGAAGTTATAACACTTTGGCCTGCACGATATAATATAAGATGTGGGCAAATGACAAACAAAATAATTATTGTTCACAGAAAAAAAAAAGAGTCAAGATGTGAGGACAGCATTTATTATTCCCATAACCCAAAACAAAGAGATGCAAAATATAACACATGAGGTAACTGCCTTCTCTCTTGTATTAGGTCACAATCCTTGCTCAATGTGGCGCCCTCCATTCTCAAACACCGCCTGCAGACGAAAGATGACAGAATGGTCACAATAAAATAGTTGAAATTTATAAAACGTGCCATCTGATAGGAGCCTTCAACATGGCCAATGTGCTAGAGGGGCATCGATAAAAACGCGACTTAATGTACCCCCATAACTGAAATTGTAAGGCGTCAAGTCTGGTGATATTGGAGGCCACTGGAATATAAAGTGGCGACTTATCAACGAATTTCACTAAACATATCCTTCAGCAATTGTTTGGCACCGCGGGATATATGAGGAGGTCCTCTATCTTGCATGCATGTTATTTCGCTTAGTGCTTGTCTGTCCTGAAATATGGGAATAACCTTTTCTCCCAAAAATGGCCCTAAATAAAAGAAGAAGTGAACCCACACAAAACTGTAACTCTGGGCTGATGAAGTGGTATTTCTGTAAAAATCCTAGGGTTTTCTGTTGCCAAAATGAGGCAGTTTTGAATGTTAAATTTTCCCTTTAGATAAAAGTGAGCATCATCTGTTCTTAGAACATTTGACAGCCAGTTTTCATCAATATCAATTTTCCGGAAAATCCATGCAGCGAATTCTTGACGCTTCTCAAAATCGCTGACTTTCAACTCGTGAAAACTTTTAATTTTGTTAGGGTATTTTTATAGAAAAATTCTTTAAGTGTGTTCTCTCCTAACTGTTCCATACGAAATCCCCGTTTGTCGAGAAACTTGTCTAGCACTTACTTCTCCATACATGGATAACGTTTCAATAGCTTTAGCATTCTGCAAAACCGTAACAGCCACTGAATTGCATGTCGATGGTCTACCACTCCGAGGTTTGCCCCCAGAGATCCAGTTTCCTCAAAACTTTTAATCAATCGCTTTAGAGAGTAGCAACTCATTGGTTCTTTGCCGCTTCGAATATCTTTAAAGGAACGAAACGCTCGTAAAGCTTCAGTGACAGATTTCGAATCACAATTAAAAATTTTCACCAAGAGTACTTTATCCTGTAGTGACGGCATTCCAGGGGGAAGGGGAGAAGTCCAACCACACCTCCTTGCGGTCTCCCCTGGACCCTTGGACTATTTGACCAAATTCTGGTTCGTTTCCAAGATGACTAACGTTGCAACGGCACCCATTTTCAAATGAAGAGCAAAACTGATATCTTCAGTAATGCTACCGCGTCCGGGGTACCCGCCGCGTCAGGAGCTGCAGTTCGAGCTCATGATGAGAAATATACTACGAGGACACAATTCAATCTACTACAACTCAATATAAATGGCACCCAGAGGAAAATAAAGAGCTGACTTGTCTTTTCTGTGACAACAATGTACATATTACTTGTCCTCAGGCGACAAAATTGAATCAGAATCTGAGATTCAATATCAAAGATTATACAACACTACGAAAGGACAGGCCGGGAAAATTCGGAGGAGGACTTGCCGTTTTGATTAAAACTCTAGAAATCAAATTTAAGGAAATCACCTATAATCAGAGTAAGCCTAGTGAAAGCACGACAGAAGCTCAGGCAATAGAAATCTATCTTACAGATAAAACAATTCCAATCATAAATGTTTATCACCACGATAATACTAGCATCAATACAGGCCTGATAGAGACATTAAGTGAAGCGTCTTCGGATATCGCAATCATACTTGGTGATTTTAACGCCGAAATACCAACTTGGGGATCACCTGTCCAAGATAACAAAGGTCAGCAGGTTGAGGACATGCTAACCGAGCTCGACCTTACACCGTTAAATAACGAAAAGAGCACCTATCTATCCAAGTCCACAGGCACAGAATCCGCAATAGACATCACAGCGATAAATTATAACATCGCACCCACAACACAATGGAAAATTCGGAAAAGTGCAATAAGTACCACAAACCAATTTTAACAACCCTAAAATTCAAAATTGAGAATTTCTAACAGAATAAAAGAATACTGGAAAAAAAAAATCACAGAAAAGCTTGAAGAACTGTGCAACGAAGGATTAAATCACAGAACGATTGACAAAACATTGGAAAAATTCTCTTCGAACATATCCAAAGCTGCAAAAGTATCGATACCTAGAGGTAGACGTAAAGACCTGTGAATACTTTACTGGAAAGACCACAATATCGAGGCAATGATTGCAGAGAGAGACAATATCGATGAACTTCTTAAAACAAATAAAACAAAAGAAATCATAAAGGAACTCATTGAAATTAGTCACAAAATAGAACAAGAAATTTGGATATTCAAACAGGAAAAATGGGCCGAATTCTGCGAAAAAAATGGATCCAAAAAAGGAAATCCATCACTGGAATATAATTAGTGTTATAAAACAATCAAAACCAACACAAATCTCCAATACTCTAACCGATATGAATAGCGAGAACGAACAAACAGATGGCTGAAATAATTGCTGAATATCTTTCAAGCACTTCCAGACTCAGCTATACGAATGAAGGCAGGACTCTAAAAAAATGTAAACAGGTTAGTTAAACAAGCAAATATTATCATCAACAATATATTTACTCGAGAGACTTCACACTGAATGAGCTAAACTCATCAATAGGAAAGTTAAATACAAGATGTCAACTGGAGATGCTCTAATATTCGGTCAAATGATTAAACACTTCGGAGACAAGGCTAAAAATCAACTCCTACGAATACTGAAGATTTCATGGCAAACTGGTAAACTACCAAAGAATTGGAAGATATCAATTATAGTGCCAATACTGAAACCAAACAAAGATGCAAAGGAATGCAAGAACTATCGGCCAATTGCTCTTACCAGCATACTTTGTGAAATAACAGAATGAATTATCCACTTTAGGCTCATAGTCTGGCTCACTAACAATAAAAAGATAAACTTCTACCAAACTGCCTAAAGATCCAGACACTGTACAACTGATAAACTGTTCTACTTCTGTCAATCAATAATAGATTTCTAGGAAAAACCGCCAAAGAAGACAACGGCCGTATTCCTGGATATGACCTCAGCTTTTGATCGAGTGTGAAGGGAGAAATTACCTGAAAGGCTGCACAACATCGGAGTAAAAATAAAAATCTTTAACTGTATTGCAGACTTCTTGAGGGGAAGAAGGATAAAGGTTCGGGTCAATTGAGCATTTTCAAAGGACCGAAGAACATGGGCTGGTGTACCTCAGGGATCTGTGCTCAGTCCTCTACTCTTCTCGCTATATGTTAACTGTTGTGTATGTAAATAGATAAATATTATTTGTATTATTTAAAGCCTCATTATGTAAAAATATATGTATATATAAATTGGACATTTGTTGTTGGCCATGGTCAAGTTTGAGCTCTTGTACGTCTAATTACGACACAACAAAAGTGGCGACGAGGATGCGCGATCTACAGAGCCAGTAAAAAGCTGAGAAAAAAACGGCGTCTGTGCAAGTATAACAACTACATCTTTTAAACTATCTGGATCAAGAAAACAAAGGAGTAGAAAAGATCAGCATGACAAGTTCAAAGTTAATAGTACCTTTTAGATGCTATTGCCCAGTGGAGGACACTTCGATCTTTTTGTACAAAAATTTGAGGTTTTCTTTTTGGCATCTGAAGGAGGAGATTAAAGTGCTGATTTTTACCTCGCTACCAGATTCTGAAACTTTGAAGCAGGGAAACGACATTTTCTTCCTGGTCTAATGAAATATCAACCCTATGATAGTATCATTCAAAGAATTAAGCTGTATTTGGATCCAAAGAAGAAAGTGATACCACAGCGATGCAGATTTTTAAAGTGAATTCAACAGGAAGGAGAATCAATTTCGGAATATTTTAGAGAATTGAAACATTTAGCAATAAATTTTAATTTCGGCGATATGCTGGGAACCATAATGCGAGACCGTTTTGTGGCTGGAATCAAGTTGGAAAGCCTGCAAAAGAAGCTACTACAAGAAAACGACGAAGTCACCCTGGATAAAGTTTTGCAGTGGCGATCTCGTTCGAACTGGCGGAGATAAATACAAGAGAATTACAAGATAAATTAGTGGCCAAGATATCCCTTGTGAATGGAAAAGATAAAAAGGTGAGTTAAATAATAGTATGGTGCAGCATAGGCCTTTCAGGCAAAGGGGAGAAATAATGTGTTATATATGTGGTGAAAGACATTCACACGTGGCCTCTGTTTGCCCTCATAGAACAAAGACTTGTTTTAAAATGTAAAAAACTGGGTCATTTAAGTAGGGTCTGGAAAGCTAGTAAAAAATGTGGGAATGTAAATTTGTACAAGAGGACTCTATATATTCTGTACAGGGCGAAACTGATGCCACAAAAAAATTAACAGTAGATTGCAGTAGAAGGGTTTTTTGCCCGAAAGCTTGCTTCGATATATTCCTATTAAAGAAACTCTTCTTCTTTTATTTCGTCTTGTCGTCTAGATATTCATAATATTTATTGGCAAGGAAAAAAATTATTTCCAACAAATTTAAGATTAAAATCCTTTTGTGGTAAATCAATAGAGATTATAGGGCAAAGAAATGTTTTTTAAAAGAAGCCAACCAATATTTACGATTAATAGTTGTAAATGAAAATTCCTGGTGATTTTGTTAGAAAAAGAATGACTTAAACAGTTAAAACTTGATCATTCTAGATTGTTTAGCATTAAAAATTTAAATAATGAATCTAATAGAAATAGTTTGATTGATAGATATGCAGATTTGTTTGACACACACAAAGATTTGGGCTGTCTAAAGGATGTTAAAATAAATTTTAATTTAAAAAAGGATGTGACTCCTGTGTTTTGTAAGGCCAGAAGTTTACCTTTCTCTCTAAAAAAAAAGTAGAGAATGAAATTGATCGTTTAATGAATTATTGCATTATATAACCTATAGTTTATGCATATTGGGCCGTTCCAATAGCACCGGTATTAAAAAAGGATGATAGTGTAAGGATATGTGGTGACTTTAGATGTACAGCTAATAAAGCAATAAAATTAGTTAGGTATCCCCTTCCATCGATCGATGAGATCTTTTTAAAATCATCTAGAAGCACCGTATTTTCGACTCTAGACCTATCACAGGCTTACTTACAAGTAATGTTAGAGGAAGAAGCCAAAGCTGTTGTTGATATAAAGACAACAAAGAGGTTGTTTTCTTATAAAAGACTACCATATGACGTAGCGGTAGCACCAAATAAATTTCAGAGGATTATGGAAGGTCTATTTGCTGATTTGCCAGGTGTGGCCTGATACATAGATGATATTTTGGTTGCAAGGAAAAACTTTGAAGATCATAAACAAAAGTTGGATCTAGTGTTTAGATGATTTCTAGAAAAAGGCTTAAAGTTAAACAGATATAAATGTAAATTTAAAAAGAAATCGGTGTAATATTTAGGGTTTAAAATGGATAAATATGGACTGCATCCCTTGGAAAATAAAATTAAAGCAGTGATAGAGGCGCTGAACCTCAAGAATGTTTCGCAATTAAGATCATCCATAGGACTTTTAATTTTTTATTATAGATTCATAAAGAATATAGCAAACATTTTAGCGCTATTCTATCAAATTTTGAATAAAAATTGTAGATGGAATTGGACGAAAGAATATCGAATGTTATTTAAAAAATGTAAATCATTATTAATGGACTATGTACTAGGCGTAATTCTGAGTCATAGAAATGATAGAAAGGAAGAATGCCCTATAGCTTTTGCTTCTAGAACATTAACTGAAGCGGAAAAATGTTTCTCTCAACTAGAAAAGAAAGCGTTGAGCATAACTTTTAACGTTGAGAAATTCAGACAATACATACTAGGACGAAAACTTTTATTGGTCACGGACAACCAACCCTTATTTCATATGTTTTCACCTCATAAACCAATTCCAAAATGTGCATCATCCAGAATTAAAAGATGGTTCTTAAAATTAGCTGCATTTAATTAAACTGTGGAATTTCGAAAACTAGTGATAATTCCAATGTTGACGCATTGTCACGTCTTCCTTTAGAATCGAGTGTCAGGGAGTCTCTTGATGAAGACCAGGTACTTCTTCTTAGGAATTTGAATGAGGTAACGTTCTCTTTTATGAAGGTGGCATATGAGACGCCCCTAGATAAAATACTGTCTATAGTATTAAGGAATGTTAGAGAAGGCATCTGTGGAAATTCACAAGGGTACCGAGAGAAAACACACTAGCTCCTCATTATAAGATCAATGAGGAATTAAGTTTGGAGTTTGGTTGTCTTCAATGGCGTGAAAGAGTGGTAATTCCCCAAAAATTAAGATCTTTAATTTTAAATGACTTTCATGAAATACACATGGGGATTGTTAAAATGAAGATGATTGCCAGACGGTATTTTCTGGTGGCCAGGCATAGACAGTAACATCGAGGAGTTAACTAGAGAATTTAGAGTATGCCAATAATCGGCAAGCATGCCCCCGGCTACCATCTCGGAATGGATTTGCCCCAAAAAACAGTGGCATCGACTTCATCTTGATCTAGCGGGTCCGTTCATGGGAAGAATGTTTTTGGTTCTCGTGTACGCATACTCAAAGTAGATAGACATTTTTATCATCAAATATATTACCAGCAAAACGATTATAAATCATCTTAGAGAAATTTTTGCCAGATTTGGATTGCCCTAATTTTTGGTTACAGATAACGGAAGACAGTTTGTCTCCGGTGAATTCGAGCAATTTACCAAAATGAATGGTATACGGAACACTAAGACCAGTCCGTTTAATCCAAGTACAAATGGTTTAGCTGAGAGTAAGAGAGTTTAAAAACCTTTTGAGAAAGAATAATGGGAAGGATGATTTAGAGACGAATCTACAAAGATTCCTATTTTCTCATAGAGCATTCCCCCAAACTGTAATAAAAGAATTTTCCCGCGGAACTGCTAATGAAGAGACGTTTAATATCAATATTCTCGAATTTAATACCAAGATGGGAAATCCGCGAGAGGTATTTCATGAGGCCGTAAGAAGGCAGGAGCAGTTTACTACAGGTTTCGAGGTTAATTTCCGCAACTATGTAACTGGTCCTAAACGATAAAAAGGTACCATTTTGAAATTATTGAGCTACCGTCACTACTGTTATGATTGAACTGACAAGTTGATCCGGCAACACGGCAGAATCGATTGAAAAACATGAGGATATGTAAATAACAATGATATAAAAATAACATATGTAAAATAAATAAAGATTAGAGTTCAGTTGCATGCTGCGTGATCAAAGAGGCTCAAAAAACAACATAAACAACAACTACCTTATAAGTTGCGAGGGCGTCGTGTATAAGAGGCATATCAATCAATTGCGACCTGTGAGAAAGAAACAAGTGGAGCCAAGAAATTTGATACTTCCTCGAACATTAGGAGAGAAGCCTATAGGTGGAAGTCAGAAATAAATTGAAGAGGAGGTTTCAGAGGTTACGTGCTTCTGTGCATGTTTCCTCTTGCACTCCTAGACCAGGGCCTGCTGCTGTGCACGTGCCCGTCCGCAGTCCTAGACCTCAGAGAGCCAGGAAACCCCCAGACCGACTGGAGTATTATTAAGGGGGAAGATGTGTTGTGTATGTAAATATATGAATATTATTTGCATTCTTTAAAGTCTCATTATGTAAGAATATATGTGTATATAAATTGGACCTTTTTTGTTGGCCAAACGAAAATAATAAGAGCTAAAAAAAGAGTCATGGTCAAGTTTGAGTTGTTGTACATCTAATTACGACACAACCTTAACAACATCCATCCTCACTGAAGACAAAAATTGCCTGTTATGCAGAATATAGCCATATGACACACAAGTAGCAGTATAGAAATATCAGAAAAATACTGAACACATCAATGAGAGTACTGGAGAAGTGGGAAATGAAACTCAAAATGACCATAAAGCCAATCAACACAAACCTATAGGTCTCCTTCACTGACAGGTAAAAAGGCATGAATTTAACTCCAAAATAAGCATAAACAACCATATAATTGATAAAATTAGATCTCCAAAATACCTAGGTGTGATACTTGATGAAGAATTACGATTTACAGAACACATAATTAGCACTTCAAATAGAGCTACCAGAAACCTAAACATTCTGAGAAGGCTATGTGGAACAAATTAGGGAGCAAAACCCAAAATTCTCAGAACAACATATATCACCTTAATAAGGCCTCAATGGATCATCAGACCTTACCATAAGTAATGGAGGGGCTGGAATTAACATAATACTGCAAGATGGGACATACATCAAAATCAAAGAAGGAGCAAGAAAGATTTCGTCAAGCTTCACTTGTGAACTGACAGCTATCTGGAAAGCTCTTGATGTATGCCTTAACCAACCATCCCTGCATCAAGAAGAAGGAATTATAATATACCGTACAACGACTTCATATCCGATCTAGAAGCAATTCAGAAGGGCAATACTATAATCACACAGAAAATACACTCGTTACTTACCCAACTGGAATCATTGGAGAATAACTGCATTCTACAATGGATTCCTGCCAGTGTATGGATCGGGGGTAATGGAATGGCAGTTGAATTTGGGAAGGAAGCCAGAAAGTTGAGCCATAGGAAAGAACAAATGTCATTATTAGACGCTAATGCTTTTGCAAAATACAAGATAATTAAACAAAAAATAAGAAAAGATCAAAATGTGAAATAAACACCGAGAGAAAAATGACAAAACTATAACAAGATTTAGAACAAAACATTATAAAGGATGACAATACATCCAGATGGCACAAGAACCTATAGAACATGCAACTACTGTCCTGGTGTGGAACTAACACCTACCCACATATCCTCATGCCCAGCAATGGTCGCAGCCTTGCATAAAATTGACATAGACCCAGAGCAGCAGCTTTATACATCCAAGATTGTGGACATTGCTGCTGCGATGGAGATGCATGGACACATCTGAGGCTCTCTATTGGACACGACAAAAACAACAACGTCATTCCAGAGTAAAATAAATCATCAGAGATAGATAAATATTTTTCAAATGAATTAAAATAAATATAATCGATACTGAGAGAGAGTTGAATTTAAAAAATTTGAAAATTATTATTTTCGAAATTTAAATAGCTTAGAGGATTCCAGCAAACCGCATCTAAAATATCAGATTTTTTTTATACATGTTTTAATTTGAATATACTTATTTTACATATCTCAGATTGTATTTAAAAATCGTTAACCATTTCTTCTAACTTTTGGCGAAATGGTGTTTTATTAATTTATCATTTGATATTATTAGGGTTCTTTCCTGGTATTCAAAAAGGAAAAATACATGTCGATCAGTTATATTTTTCAATTTATCAAACAATTTGGCCGCTGAATCGCTGATTCTGGTAGAGCGCTATCTAGCGAATAAAGTTAAACTAAAATCAATTTCGAAATTTTCATTATTTGCCATAAAATATCCCATTGCATCCTGAACACAATGGTGTTTACCGCATTGCTGTTAGCGCAAATATTCGCGGAGTTATTAATTTTTAAAGTTGTGCGGGACTTTTGGATCACCCTGTATATATATATTTGGTCGTAGTGGTTCATCCTACTCCACGCTGACGAGCGCCAAAAGCGCGAAACGCGTTCGTGGTTGGCTTTTATTTATTTATCAAGAAATTGGGTTGGCCAAATATCAGGGAACAGGCTAAATCAATGTTTGGTTGATTTCTGTTCCACCAGATGGCGCTTTGCCTTCTGTAAAGCACATGTTGCTCCTGGTCAGGATATGCCATTTATATATATATATATATATATATATATATATATATATATATAGTGTGTGTGTAAAAAATAATAGAATAAATAAAAAGTCAGGTGTTGATATTAAAATAAAGAAGAGATATCCTGACCAAGAGCAAATGTGCTTTTATATGGCAGAGCGCCATCTAGTGAAACAGAAATCAACTAAACATTGATTTAGCCTGTTCCCTGATATTTGGCCAATTCCAATTTCTTAATAAATCAAGAAAAGCCATTCACGAACGCGTTTCCAGCTATTAACGCTCGTCAGCGGGGAGCAGGGTTTACCACTGCGACCAAAAGTCGTTTTGGTCCCAGAGGTTTCTTGAGAAACCAAGAAATGGGTATTTAACTTGTGTTAGTACACTTAACATGTGAAAAAATAATAGAAAAAAAACACATGTGCTTCTGGTCAGGATATGCCATCTTTGTTTTCAGTATCAACACCTGACTTTTTTATTAATTTTTCTTTCACATGTTAAGCGTAATTACGCAAGTTTGGCCTCAAATATCCATTTCTTGGTTTCTCAAGAAGCCTCTGGGACCAACATTTTTTTGGTCGCAGTGGTACAGCCTACTCCACGTTGACGAGCACCAACAGCGCGAAACGCGTTCGTGGATGGCTTTTCTTGATTTATCAAGAAAATGGGTTGCCAAATATCAGGGAAAAGGCTACAGCAATGTTTAGTTGATTTATGTTCCACTAGATGGCGTCTGCCATCTAAAAAGCACATGTGCTCCTTGTCAGGATATGCCTTCTCTATTTAAAAAAATATATATATACAAGGTATGTCCCATAAGTTCCCGGACTGGGTCCTTAAAAAAATAAATAAATGAAAAATGCAAATGAATTTGACTGTTTATTATAGAAAAAATATCTGGCTACACGGTGGTACCAATATCGAGGCGGTACTTGCGCGCGCGCCAAGGTTATTCTAATTTATTTAAAGGTCACACCTAGCGCTGCGGCGATTTTACGATGGAACAAAAATTGAAGCAGAGGATTTGCATAACATTTTGTGTGAAACTTCAAATATCAGCAACTGAAACTTTTGAAATGCTTAATAAAGCATTCCCCAATGACGCCCCAAAGAGAACAACTGTTTTTGAATGGCATTCTAGATTTAAAGCTGGCAGAATTTCCATTGAAGATGATCCTCGTCAAGGACGCCCAAAATTTCAAAGGACTGATGAAAATGTGCAAAATCACCGATTTGATAAAATAAAATCCTCGAACCACTTTGCTGGAGCTAGAGCAAGACACAGGCATCTCTAAAACAACGATTGTAAGGATCGTAACCGAAGATTTGAAGCTCAAAAAGACTCCTGCAAAATTCATCCCAAGATTCCTCACCAATGAGCAAAAACTGTGTCGGCTTGCAACCTGTGAGGACATGATGGAAATGACAAAAACGGATCCAGAATGGAAAGACAAGATAATTCTTGTAGGGGTGTAGACAAGGTACTTGGTTACACTTAGGACAAGAGCCTTGCACTAACTAATTTATTAAAGCATAGGTTATATAAAGATTAAAAAGGGAAAGAGAGGAAACAAAGAGGTTACATCCTCCGTTGAAGGTAAAAAAAAAAACAGCGTTGTTAGGCTAAACATAACAGTCAGTTGGAGGGAGGGTGCTGACGTCATCCTTCCGGTTACGTGTTATACTTGAGTAGCGGCGCTCGGTGTCCAACATATCCCCTCCCGGAAAAACTTCAGCTGGACGTTTATTCCGATAGTCTATCAGCGCTCTACAGTACTTTTCATGCTGGCTTCAAGCAAGAGGCTTGGTAAGGAAGTCAGCAGGGTTCTCAGCACTCGGAGTGTAGAAAAGTTCGATTGCTTCTTCTGAGATCTTTTCTCGAACAAAATGGTACTTTACGGCAAAATGTCTAGTTTTCGATTTGTCGATGTAATTTTCCGCATGGGAAATTGCATCTTGGTTGTCGCAGAATACTTTTGTTTCTCCACAAATCAAACTTGGCATTTTCAGCTGTTCCATCAGATTCCGTACCCATGTGATGTCCTTCACAGCTGATGACAGTGCAATGTATTCCGATTCCATAGTACTCAAAGCGGTAACTGTTTGTTTGGTGCTTCTCCAAATTATTGGTGCTCCAACTAAAATGATGAGATGTCCAGATACTCCTTTTCGGTCTACAATGTCTGAGGCCCAACTTGCATCCGAAAAGGCAATCAAAGGTTTGCCAGTGGATCTGTAAGTTATGCCAAAGTCCTTGGTGCTCTTCAGATAACGCAGCACGCGTTTCCCAGCTTCCCAGTGTTTTCTTGTGTATTTATCACAGTATCTGGATAGGATCCCGACTGCGTAGGCGATGTCGGGCCTGGTTCTATGAGAAAGGTATGACAGTCCTCCGATCATGCACGGTATGGAAACCGCTCATTGGAATTTCCATTTTTTCATCCTTCCGGTCACGTGTTATACTTGAGTAGCGGCGCTCGGTGTCCAACATATCCCCTCCCGGAAAAACTTCAGCTGGACGTTTATTCCGATAGTCTATCAGCGCTCTACAGTACTTTTCATGCTGGCTTCTAGCAAGAGGCTTGGTAAGGAAGTCAGCAGGGTTCTCAGCACTCGGAGTGTAGAAAAGTTCGATTGCTTCTTCTGAGATCTTTTCTCGAACAAAATGGTACTTTACGGCAAAATGTCTAGTTTTCGATTTGTCGATGTAATTTTCCGCATGGGAAATTGCATCTTGGTTGTCGCAGAATACTTTTGTTTCTCCACAAATCAAACTTGACATTTTCAGCTGTTCCATCAGATTCCATACCCATGTGATGTCCTTCACAGCTGATGACAGTGCAATGTATTCCGATTCCATAGTACTCAAAGCGGTAACTGTTTGTTTGGTGCTTCTCCAAATTATTGGTGCTCCAACTAAAAGGATGAGATGTCCAGATACTCCTTTTCGGTCTACAATGTCTGAGGCCCAACTTGCATCCGAAAAGGCAATCAAAGGTTTGCCAGTGGATCTGTAAGTTATGCCAAAGTCCTTGGTGCTCTTCAGATAACGCAGCACGCGTTTCCCAGCTTCCCAGTATTTTCTTGTGTAGTTATCACAGTATCTGGATAGGATCCCGACTGCGTAGGCGATGTCGGGCCTGGTTCTATGAGAAAGGTATGACAGTCCTCCGATCATGCACGGTATGGAAACCGCTCATTGGAATTTCCATTTTTTCATCCTTCCGGTCACGTGTTATACTTGAGTAGCGGCGCTCGGTGTCCAACATATCCCCTCCCGGAAAAACTTCAGCTGGACGTTTATTCCGATAGTCTATCAGCGCTCTACAGTACTTTTCATGCTGGCTTCTAGCAAGAGGCTTGGTAAGGAAGTCAGCAGGGTTCTCAGCACTCGGAGTGTAGAAAAGTTCGATTGCTTCTTCTGAGATCTTTTCTCGAACAAAATGGTACTTTACGGCAAAATGTCTAGTTTTCGATTTGTCGATGTAATTTTCCGCATGGGAAATTGCATCTTGGTTGTCGCAGAATACTTTTGTTTCTCCACAAATCAAACTTGACATTTTCAGCTGTTCCATCAGATTCCGTACCCATGTGATGTCCTTCACAGCTGATGACAGTGCAATGTATTCCGATTCCATAGTACTCAAAGCGGTAACTGTTTGTTTGGTGCTTCTCCAAATTATTGGTGCTCCAACTAAAAGGATGAGATGTCCAGATACTCCTTTTCGGTCTACAATGTCTGAGGCCCAACTTGCATCCGAAAAGGCAATCAAAGGTTTGCCAGTGGATCTGTAAGTTATGCCAAAGTCCTTGGTGCTCTTCAGATAACGCAGCACGCGTTTCCCAGCTTCCCAGTATTTTCTTGTGTAGTTATCACAGTATCTGGATAGGATCCCGACTGCGTAGGCGATGTCGGGCCTGGTTCTATGAGAAAGGTATGACAGTCCTCCGATCATGCACGGTATGGAAACCGCTCATTGGAATTTCCATTTTTCCTTACACTCAGGTCAAGATTGGTTTCCATTGGAGTCGAAACACATTTTGCATCCTGTAGTCTGAAACGTTGAAGCAGTTCTTCTATGTAGTTACTTTGAGAAAGAGTCATACTTCCATCTTCTGACTTCTTGAAGGATACTCCAAGCATATGAGAAATTGGTCCTAGATACTTCACTTCAAAACTGGAATTTAAGAGTTCTCTGCATTTGTTTCTCGCTTCTTGATTCTCTGAAATGGCAAAGATGTCATCCGCATAGATTGAGAGAATGATCCTTCCTTCTTCAAGTTCAACTTCGTAGATGCTCGGATCAATTGGGTTACGTTGGAATCCTATTTCGTGAAGTTGTTTGTTTAAGAATTTATTCCAGCATCTTCCGCTCTGTTTTAATCCATAGATTGATTTCTTAAGCTTGCAGAACAAGTTTTCTTCTCCTGGTTTCTTGAAGCATTCAGGTTGTTCCATGTAAATAGTCTCATTGAGTGTCCCATGAAGATAAGCACTCTTCACGTCGAATTGGTCAATGAACCAGTTCTTTTCTGTTGCTATCGCCGTTAATAGCCTTATAGTTTCAAAACTGGAAACAGGAGTATAGACTTTGTTGTAGTCAATTCCTCTACGTTGAGTGAAGCCTTTGGCGACTAGACGTGCTTTGTATCTAGTGGTACCATCCACTGCATTGATTTTCTTATTTAGTACCCATCTACATTTTAAAGGTTTGATACCTTTCGGCAATTCCTGCAGTTGCCATACATCATGTCTTTCGAGCGATTCCCTTTCTTCTTCAATGGCTTCTATCCAATTAACTACCTCAGGGCTGTTCATGGCTTCTTCATAAGTGGGGTTATTGTCCTCTGCACTTGTGGAATTTATCTGTCCACCACTATTATCCTCTTCCGGAGATTCTGCCGTCTTTCCATGACTTCGGAGTGTCATTGGATGGCTTCTGAGGTTCTCTGGGAGAGTCTCAGATAGCTGATCTATTCCACCTGTAGTTCCAATCAGTTCTTTAGTTTCTCGGTCTACTGGTTGATCTGCATTACTTTCTTCTTGAAAGTAGGCCTCTTTCGAGGAGAAATGGACAGATGGTAGAGTATCCCTTTCTCTTTTGGGCTGTTTATAGAGGATTTCTTCTTTGAATACACAATTTCTAAATTCCACCACTTGGCGTTTTTCAGGAATCCAGATTCTCCAACCTCGTCCCTGTAGAGAATAACCCACGAGAATTCCTTTAGTGGCTCTTGGCTGAAGCTTCGAATTCTTTCTTTGTTTTGGAACATGAACAAAGGTTTCGCAGCCGATTGCTCTCAGATGTTGCAGAGCAGGTCTTTTTCCAAACCACAATTCAAAAGGCGTTTTCTCTTCATTGTGTCTGTTTGTAACACGATTTCTCAAGTATGCTGCTGTGTTGGTGAGCTCTGCCCAAGAGGCGGTTGGCAGATTGCAACTGTTCACAGTACTCCTCACTATGTTCAGCAAAGTCCTATTCATGCGTTCGGCGACACCATTCTGTTCAGGTGTGTAAAACCATGGTGCGTTCATGTACTATACCATGGGCCTTCGTGAAAATATCCCAAGGAGATGAACAGAACTCTAGTCCGTTATCTGTACGGATCCTCTTGAGAGAAAATCCCGTCTGATTTTCAGCTTCTTTCATCCATTCCTTGAATTTTTCTAGAGTATCGCCCTTCCTTTTGAGGAAATATACCCTTGTATATCTTGATGCGTCATCAATGATGGTCAAGACAAATCTTGATCCACCCCAGCTCTCAATGTTGAACGGTCCCATTAGATCACAGTGAACAAGGGCTAGTGTCTGAGTTTCCTTGGTAGATCTCAAATTCAGGAAAGGTCTTTTTGTCGATTTTCCAATCATACAATCAGAGCACTTATCAGGTTTTTCAGCCTGACAGTTCAAACCAATGACAACTTCTCTTTTCATCATGTCTACTATGGTGTCATAGTTGATATGCATGAGTCTCTGATGCCATAAATTTAGTGGGAATTTACGAAAATTGTTGGTTTGAGCAAAGGAATTTGAGCATTCTCCTGATTCTGGAAATCTGGACGGAGCAGTCCTGACGAGATAGAGTCTTCCTCTCTTCTCTGCTCTGATCATCAAGTTATGATCATTGTCGTAGATATGACATCCCTTCTTGTCGAAGATAACCTCATGACCATTTTCCACAATTTGTAGAACAGAGAGTACACAATGTCTGATCCCAGGTACGAACATTGCATTCTGAGCAACTATGCTTCTAAGTTGTCCAGAATTGTTGATCAGATCTACTTGAGCATTACCTCTTCCTATGTTTGAATGTGATGTACCATCAATGGTGGTCACTTGTCCTACATTATCGTCATTTAACGTGTAAAAATACCTTCTGTTCGGAGTCATATGATGCGTGGCACCTGAGTCAATTACCCACGTATCCTCTTATGATACAACTGCTGCATTATAAATCACATTCAAGTTCTTTGCTTCGTGATGTTGATGTATCGCTCCCTTTTCCTGTTGTTTACCGTTATTCTTTTTCAGTTTGAAACAGTCCCGTGCAATATGCCCTGTTTTCCCACATCCGAAACATTTTCTAACAGTTTTAGAACCTTGATGTTCATGAGGGAATTGTTTCTTGCTAGAGTTCCTGACTGACAGTGCACCCATCCCTTCATTTGTTGTAGCATACCGGCGCTCTGCCTCAGCTAACAATTTACGTCTGATGTTGGCACTGGTGAACTCTGACTCTGGTAAGTTACACATCGTTGATATAACATTATCCCAGTCCTCGGGCATTCCACAAAGAATTAGCATGCTTTGATCACCGTCTTCAATTTTATCCCCTACACCTGTGAGTTCATTCACTATTAGATTTATGCTTCCCAAATAGGCATTCATGTTCGCATGTTGACAGAATTTCTGGGAGTACAACTTTCGACGCAGTTGGAGAATTCTGTGTTTGCTATCCCTGGGTGCATAAAGTCTTTGTAATTCATCCCAAACTTCTTCGGGGGAATTTAGATGTCTGATATGGTTCTGCTGCTCCTCACCAATAGAGAGACATATCTTTGCTAAAGCCTTATTCTGCCTCGTATTAAATTTGTTGATTAGACCAACATCCCCTCCCTCGGGTTTGACTTCGCCTGGGTCAACAATTGACCATAAGTCATTGTCCATCAGAATGAGCTTAATTTGGAAGCTCCATGAGGAATAGTTTAATCCATTTAGCTTGGTAATTTTCGTTAAACTTAAGAGGTTACATCCTCCGTAGAAGGTAAACAAAAAAACAGCGTTGTTAGGCTAAACATAACAGTCAGTTGGAGGGGGGGTGCCGACGTCATCCTTCCGGTCACGTGTTATACTTGAGTAGCGGCGCTCGGTGTCCAACAATAATCACAGGCGACGAGACATGGGTCTATGGCTATGACCCTGAAACCAAACCTCAATCTGCCGAGTGGAGAGGTTAGGGTGAGCCTAGACCCAAAAAATCCAGAAACAAGGTGTTGCTGGTCGCTTTTTCGGATAACAAGGGCATTGTTCATCACGAGTATCTTCCTGCAGGCCAAACAGTTATTAAGGAAATGTATTTGGGCATTCTTCGCCGTCTAAGGGAAGCGATTCGAAAAAAAAGGCCAGAAAAATGGACCAATGGTGGCTGGATCCTACACCATGACAATGCTCGCCCTCGCACAGCGCACTTGATGACTAGCTTTTTGGCGAAAAACGGGACACAAATCCTACTTCAACCACCCTATTTCCCAGAAATCGCACCAAATGACTTTTTCCTGTTCCCCAAACTTAAAGCAGTTCTAAAAGGAAGACATTTTGACACCAGGGATGACATAATAGAAAAATCGCCGTTAGCATTGAAGAGCATTCCAAAAGAGGCTTATAAAAACTGTTTCGACAATTGGGAGAAACGATGGCGCTGGTGCGTTGAAGCAAGGGGTATTACTTTGAAAAGTTTTAATAAAAAAATTTAATAAAAATCTTACCCTTTTTTTTATGGACCCAGTCCGGGAACTTATGGGACATACCTTGTATATATAGATTTATTAAAAATAAAGAAGGCATCTCCTGACCACGAGCACATGTGCTTTTTAGATGGCAGAGCACCATCTAGTGAAGCAAAAATAAACCAAACGTTTATTTAGCTTGCTCCATGATATTTGGCCAACCCAATTTCTTGACAAATCAATAAAAGTCATCCACGAACGCGTTTCGCGCTGTTGGCGCTCGTCAGCGTGGAGTAGACTGTAACCACTGCGACCAAAAATATTTTTGGTCCCAATGGCTTCCTGAGAAATCAAGAAATGGGTATTTAAGGCCAAATTTGCGTAAAGACGCTTAACACATGAAAAAAATAGAAAAAATAAAAGAAAAGTGGGTCTGGTGTTGATATTAAAAATAAAGAAGGCATCTCCTGACCACGAGCACATGTGCTTTTTAGATGGCAGAGCGCCATCTAGTGGAGCAAAAATAAACTAAAGTCTACAATATATAGATCTATATGAATAAAAAAAATAAAAAAAATAAAAGATATCACGGAGCAAGCTAAATAAACTTTTAGTTTATTTTTGCTCCACTAGATGGCGCTCTGCCATCTAAAAAGCACATGTGCTCGTGGTCAGGAGATGACTTCTTTATTTTTAATATCAAAACCTGACATACTTATCTTTTATTTTTTCAATTATTTTTTTCATATAGATCTATATATATTGTAGACCTTTTTGTTTTAAATGTTAAAATATGTTTTTATATTGTTAATTTAAGTTTGTTGTTGTTTTATAATAAGGAATTAGAAAATCATATTGTTGTTGTTGTTTGTTATTATCGTTTTTTTTTCAAATAATTGTATGAAATGATGATAACAAATGACCTTTTAATTTAATATACAAAAATCTGTGAAAATAAAATAAATAATATATTACAAACGTGACATATTCCTCGGCTTGAAGGATTTATTTTCGTCAAATAAATGGCTTTAGTTTTTGAAACATGAGCTTTAACTAAGGAGGATTCTTCTCTTGAGAATTCGCATGTAACACTTGATATCATTCTTGATATTCGAAATGGACCCTCATACTTTGGTGATGTTTTGACCATGCTTGGTTCATGAAAATATATTTTACGATGGACCAAATTTCCAACTTTGAATCATGATGATGATGGATGTCTTGCATCATGACGCGCTTTCCACTTTTCCCTTAGCTTTTTGCTATTTACAATTGCCTTCTCTCTTGTCCTTTTTCTACTGTAAAATGTGGTAAATCAGAAAATTCTGGGATTAAAAAGTCACCAAAAAGTAGAAAGTTTGGTGAAAATATAATGTTATCATAGGATGTGCTATTGTAGTCTTTCACAATTTTTGCGAGTAATGAAGATTATGTTAGTCTTTGATTTTCTTTAAGGTTTGTTCTCAATTTTGTGAAAATATTGTCGTTTACTTTCTTACCTATTCCATTATATGGTGTCGAATGGTTGTTGTTGAACCTGATGTTCAATCACAAACTTGTTAAATTCTTTTGATATAAAATTCTTTCCGTTGTCATTAAAATACACTTGATTTGGAGTACGGTTTTGATATTTCCGTCGAAACATTGAATTACTGCTTGAGAAGTATTTGTAACTGTAGTGAAAGCCGAAACAAATCTTGTAAGATGATCAATTACTACTTAAATATATTTGTGCTTTG
This sequence comes from Cordylochernes scorpioides, assembly GCA_030710605.1. NCBI lineage: Eukaryota > Metazoa > Arthropoda > Arachnida > Pseudoscorpiones > Chernetidae > Cordylochernes > Cordylochernes scorpioides. Next base: position 47,696,557 of record CP092876.1, on the reverse strand, counting down.
TATCATTTGCAGCTAAACACCTAGCACAATAGTGTCCATTGATATTAATTCCAGTGGTTTCAGATCAGAGTTTGGTGCAACATTTTCTCCAATGAATGGTTTATGACTGAATTTAGTTATTTGAAATTTTTTACATGAATGAACATACCTTTTGATGTATTTGATAGCTAAGGCCACCAATAAAATGGTGTTATAAATCCTACTGTCTTGTTAATTGAAGGATGAGAATGATTATCATGACATTCCTTGAGAATATATTCTTGAAATGATTCCGGAACAAACGCTTTTAGAACTCTATTATGTTTCACCATAATATCTTGATGAATATGAGAATTTTTTACAAAGCTGAATTCCGCATTTTGTTGGTGTGCTCTTAGACTGGGAATGGATATTTGAAATGAAACTGGTTCTCTTGACAATGCATCGACAGGCGTTTGTTTTGAACCCGATCTGTGAACTATTTACATTGACTTAGTCAACAATTCATCTTAGAAATTTCACATTTGGTTTATTTATGTTGAAAGGTCATTCTAAAGCTGAATAATTTGTAATAACTTCAAATGTATTGTTCTCAAGATAAACTTCAAAGAATCAACTGATGGAAATACAGCAAAGCATTCCAACTTAAATGTAGAATAGTTCTGTTGATGCGGTAGAACGTTTATTAAATAATAGGAAATTACATTCCCTTGTTTATCGCTCCCAATTTGAAATAAAATAGAACCCATTCCTAGTTTAGATGCATCTGCGTAAAGCTTACATGGCGATGAAGGATCATATGTAATTAGAAATGGGTTTGTTAATAAATGGAACTTTAGCTTCTGAAATGATTTGTGAACTTCAGTAGTCCATTTGAAAAACTTTTTTTTCTTGTCAGGCTTGTTAAAGGATCTGCAAGTTCACTAAACCTAGGAAAAAAATTCCTGTAGTAACTTTTTAAACTCAAAAATTGTCTTTCTTGTTTCACTGTATTAGGCTGAGAAAACTCATTTATTGCCTTTATTTTTAGGGTCAGGTTTGATCTTGTTGTGTCCTATGATATGTCCTAAATATCTTATTTCTTGTTTTGCAAAGGAACCTTTCTTCAACATGAGTTTGATATTTTTTCTTTAGGCTTGTCGAATATTTTTATCAGTAGTTCAATACGATCTTTAAAAGTACTGCTGTAAATCAGAATATCATCTGATATTGAGCTTGGGTTTTTTCACGTAATTGATTGAGTTCCTTTTGTTCTTCAGATGGAAGATGAGTTTCAGCAGATATTTCCTTCAAAATACACATCTCTGTATTTTGTATCAATTATCAATCTAAATTTTCCAGCTATGTAAAGTCCTATATAATTATATCCATTTATATGAATAGCTCAAGTTTTCCACTACCTGAATTATATTTGATAAGTTTAGAATGAAATTTCAATGTTATTTCCACTGAATCGAAGTTATAAGTATAACTGTTCACTTGTTTTATTCTAATTATTTCATTTCTATTCAATTTTAAAATTAGTTTATTTGAAATGATTAATGAAATAGTGGAGCCAGAATCAATAAAAGATGAAATGGGCATATCATTAAGTGAAACTTCGATATTAACCAATTTATATGGAATAGTGATATTTGATATGCAAAATGAATCAGCAGTTGACTTTTCAGCATCTGTGGTTGTTGGTTGATGTCTCTGATATTTATTTTTATGATTGTTGGGATCAAAATATTTACAGTCGCATATATTATATGTGTGTGTTGCAATCTTTTTTTTTTACCAATTGGGCAACAATTTGGGCATTTTTTTGAGGTTGTAGGAGTAGTTATATTAAAACCCTTCTTTTTGTTTGTCTGTTGTGGCCTTATTTGACCATTATTTTTTCTAATTTCCGTGGCTAATTGCATCCAATGTGATGGATCTTAAGGCTGGGATGCAACAAAACAATTATTCCACTCTAGTGGTAATACATCCGTTTGCATTTACAATTTTTTATAGTATTGAGGCTTGTGTTTGATTCAATGGTCGAATTTTCTCCCTTCTAAGCCTTCTTTTGATGCTGCTACTTTAGAGTTTTCAACTTTGTAATTAAAACGCTGGATTAATTTAGAGACTTTACAGTATCCCATTTTTCAATAGATGAATTGCCTAATATCTTATCAGAGAACCATTCCAAAGTATCTTTTGATAAATAGTAAATTGAAGTATTGATTCTTTGACTTTCACATCTAGCTTGATAGTTTCTAATTCATATAGTTTGAGCCAGGATTCAGGACGAATTGAACCTTTTCACCGCTAAATTTTTCTAATTTTTTTACGCCTGCCACCATTTTACTTTTCTTGCGTCGGCCTTTTGTATGGTATCCTTTCGTAGCTGCGCCATTATTTAATGCAACGTTTTTGGTTTAACTGTTAAAATATATTTTAAAAATATAAATTCAAGTTTTTTGTTGTTTTATAATAAAGAATATGCAAATATTATTGTTGTTGTTTATTATTATCTTATATATATTTTTAGAATCATTGCATGTAATGATGATAACAAATTGATTTTTCAGTTTAATAACAAAAATGAGCGAAAAATAAATAAATTATAAATCACAAAATTCACAAACCTGAATGTAAATATACAATATTTTAAAAATTCAAGTATAGTTAGAAGTCAATATTTTGGAAGATGGGAAATTACAGAAAAGACCATTAAAAATAAATACCACATAGTGAATTATTGAACTCTATAACGTGTAACTCAGACTCAATTTATAAATACGAAGGTCACCTCTCCCGTCAAATTATACGGAAAAGCTATGCGCCATCTATCCGTAGTTTCTACAATATAGCAGACTCAGGAAGATGACAAAGCCTCAACACCAGCTTTTGTGAATTCAGATATTTTGACCAGAGACTGTGGTTTCGTTCTAATGGCCCTCGCCAGTTCAAAAGAGCTGGTATTGGTTTCATGAGATCCACAAGAAATTCATGGAACCTTTAGATGGCCTATGGCCAAATATGGTCCCCTGGACTGACGAGGGCCATTTTTCCGAAACAGGGGCTGCTTCATTATTATATATCCTACAATAGGAGTTATGAAAACCACCTTTGTTATGTTACATAGTCCGAAAACACGGTATACATGCTTTGTCTGAATTTGCCAAAACTGGTGTTGTGGCACATTCTTTATCGACACAATAGCGTTCTGTACTGATGGTATATCAAATAGATCAAAATTTCATTGTTTTAATGCACTTTCAAAGGGAAAGGTACCTCTTTTGGCACATGAATACACTCCTCCGTGTTATGAGTACACACATATATATATATATTAAAAACAAAGTAGGCATATCCTGACCAGGAGATCATGTGCTTTTCAGAAGGCAGAGCGCCATCTGGTGGAACTTTGGCCAACCCAATTTCTTGATTAATCAAGAAAAGCCATCCACGAACGCGTTTCGCGCTTTTTGGCGCTCGTCAGCGTGGAGTAGGCTGTACCACTGCGACCACATATAAGCCATCCTATGTAACATAGTATTTATTAATTTTATTTATGCAACATAGTATTTATTAATTTTATTTATGTAATATAGTATTTATTATTTTGTCATTTTTTTTATTAACAGAGTGGCTATTTTTATGTTTATATCTTGCGACTCTGTAAATTTCCCTCGTGGCTTATCTTGCCTGAAATTAATTGTTGTTTCCTCCTGAAATATTTTTCTTCCCTAATTTTTCACTTGGCATTTTGGTGGAGATGCTGGGAAAGTTAGAGAAGACAAACTGAAGATCGCCGAGAAGAATTTGAAGCCATGGGTGCTGTAATCCACATTTTTAGAGACTCGCTCCAGGATTCCACCGCCGTGTCAAAGCCAAGACTTCCTTCCAAGATGACGATGTCCCTATAGACGACGATATGACGACAAAGCCGCTCTTCACGCCGCAAGAAAATGGACGCAAAGGTACTAGGGACAAAGTTCCAAAACTTCGATGGAATCCTTGGCAGAAGCACGTCAAATCCACGTCAGTATCTATATATATAATTGCCTTATTCTGTCTGAAGCTCACGGATAGAATGCGCGCCCATTGGCTGCCGGCGAACACGTGTCCTCCCTGCCCCCCTCTAGACAACCCTGTTATCAGCTGTGTGATACATACACCTGTCTATAGCGGCCATTCTAGACAATCCTGTTATCAGCAGTGCGTTACATCCACCTGTCTATACAGACCACCCTGCCTATAGCGACCACTGACCACCCTGCCTATAGCGACCACTCTAGACAACCCTGTTATCAGCTGTGTGATACATCCACCTGTCCTTACAGACCACCCTGTATATAGCGGCCATTCTAGATAACCCTGTTATCAGCTGTGTGATACATACACCTGTCTATAGCGGCCACTCTAGACAACCCTGTTATCAGCTGTGTGATACATCCACCTGTCTATACAGTCCACCCTGTCTATAGCGGTCACTTTAGGCAACCCTGTTATCAGCAGTGTGATACATACACCTGTCTATACAGACCACCCTGTCTATAGCGACCAACCAAGGCAACGTTTTTAAAATATATTCGCACTCGGGTAAAACCCGGGCGTTGCCCGGGCCATTCGTCTAGTCTACAATAATTGCTAGCTGTGGCTCACAGCTCCCATAGGGAAGAAGCTATGTAACATAGTATTTTATTTATGTAACATAGTATTTATTAATTTTATTAATTTTTTTATTAACAGAGTGGTCATTTTTGTTTATATCTTGCGACTCTAAATTTCCCTCGTGGCTTATATTTTGTTTACAATTGTTAGTTTGTCCTTGCCTGAAATAAATTGTTGTTTCTTCCTGAAGTTTTTGTCTTCCCTAATTTTCCACGTGGCATTTTGGTGGAGATGCTGGTCGCAGTGGTACAGCCTACTCCACGCTGTTTTTGGTCGCAGTGGTACAGCCTACTCCACTCTGACGAGCGCCAAAAAGCGCGAAACGCGTTCGTGGATGGCCTTTCTTGATTTATCAATAAATTGGGTTGGCCAAATATCAGGGAACAGGTTAAATCAATGAACAGTTGATTTATGTTCCATCAGATGGCGCTGTGCCTTCTGAAAAGTACATGTGCTCCTGGTCAGGATATGCCTACTTTGTTTTTAATATAAACACCTGACCCACTTATTATTTTTTTCTATTGTTTTTTCATATATATATATGAAAAAAAGAAAAAGGCATCTCCTTATCGTGCAACTGAAAGTTGCTGATGGCTGAGCGCCATCTATCGGAATAAATATCAACTATTCTCGTTGATTTTTTTATTCCATAATTGGCCAAATACCCATTCTTGATTAATCAAGAAAAGCTAACCACGGACGCGTTTCGGGCTGTTGGCCCTCATCAGCGTGGTGCAAGCTGTACCTCAAAGACCAAAAAAATTGGTCTTTAAGGCATCCTGAAAAATCATGAAACGGGTAGTTAAGGCCAGAATTGCGTGAGGACTCTACACAATGTGAAAAAATAGTACAAATGTAACATTGTACTGGGATAAGGTGCATAAATCATGAAAAAAAGAAAAAGGCATCTCCTTATCGTGCAACTGAAAGTTGCTGATGGCTGAGCGCCATCTATCGGAATAAATATCAACTATTCTCGTTGATTTTTTTATTCCATAATTGGCCAAATACCCATTCTTGATTAATCAAGAAAAGCTAACCACGGACGCGTTTCGGGCTGTTGGCCCTCATCAGCGTGGTGCAAGCTGTACCTCAAAGACCAAAAAAATTGGTCTTTAAGGCATCCTGAAAAATCATGAAACGGGTAGTTAAGGCCAGAATTGCGTGAGGACTCTACACAATGTGAAAAAATAGTACAAATGTAACATTGTACTGGGATAAGGTGCATAAATCATGAAAAAAAGAAAAAGGCATCTCCTTATCGTGCAACTGAAAGTTGCTGATGGCTGAGCGCCATCTATCGGAATAAATATCAACTATTCTCGTTGATTTTTTTATTCCATAATTGGCCAAATACCCATTCTTGATTAATCAAGAAAAGCTAACCACGGACGCGTTTCGGGCTGTTGGCCCTCATCAGCGTGGTGCAAGCTGTACCTCAAAGACCAAAAAAAAATTGGTCTTTAAGGCATCCTGAAAAATCATGAAACGGGTAGTTAAGGCCAGAATTGCGTGAGGACTCTACACAATGTGAAAAAATAGTACAAATGTAACATTGTACTGGGATAAGGTGCATAAATCATGAAAAAAAGAAAAAGGCATCTCCTTATCGTGCAACTGAAAGTTGCTGATGGCTGAGCGCCATCTATCGGAATAAATATCAACTATTCTCGTTGATTTTTTTATTCCATAATTGGCCAAATACCCATTCTTGATTAATCAAGAAAAGCTAACCACGGACGCGTTTCGGGCTGTTGGCCCTCATCAGCGTGGTGCAAGCTGTACCTCAAAGACCAAAAAAATTGGTCTTTAAGGCATCCTGAAAAATCATGAAACGGGTAGTTAAGGCCAGAATTGCGTGAGGACTCTACACAATGTGAAAAAATAGTACAAATGTAACATTGTACTGGGATAAGGTGCATAAATCATGAAAAAAAGAAAAAGGCATCTCCTTATCGTGCAACTGAAAGTTGCTGATGGCTGAGCGCCATCTATCGGAATAAATATCAACTATTCTCGTTGATTTTTTTATTCCATAATTGGCCAAATACCCATTCTTGATTAATCAAGAAAAGCTAACCACGGACGCGTTTCGGGCTGTTGGCCCTCATCAGCGTGGTGCAAGCTGTACCTCAAAGACCAAAAAAATTGGTCTTTAAGGCATCCTGAAAAATCATGAAACGGGTAGTTAAGGCCAGAATTGCGTGAGGACTCTACACAATGTGAAAAAATAGTACAAATGTAACATTGTACTGGGATAAGGTGCATAAATCATGAAAAAAAGAAAAAGGCATCTCCTTATCGTGCAACTGAAAGTTGCTGATGGCTGAGCGCCATCTATCGGAATAAATATCAACTATTCTCGTTGATTTTTTTATTCCATAATTGGCCAAATACCCATTCTTGATTAATCAAGAAAAGCTAACCACGGACGCGTTTCGGGCTGTTGGCCCTCATCAGCGTGGTGCAAGCTGTACCTCAAAGACCAAAAAAATTGGTCTTTAAGGCATCCTGAAAAATCATGAAACGGGTAGTTAAGGCCAGAATTGCGTGAGGACTCTACACAATGTGAAAAAATAGTACAAATGTAACATTGTACTGGGATAAGGTGCATAAATCATGAAAAAAAGAAAAAGGCATCTCCTTATCGTGCAACTGAAAGTTGCTGATGGCTGAGCGCCATCTATCGGAATAAATATCAACTATTCTCGTTGATTTTTTTATTCCATAATTGGCCAAATACCCATTCTTGATTAATCAAGAAAAGCTAACCACGGACGCGTTTCGGGCTGTTGGCCCTCATCAGCGTGGTGCAAGCTGTACCTCAAAGACCAAAAAAATTGGTCTTTAAGGCATCCTGAAAAATCATGAAACGGGTAGTTAAGGCCAGAATTGCGTGAGGACTCTACACAATGTGAAAAAATAGTACAAATGTAACATTGTACTGGGATAAGGTGCATAAATCATGAAAAAAAGAAAAAGGCATCTCCTTATCGTGCAACTGAAAGTTGCTGATGGCTGAGCGCCATCTATCGGAATAAATATCAACTATTCTCGTTGATTTTTTTATTCCATAATTGGCCAAATACCCATTCTTGATTAATCAAGAAAAGCTAACCACGGACGCGTTTCGGGCTGTTGGCCCTCATCAGCGTGGTGCAAGCTGTACCTCAAAGACCAAAAAAATTGGTCTTTGGGCTTTTTTGGTCTTTGAGGTACAGCTTGCACCACGCTGATGAGGGCCAACAGCCCGAAACGCGTCCGTGGTTAGCTTTTCTTGATTAATCAAGAATGGGTATTTGGCCAATTATGGAATAAAAAAATCAACGAGAATAGTTGATATTTATTCCGATAGATGGCGCTCAGCCATCAGCAACTTTCAGTTGCACGATAAGGAGATGCCTTTTTCTTTTTTTCATGATTTATGCACCTTATCCCAGTACAATGTTACATTTGTACTATTTTTTCACATTGTGTAGAGTCCTCACGCAATTCTGGCCTTAACTACCCGTTTCATGATTTTTCAGGATGCCTTAAAGACCAATTTTTTTGGTCTTTGAGGTACAGCTTGCACCACGCTGATGAGGGCCAACAGCCCGAAACGCGTCCGTGGTTAGCTTTTCTTGATTAATCAAGAATGGGTATTTGGCCAATTATGGAATAAAAAAATCAACGAGAATAGTTGATATTTATTCCGATAGATGGCGCTCAGCCATCAGCAACTTTCAGTTGCACGATAAGGAGATGCCTTTTTCTTTTTTTCATGATTTATGCACCTTATCCCAGTACAATGTTACATTTGTACTATTTTTTCACATATATATATATATATATATATATTATATAATCTAAAATCCAAATATTTTATTTTTTTAAACATATATTTCATTTTCATTCATTAACTGTTATATATTTTTGACCATAGATTCAGAACATACCACTTCAATTATTATTGTTGTAAATATGTATAGTTAACCCTACCTTTTTAAATTAAAATCACGATTATAGAATTCATTCTATAAATTCTATATTTCTGTGACAAATAATTTTTATGTGTAAATTCACTTCAAGTAATTCAAAATAAAAAAACTGCTTGAAAGGTAAATAACTTTATTTTTTCATGACTGCACCTCTTTTCAACAACAAAACACAAAAATAATTCTGACACAATATATATATATAATTGATATATATATAATTGATATTAATGTCTGATAATAGTTGATTTATTCGCATATATATTAAAATTCAATAAAAATATTGGTTACAATAGAACCTTTGTTGACAAATCTATAAAACGAAGCAACAGACTAATTCCATATTCTATTCTCATCTGAAATATCGTTTCTAGAAAAGCGTACTAATTCTATTAGGGAATAAATTTGAATACTAAAATCAATTATTGATTTTAGCAAATAAATTATCCAGGGGATCAAAAACTTCGTTAGTAAGTAATTATATTGACGAAGTTAATTATATAAAAAACCAAATTAACACACCGGCTGTCTAATGGGAAAACTTGTATAGGTTGTTTTTTGTAAAGCCAACAGTGTTCGAGTGATCAAATTTGCTCCGCTTCACCAATATGCAGATAAGATAAATGAAGAGCTTTGTATTCCTCACTACAACACCATCTTTTTGAAGAGTTGAAAACAAAAATGTAAAAAAAGAAACGAATTGAGCATTTACTTAAACTCTAACGGTAAGTATAGTTGGAGTTCTTAATGTTTATTCAATTAACTCTTATTCTAAGTAGTTCGGAATATCAGTTAATTGATATTTTTCTTGGTGTTTTCAATACGAGGGCTGTTCGATAAGTAAGGTAAAGATATAAAAAGAAAAATTGTATTTGGAAAATGATGCTTCAATTTTCACCATAGTCCCCATTTATCTCCATACACCTTGTCCAGATATATTCAATTTTTTTTTACCCCCCTCAAAAAATTATTATGTTTCAAGGTCGCGCTCGCGCCGTGGCGATTGATTCCAAAATAAGAAGAAAAAAAAATTCGAGCTGTTATCAAATATTTCTTTTTGAACGGTGGTCGTATTTCCAAATTAAAGCCGAACTGAACGAATTTCATGGAGACTCAGCTTCATCATTTAAGATCATTTATAATCAGATGAATTAATTTAAACGTGGCCGAAAATCAACATGAGATTGAACCACGTGAAATGTAGCCACGCCAGAAATGGTATAAAAACACATTGGCATCGTTATGGAAGATCGACGAGTGAAGATACGGGCATTTTATCAGACAGAGGGGTAAACCATATTCTACATGTAAAATTACAGATGAAGAATCTGTGTGCCAGATGGGTGCCGCGATTGCTTACGATCGATCAAAACGCATGCAGACAGACATTTTCCAGTATTTTTTTATCGTTGATCGCTCATAATCCTTGTGGCATCTTTTTGTGACAGTAGACGAGACTTGGATACACCACTACACACCGGAGTCCATGCATCAGTCAAATCAGCGGACAGGTCCGTGTGAAAGGACTCCAAAGAAGTCAAAGACTGTTGTGTCAGCCGGAAAGGTGATGGCTCTGTCTTTCGGGATTCCCAAGGAATAATTTTAAGTGGCTACTTGAAAATGTAAAAACAAAAGAAAGAGAGTATCTTTGAAAACTACTGGTTCAATTTAAAAATATAATTGCGTACCAAACGTTCAAGGTTGACTCGGAAAAGGGTGCTTTTCCACAACGATAATGCTACGCTTCATAGGTCGAATGTATCATGTTCATGTTCGAATTAGGTTTTCAATATATCCCTTATCCGCCTTATTCCTCAGATTTGGCCTCATGTGACTTCTTCCTCTTACCTCTTCTAAAGAAATGGCTGGGAGGGAGAAATATTTAATCAAATATAGTGGTATCGACGATATGAATGGATATTTTGAGGACCTTGGAACATCAAACTTTCCCGAGGGGATAAAAAATAAGAATATCGCTGGACTATGTGTGGAACCGAATGAGTACTTTGTTTAAAAATAAAAAATCATTTACCAAAAAATAGTTTTCTTTATTCATTTTTTTTACCTTACTTATCGAATAGCCCTCGTATTTATACTATATTATCAGGCGTACAAATAAGTTTTGAGAAATTTTTTATGAATTCGAAGCTTCATTCAGAGAAATCAGTACAATATATTTCATTCAAAGTATTGTCTATCTTTAGCTACGACTTTTTTTCCATCTTTTAGGCAGCATACGGATTTCGTGTCGAAAAAATTATTCGTCTTTTGAGGCGATCCAAAAATCGACCCAATTTTTCGCCTCTTTGTAAAAAGTGAAGTGCTGCTCGGCCAGGCCATGTGTCATCGAACGGAACATGTGGTATTCTGAAGAAGCAATGTCTGGTGAATACGGCGGGTGGGGTAGGACATCCCATTGTGCGCCTCCAAAGTCGCTTTGACAACTTTTGCAACATGTGGCCGAGCGTTGTCGTGCTGATAGGTCACATTGTCATGCCTTTTGGCATATAGTAGACGTTTGATCTTCAATGCTCGGCTTAATAGCATCAATTGTTGTTGGTAACGTTCTCCAGTGATGGTTTCGTTAGGCTGAAGTAGCTCATAGTAGATCACTCGAGCTGATCCCACCAGATGCACAGCATTAGCTTCTTGCCATGAATATTCGGTTTGGCCGTTGAAGTTGATGCATGACCGGGCTTAGCCCACGAGACTCTGCGCTTTGGGTTGTCGTAGTGAATACACTTTTCGTCCCCCGTCACGATTCGATGCAAATAAACCCTTCCGATTTTGTCTTTTGAGCAGTAGTTCGCACGTGCAAATACGGCGCTCGATGTTTCCTGGCTTGAGTTCATATTGAACCCAATTTCCTTGTTTTTGCACCATACCCATGACCTTGAGACGGTTCGAAATCGCTTGAGAGTCACTCCCAAGGTTTCAGCGAGCTCTTCTTGAGTTTGGCTTGAATCTTCGTCCTATAAAGCCTCCAACTCAGCGTCTTCGAACTTTATTGGCCTCCCTCCGCGTTCTTTATCTCTGGTGTCAAAATCGCCACTTTTAAAACGCCGAAACCAGTACTCACATGCTTTTATTGATAGAGCATGTTCCCCATATTCCTCACACAGCAATCGATGTCCAACAGCTGCACCTTTCTTCAAATTAAAACAAAAAATCAGCGCTTCCCGCAAATTGTGTTTTGTTGGCACAAAGGTTGACATGGTTAGAGCACCAAAAAAAAAATGTTCCTTATACTTGAGTGAAAAGACTCCTGATTTTTTTGGGGAAATGATGAAGCCTTAACATGAAAGAGGTCCGATGCTATTTATATAATATTTCTTGTGGCTTCTTTTGCAAATCCCTCAAAACATATTTGTACTCCCAATAGTTAAACCAAAAAATAAGCAGAAGCCAGTTTTCTGAAAATTTGATCTTTTGTATTGGAACATTAGGCAAGTATCTCTCTTCCTCAGGGGGGAGGACTACTGTGACATTTTCAAATGCAACATTTAAATCCAATATTTATGAATAAATTTCTATTCATATATAAATTCGTTAATTTTTCTATGGGTAGAACGCTGTTTCAAGTAAGAACCAGTTTGGAGTTTAACTTTTGAAATGATAAAATAAAACCTCATTAAGCAGAAATTCAGTTTCACCTTTCAATTATAAAATGATCCGTAATCGACCTTTCTCTCTTTCTCTACGCTATTTTATAAAATGCAATCTTCCACCTGGCGATATCGTGGCTATTAAAGTAGGATGAATGTGTTCTAGTTTTTCGAATCCGAGAACGATAGATTTGTTAGAAATACCTATGAAAAAATATATATTGCCACGTAGAAAATTAGGAAAGGAAAACTTCAGTATGATACAGAATTTTCTTAAGTCAAGAACAAATCATAATATATAAAATATAAGAAGAGAAATGAGGGAAGTTTAGAGAGTAGCGGATTAAAAAAATCAAAATTATATTATCTTTTTAAAATAATAAATACTTTGCTAAAGGGGTCCTTCCCTATTGGAGCTGTGACCCACAGGTTACAAATATTGCTGCTATTGACATGAAACTGATGTTCTTCTGCCAAGGATTCCCTCGGAGTCTTAGAATTTTGTCTCTAGTAGCTTTGCGTTCTTTCTCATGTAGCGTGAAGAGCGGCCTTGTCGTCGTATCGTGTCTTGAAGGGAGGTCTTGACTTTGACTCGGCGGTGGAATCCTGAAGCCAGTTCCTAAAAATTTCGGTCAACAGCACTCATGGCACTCAGGGGTTTTCTCGGCCCTCTTCAGTTTGTCTTCCCTAATCTATCCAACATCTCCACCAAATGTTAAGTAGTAAATTATGAAAGACCAACTTCAGAATGACATACAGCAATTTATTTTAATTCATAAATAATGGAAATTATAAAATACAAGAGAAGCAATTATGGAGTTTACAAGGTAGCAGAATAAAAATATCAAAAATCATATTCTTTTAATAAGATAGTAAATACTTTGCTATAACACAGACACACATTTCTACATTTCTTTCAGTCTCCGACAAGATAACCTTCAATTAGCTGCATTGAATATTGTGTTAATTGATATATATAAAAATTACCCTCCCCCCTTCATATAGTATATTTTATTGTCATATCGAGAAGGAAATATAATCGCCCATGTACCAAAAGGAGCATCTCTACTTTCAAAAAGACATTAGGCCATTGCGTTTCTAGATCACCTCTGGGAAAAGCGCACAACACTAGTTTAGACAAATTCGACAGAAAGCCACCAACCTGTAAAACTGGTCTGGGTATGCGCATTTCGCGTTTAGACGACGAGGTAGGCATTATTTTAATGTTTTTAAAGGAGAGGTTCTTCTCATGGTTCACAAATACCTTCCTTCCAATTTTAAATTGAATTTTCATATTGATTTTGAAAGCTATTTTAATATTTATATCAAATTCATATTTACATTTTGTTAAGGTTCCTTTGTCCTTAACGAGAAAAGCCGTACTTCAGAGGACTGTATAGGTTTTCAACTACCCAAGCGACACCCCAATGGTGATTCCAATGCCCAGGCGACACCCCAATGGTGATTCCAATGCCTCGGCCAAAGAGAGAATAAAGCACGACCAAATTACTATTCACTACTAACTTTATTAAAAAAACTCAATTATATACAAAGATAGTCAGCGGTCAATATTCACATAATCACAGAAAATTAAATTAATGAATAAAATAATATCCTAGAAAACTCAACATTTTCTCCCCGAGTTGATGGGAACCATCAAGGCAAACTGGGGGAAACAGGTAGCAACGCCAGCTTAACCAGGAGCTTTTGAGTATGCCGGTCCTGGTATGGATTGATACCACTCGTACCAATCCATCTTTGCCTTGATGGACCTTCACCACTCGCCCCATCATCCACTTGGCGGGGGGCTCATGTTCCTCTCTGATTAGAACCAGGGATCCAGTAGCTACATCGGGCCCCAACATTCTCCATTTATGTCGTTGTTGTAGATTATGGATATAATCCGTAGACCATCGCCTCCACAGATGTTGAACCATCCTCTGAACCATTTTCCACCGAGGTAATAGCTGAACCCCAACGTTCAGTAAGTCTTCCTCAGGGACACAAGAAGATGACGATGTCAGTAGAATATGAACGGGGTTAATGCTCCTAGATCATTGGGGTCGCTACTAATTAGTCCTAAAGGTCTTGAATTAAGACAAGATTATATTTAGACAATAAGGGTCAGCAACTCCTCATAGTTCAACAAGGTCTCTCCAAGGATGCGGCGAAAGTGATACTTGAAGCATTTTATGCCGGCTTCCCATAGACCACCAAAGTGAGGAGCACCCGGAGGATTAAATTTCCACTCCGTTCCATCATTGGCCAATATCTCCGCGATCTCCGACATCTGATCCCGATCCATGTAAAATCCTAAACCCAAAATTTCCTCCATAATTCCCTTATAGAACCATCCAATGATTCATCCAATTTTGCACCCGTAACCCATAGCTGTTGGATCAAGATTTACTCCTAATTGAAGCCACATCCCCTTGGCCTTGTTGGCCATTTCCCTTAGGATTGAGATATTCGTTTACTTTCTTCTCTGTTCGCAGAAAGTTATTTTCCTACTGCTCGACTAAATCCTGTTCTTTTTCCAATTCCTGCATACTGGTGTTCTCATCGTCCAGCAGTAACTCCCTAATTTGGGAATTCGCGTTCCTTAGCTGGCTTTCATTAATCTCCAGCAATTTAAACACGACCAAGATAGAGTCCCGAGAAGGATATTCTTTTTCAAATTCCGTCTCAATTTCTTTTATATTTTTTTTGTGACCAATGATCGCAGCAGCGTTCTCAAATTATTATTTTTATCCATCTTGAAGTTCTCAATTAACAAATTTAAATTAAGGCTAGTTTACATATATTCGTTAAATTACGCCAATCTACTTTGTTTAATCCTAATTTTCTTCAACTTTATCTTCTTAAGCTCAAATTTGTCGGCTTTGACTTCTTTGGCTTTTCTTCTTTAGCCTTTTCTTTAGACGTAACTTCTTTG
Source organism: Cordylochernes scorpioides (assembly GCA_030710605.1). Lineage (NCBI taxonomy): Eukaryota > Metazoa > Arthropoda > Arachnida > Pseudoscorpiones > Chernetidae > Cordylochernes > Cordylochernes scorpioides. The sequence goes on along the minus strand of CP092876.1, from coordinate 47,681,414 downwards.
GCCTTTTCTTTAGCCTTAACTTCTTTGGCCATTTCTTTAGACTTGACTTCTTTGGCCTTTTCTTTAGACTTAACCCCTTTGGTCTTTTCTTCAGCCTTAACTTCTTTGACTTTACTTATTTAGCTTCCCTTTTAGGATCTGGCTCGAGGGACCAAATGTTAAGGTTCCTTTGTCCTTAACGAAAAAAGCCGTACTTCAGAGAACTGTATAGGTTTTCAACTACCCAGGCGACACCCCAATGGTGATTCCAATGCCCAGGCGACACCCCAATGGTGATTCTAATGCCTCAGCCAAAGAGAGAATAAAGCACGACCAAATTACTATTCATTACTAACTTTATTTAAAAAAAACTCAATTATATACAAAGATAGTCAGCGGTCAATATTTACATAATCACAGCAAATTAAATTAATAAATAAAATAATATCCTAAAAAACTCAACACATTTTCTGCTGAGTGTGAATATCAGAAGAAGTTTCTTCTATAAAAGCCGACACTAAACTATCTGTATTACTAACCGATTATCATAAATTTCAATTGGTTAAAACAGAGTTTGTGTTGGTGAGAAGTTTACAAATAAATTTGGTCTGAAATTCCTTCAGAAAGTAACTTATGTTAACCGGATTTTATAAGGAATTTGCTTCAATCTTCTTTGCATAAGATCCTTATTATTATTTACTCCTGAAATCCATAAACTATTGGTTTGCAGATATGTGTCCTTATATATCCTGTGTAAATCAATATGTAAGGCACATACAACTCTGTATTCCAATGTTTCGATATGTCAGACAACTCTAGAATACTAGGCTAGATTGAAAATGACGTCTGTTTAGCTGACTTACTTTTGATAGCGTATAGGTTTTTCTTTTTAAAATCATTCCATCTTAACACAGCTTTAACAATACCTTGTGTTTGTTCTAATTACAAGGTCTGTCCCATAGGTTCCCAGACTGGGTCCATAATAAAAAGGCAAGATATTAAAAAAAAAAAATTAAAACTTTTCAAAGTAATCCCCCCTTGCTTCAACGCACCATCGCCATCGTTTCTCCCAATTGTCGAAGAAGTTTTATAGGCTTCTTTTGGAATGCTCTTCAATGCCAACAGCGATTTTTCTATTATGTCATCCCTGGTGTCAAAATGTCTTCCTTTTAGAACTGCTTTAAGTTTGGGGAACAGGAAAAAGTCATTTGGTGCTATGTCTGGAGAATAGGGTGGTTGAGATAGGATTTGTGTCCCTTTTTCGCCAAAATCCTCGTCACCAAGTGCGCTGTGTGAAGGCGGGCATTGTCATGGTGTAGGATCCAGTCACCATTAGTCCATTTTATGGCCTTTTTTTTCGAATCGCTTCCCTTAGACGGCGAAGAATGCCCAAATACATTTCCCTAATAACTGTTTGGCCTGCAGGAAGATACTCGTGATGTACAATGCCCTTGTTATTCAAAAAAGCTACCAGAAACACCTTGTTTCTGAATTTCAATATCCTGGATTTTTTTTTTTGGTCTAGGCTCACCCTGACCTCTCCACTCGGCAGATTGACGCTTGGTTTCAGGGTAATATCCATAGGCCCATGTCTCGTCGCCTGTGATTATCTTGTCTTTCCGGATCCGTTCTTGTCATTTTTAACATGTCCTCACAGGTTGCAAGCCGACACAGTTTTTGCTCATTGGTGAGGAATATTGGGATGAATTTTACAAATCTTCGGTTACGATCCTTCCAATCGTTGTTTAAGAGATGCCTGTGTCTTGCTCTAGCTCCAGCAAAGTGGTTCGAGGATTTTCTTTTATCAAATCGGTGATTTTTGCACATTTTCATCAGTCCTTTGAAATTTTGGGCGTCCTTGACGAGGATATCTTCAATGTAAATTCTGCCCGCTTTAAATCTAGAATGCCATTCAAAAACAGTTGTTCTCTTTGGGGCGTCTTTGGGGAATGTTTTATTAAGCATTACAAAAGTGTCGGTTGCTGATATTTGAAGTTTCACACAAAATTCGATGCAAATCCTCTGCTTCAATTTTGGTTCCATCGTAAAATGGACGCAGCGCTAGGTGTAACCTTTGAATAAATTAGAATGACCTTGGCGCGCGCGCACTTACCGCCTCGATATTGGTACCACCGTGTTGCAAGATATTTTTTTCTATAATAAACAGTAAAATTCATTTACATTTTTCATTTATTTATTTTTTATGGACCCAGTCCGGGAACTTATGGGACATACCTTGTATAATCAAATTGGGCTTGCTCTCAATCCAACAGCTCTTCAACAAGGTCCTGTTTGTTGATTTGAGAATTTACTCAAATTTCAAATACATATCGCTATCAACAAAAAGGTTTCTATCGACTAGATAAATAGCTTTGTTGTTATTTTGGAAATCGACAATTCGGAAATCGTTAACCTACTCCAATCTTAGAGATATTGGCATTTGAAATAGAGTTAATGTGTTGTCGGTAAGTATTTCTCACTTTGATTCTTTGAGGAACCACGGGATTGCAATTCACTTACCTCAGACATTCACACAGTAAAATTTATAAATTCAAAAGCAAGCTAGGTATTATTATGAAATATAACATAATTTTAAAATACACAGAATATAAACTCGAATACCTGTTGTTTAAGCTTCATTTATTTCATAATATTTTTTATTGATTTTTTAGGAGATATCTTCATAAATATTTTCAAACATAAAGTGAATAAAATAAACACGAGATGTGTATTTTCTCGCTTAAATGATATATCGGAAATATAAATAATAAAATGTAATGTTTTTTTTTTATCTTTGCACGATTTTATATTTAATATACCTATTAATATTAGATGATTGGCTTTTTTAAGTATACAAATCATATATTCTATTTGAAAATATCATGAATTATTCAGGAGCTCTTCTGTATGAGCGATTTAAAAAAAAAAAGAAATTCAATATATTGGGAGGGCTTGGCTCATCAGTGGTGAACCCTCCCAGCAGTTTCGCCAATTTAATCCACCAGACCGCTTCTCAGAGCTCTAATATTGTATTGGACGATTCTGCTTATATACGCAGAATCGTCCAATTTTATCAGTTCAGATACACTATCCTTTATCTGTTTTATTGTTCCTTTTAGGTATCCTATATCATCTTTACCTAGATCCAATTGGTTATTAATCAGTGTATTCATGTCATATTAAAATAAAAATGATTTTTATTTTGGTAATAATATGTGTTTTTATAAATAAATATTAGAAAAAAATTAAATCAATAAATTTAATAATTCATTTGAGTGTTTTCTTAAGTAATTAAATATTTAAATAATAAAAAAGATAAATAAAAGTGCAACAATATCATACTTATTTTTGGTATCGACGAGTGAAGCAACATGCCTGCTTTCGCTTTGGCCGCCAAGAAACCTGTAAAACCTGAAACCTGTAAAAACAGAGTGGTTTTAGAGATGCCGTATGAAATGATCTAATTGATTTGTTGCTATACATTCTCACATTTCAATATCGCGCGCGCCTGATTGATTAATAAATAAAAATAAATAAATATATATTTATATATATGATAGGATATCAGACCACATAAGCTTGATATCTCGGAGTGTCATAAAGATATTTTTGTGGCTTGGATATAAACAAAAGATATGCTGGAGACTGGCACTATCAGGTTTTTACTTGGTGCATTTCGGAAATATCTCGATGTTGCTCGTTAACTTGAGATATTCGGTCTTGAATCTGGAAAGTGCTTTATTTTTGTTCCGCGTTTTGGTTTATTTGATTGGTCAATTCCATAATTTACTGAAATAGTAGGCGATCATTTGAAATCTACCATGATTATGTATCGGCTAGAAATAGCAGAGAGAGAGAGAAAGAGAAAGAGGCCGAAGCGGCGTCATAAAACCGGAGGTCCACCAAATCTGTGTCCTACCTCTCCCAATGGTGTAAGGCTGGCAGGTGCATCGTCCAGCCAGGTAACGAGGATGTAAAGTGTATTTACGACGGCGGCTTGTTAGCCGTTACCGAGCCGTAAACCGTCGGGTAAACATCGCCGCTGAATTATTCAGGAAAGGACGTGGTGATGAATCATGTGGGATTGAGAATATAACCCCTGTGCTAATGCTCTAACATAGTTAACGTTTGGCCTTTTTATCCCCCTTTTCCCGTTGTGTCTTTTCTGGGTCACAGCCTCTGTAAGACCGACCAACATAAGCTCTTTTCCTTATTTATCATTCATGTCCCGTTGTAATTCTGTCAAAAATATTCTGTGTATATATCCAACTACAAATTTATGACGCTGTTTTACCCCCATATACCGTTGTATCCCTGTCCCATAGATATGGCCTCTATGGAACTGCCTGAATAATGATCTATGCTGCCGCTCAGCTTGTATTATCGTATCAAGTCTATCATCTCTGTACCTCTGTCTCAATGTAGGTTTAATATCTATCTAATAATCCTCTGCTTCTCATGCTACATTCAATGTGACATTGCCATCATTATTTCATGTATGGATTGATACATATACCATTAAATATTTTAATATTTCGATTACTAAATATAGCATTAGTGTCACAAATTTGTTTAAGGTTTTGAGAGATTATGTAAATATGGTTAAGAATAAATAAAAGGAAGTTTTTCTGGCCAAGAGAGTCGTGCAATAAATGAGATTTTCTCATTTATTCCTAGCGTGATGCTACAATTAGATATCGTTTTCAATGAATATAGTTTTCTAAATCCGATAAAATACATATACAGGGTGATCCAAAATTCCCGCACTACTTTAAAAATTAATAATTCCGCGAATATTTGCGCTAGAGCAATGCGGTAAACACCATTGTGTTCAGGATGCAATGGGATATTTTATGGCAAATAATGAAAAATTCAAAATTGATTTTAGTTACAACTTTATTCGCTAGAGATGGCGCCCTACCAGAATAAGCGATTCAGCGGCCAAATTGTTTGATAAATTGAAAAATATAACTGAACGATACGTATTTTTCCTTTTTGAATACCAGGAAAGAACCCTAATAATATCAAATGATAAATTAATAAAAAAACCATTTCGCCAAAAGTTAGAAGAAATGGTTAACGATTTTTAGATACAATCTGAGATATGTAAAATAGGTATATGCAAATTAAAACATGTAACAAAAAAAAACTGATATTTTAGATGCGGTTTGCTGGAATCCTCTCAGCTATTTATATTTCGAAAATAATAATTTTCTATTTTTTTAAATTTAACTCTCTCTCAGTATCGATTATATTTATTTTAATTCATTTGAAAAATATTTTGACTAGCGGACGTACCCGGCTTCGCCCGGGTTTTACCCGAGTAAAGGTTTGTCTAACGAATCTCTCGATAAAGTGAACATTTTTTCCCGGTCCCTTGAAAATACTCGATAAGTTGAATAAAATCAATATTAATTGGTTCCTTCGGTAATTGGAAGTTAAAGGAATAGTATATTGCCTTGGAATTGTATCATTATTCTTGTATGGACGTACCCGGCTTCGCCCGGGTTTTACCCGAGTAAAGGTTTGTCTAACGAATCTCTCAATAAAGTGAACATTTTTTCCCGGTCCCTTGAAAAATACTCGATAAGTTTAATAAAATCAATATTAATTGGTTCCCTCGGTAATTGGAAGTTAAAGGAATAGTATCTTGCCTTGGAATTGTATCATTATTCTGGTCTCAAATAAATTGCCGTGTCATCCTGAATTTTGTCTTTCCTAATTTTCTACTTTACAAAATCATCGTATCATCATGATAATATTTAGAGCAGATTGTTGAATTATAACAGATAAATTAGAATATTTATCTTGATTATTTTAAAGCGAAAAGTTATTTCAAAAATTTTATTTGCTAGAAACCTTCCCAGTACTATACTACATAACTTCCCAAAGTTTCATGGCGTTCCAATGAGTGGTTTGGTCAGGCATAAAGGACAAACAACTTTATTCAACTGTAAATACAAAGCGCGATGTCCCGCCAAGGACACTGGCGCCCAAAAGAAAGCAACACAAGAGAGAGAGAGAGAGGGAGAATCTATTAACATATGCTCAAGGCATTTACCAAATTCCTGAAATTGATTTCAAACAAGCATACTATATACATAGGTAATTTAATTTAAACACATCTCAAAATAAAGAAAAAAGGAAAAAAAATCATATATACAGCACATAGTTAATTATACCTAACACATGAGATTATTTAAAAACTTTGATATATATTTACAAAAACTATTGAATACAATGTATGAATCCCTGCTGGATATCAGTTCTCTTGGATCGGTACAGAGAATACCGTTATTGAGTCTGTAGTCTTGAAATGCTGGGCACTTAAGTAAAAGGTGAGTAGAATCTTGAATGCGGCATCCACAAAAACAGCCCGGATCCTCCGATGCATGGATTCTTTCCAGAAAACTTCCGAAATTACCATGGTTGGTTACAAATTGTGTGTTGTGGAAATTAAGGCGAAAATAACTTGGAATACCCCGGTTGAAAAAACTTGTAAATGTCTCGTTTGTATTATTCAGTAAGAGCAACATTCTTTCGTCTATATAGGATTTAGTTATAAAGGGAATATCGATGTTGTATTTTTGCTTGTCCTCGAACGATAAGTTATTTAAGTCATATTTCATATTTTTTGCTTCAATGTAATCTAAAATCAATGGAACCCTAGCCAAACTGTGAACACAGTTGTACGAAGTTGTCTTGTATGCTTGAATGCTCCATATTAGTATCTGATATTGCATTGAGTTTAATTTTTGTATCGATTTTTTGTTTAAAAATTTGAACCAGATTTCTGATCCATATGTTAAAGTTGATCTGAATAAAGATTTATACAATGTAATTCTTTTATGGGAGCTCAAACCCCATGATTTGCTGCACAGAGAGAATAGAAAATTTTTTATTCTTAGAGTTCTGCTCACTATTTCCTCTATATGAAAAGCAAAATTTAATTTGTTTTCTCTTCTATGATTCGCAATTGTTATTCCCAGAATTTTTATTTTTTGTACTGGTGAAATTAATCCACTCTTAAATTTAACTGGGATCTTCTCTTTATTATGCAAGAATAAAATGTTTGTTTTTTTCGGGACTGATTTCTAACTTGTTCTTAATACACCACAATTCGATAGTATTTATTGCTTCCTCTATAACTGTTTTTAGTGATGTTAGATCTTTATTCCAGCATATGATCGAAATATCATCCGCATAACAAATCAACTCACTATTGGGCACCTGAAAATTCAACAGCAAATCGTTCAACAAAATTGTCCACAGAAGTGGAGAAAGCGGACCGCCCTGAGGACACCCCTTAGTAATTGGCTTTGAAGTTGTTAGATTGTCGTAACTGAATGAGATGATCCTGGAATTTAAATATGATTGTAGAATTTTGATCAGTTTTTCCGGTAAATTGTCTGAATCTATTCTTTTGATGATCGCTGGCCACCAGGCATTATCAAAAGCCCCCGAGATATCTATTGTAATTAGTGCCGACAGTTCTTTTTGCTTATGCTCCATTAAAACATCGATTACAGTATTCAAAGCAGTGATAGTTGACTTTGACTTGATAAATACGTGCTGCCTCGAGCTTAACAGATTGTTTTGAATATAAAATTCATATATTTTATTTTTGAGAATTTTTTCTAGTATCTTTGAAAAATTGGATAATAAAGATATCGGACGGTAGCTTTTAGCTGATTCATAATTGGTTTTGCCGGGTTTGGCTATTATTTTGAGTGCTGCTGTTTTCCATTTTTTTGGGAAGTATCCTATTTGAATACATTTATTAAATAATGAGTGTAAAATCGGAAGTATTAGTTGAAAAGCATTCTTTATCATATTATTACTAATATTGTCTGGACCAGGAGCTTTATTTACATTAATTTTGTCGATTATCTCTTCTATTTCTTTTTTATGAATATTGCATGAGTTGGAGTTTGTAAAATTCGGTGTATAGTTCCTTATTGATATATGGTGAGCAGTATCCGATATAGTTGTATCATCAGGAATTAGTTCATCAATCAGATCTTTTATTAGAGATTCTTTAGAATCTACTGGTGCCTGTTCAACTATTGGTAATCCCTTTTGTTGATTAGAGGAACTCAGTTTTTTTAAGGTTCTATAGGCGTTTCCAAACGGATTATTAGATCCATTTTCTTCTATAAAATCTCGCCAACTATTCCTCTTAGCTTTTCTTATACTATTTTTATATTTATTTCTGACAGACTTATATTCATTAACACTAATTGCTTTATGATGAAAGTATAGATTTCTCACATAATGAAAATACTTTTTCTTTTGTTCTAATTCTTTGTTCCACCACTTGATCCCGGTATCGAAAGTGAAGTTGGAAGATTTCACCTCCAGTGATTGATATGCAGCTTCCAGAATTATATCCGTTAGCCTGTCAACTACCATGTCAATATCAGTTTCTTTTTCGACCTTTTTTATATCGTTTTCCAATCTTCTTACTTCCTGTTTAGAAATTGTATTTGAAAACAGTGACCAATCTGCTTTCTTTTCGCTAAATTTCCATGTAGATTTTTGTTGATTGTTTGTAATATCTAAGTTAACATTGATATCAAATGAAACTGTCACATGGTCGGAAATATTGGTTAATTCAAGGGTTTGCCAATTGTTCACCAGTTTCAATGAATGTCTATTTGAAATAGTGAGATCTATTATGCTTTTATTACGACAGGTAGGAGTTTTGTTATTGTGAATAAATAGATTATATTCATTAATAATAGGTTGCATTTTATATCCGTTAGAGTTTGTAATTCTATCAAACCAGACCGGGTGACGGGAATTGAAATCCCCACAGAGGACTAGGGGAGTACTCTCGAAGGTAGCTATCAATTTCTTTAAAAAGTTCAAATGTTCGTCCTCGCATTTGTTTGGAGGGATATAAAAGTTTGCTATTATCGTCCTAGATTTAGGTGTATTTATAGAGATTGATGTACAAAACTGATTTGTGAAACCCTCCAACTTCCTATATTTTATATTTTTATTAAATATAACCGTTGCAGTATAAGTGTTTTCTGTTGAGGAACAATGTACTATGTGCGAGTCCATATCGAACACGACCTTTCTATTTAAGACATATGGCTCTTGAAGAAGGAGAATATCTGGAGGATTGTCTCTAATTGAGCTTCTGAGTTCGGTAGTTGCAATTATACTTTTTCTTAAATTCTGTTGTATACAATTAAATTTTCCTATTGTTAAACTTTTTGCTTCTTTCATAATGGACATTTATGCAAAACGCTTATTAAAATTTAAATGAGATTATTTCTGTTCTATTCTACCTCCAAATCATAAAAATATTGGGTTCTATCTATAATTCTATCTACTTGTGCTTTGTAAAGAGGACAGTCCGTCCCATTAACCCTGTGATTAGTTTGTTTATTTCTGTAAATTGGGTGTTTAGAACAGTTGTGACAACTCAGTACATTCGAGCAGGAATGGGTTCCATGGACCCCACAGATATTACAGATTTTCTCATTTGTGCAGTCTTTTAGCTTATGATTTGGATTGTATTGATAGCATTTTTGACATTGTTTTACTAAGATCTTTTCTTGAATATGGCAACGTTCTAAATCAGTGTATAGAGTATTGTTATTTTTCTTAATTATTTGATATGCTTTTGGTGAAAGTCTTAAAACTATGTTTTGTGTTGCAGTATTTGATTTCATTACAAACAGCATCCTTATTTCGTCCTCCATTCCCCTTAATTCTGGATTCATGTTGCAGATTGTCTTAACAAATGTTGTTGTGTCCGTTATTTTAGAAACATTTTTGACCACAACCGTTGGATCTCTTTTCCCAGGAATATAAATCTTACTTATTGCCTTTAACTCATCCGATTTTCCCAATTCCTCCTGAAGAGCATTCAATTCTACCCGCGATGGCGATTTTATCACTACTGCGTTCCGTGTATTGAAAATTTTATTAATTTTAATGTTCCCGCCGTCTTCCCTTATTTTCTTTATGGTTCTAGAAATAGCTTGAGAAACATCAGATATAGATTCATTGTTAGCTGGAGTTGCGATTAGCGTAAATTCCAAGTTTTGAGTTTGTTGATGTTTGACAATTAATTGTTGTACATTTTCTTGTTTTGTTACTTGTGCAAATGTGGGTCTGTGTACCGAAATTTCTCTCAATATTTTTTCAACCTTATTTTCCATTGCTGAGTTGACAGCTTCCGTTATTATTCCTATTGTAGAGTCTTTATTCATATCAGAAAGAGAAGAGACTCCTTCCTTTGCCTGAGTTATCATTGTTGATAAAAAGGAAATGTCATTTTTAGTTACGTTTTTTTGATTGCTTAAATATTTATTATTAAATAATTGAAAAATTTCATCCATTTTTAAATTTATAGATTTTATAACTGAATCCATTTTGTTATCTTAATTTCTATTTTACAAGTTACCAGAGAAATACAATCCAAACAGTTAGCAAGTATGCAAATTTTTTCGAAGAATTTTGATTTCCAATTTCTCTGCCGAATCTTTTGGCAATCAAACTGACAATTGAAAATAGATAAGAATCGGTGATTACGGTAAGAAAGATAAGATAGGAAAAAGTTATCATAATAGAATTTAAATAAAAAATTTGATTCTTAGCTGCAGAGCGAGGCGACCGTGCGTCCATCCAGTTTGGCCTCCTAGCGGCGAAACAGACCACACACACACACACACACACACATACATTCATTTTTATATATATAAATTATTTATTTTACTCTGGAATGCCGTTGTTGTTTTTGTCGTGTCCAATAAAGAGCCTCAGATTCTTTTCGTTTGGCCAAAAAAAATTTCCAATTTATATACACATATATTCTTAGTAAATTAAATTTTATTGCCCTCTATCGTTAAAATTTTACACAAATAAATTTACTGGCAATGCGTTTCTTTTTTTTTTTTTTAATCTCTACAGACCTTACTGCAATGATATGATATTGCAGTAAGGTCTGTAGAGATTAAAAAAAAAAAAAAAGAAACGCATTGCCAGTAAATTTATTTGTGTAAAATTTTAACATATATTCTTACATAATGAGACTTTAAAGAATGCAAATAATCTTCATCTATTTATATACACAACACATCTCCCCCCTTAATAATGCTTCAAGTCGGTCTAGGGGTTTCCTGGCTCTCTGAGGTATAGGACTGCGGACGGGCACTTGCACAGCGGCAGCTTCCGGTTTAGGAGTGCAAGAGGGCACGTGCACAGCAACAGGCCCTGGTATAGGAGTGCAAGAGGGTACGTGCACAGAAGCAGTCTCCTCCTTGTTTCCTGATGTAACCTCTGGAACCTCCTCTTCACTTTATTTCTGACTTCCACCTACAGGCTTCTCTCCTGATGTTCGAGGAAGTATCAAATTTCTTGTCTCCACTTGTTTTTTTCTCACAGGTCGCAATTGATTAATATGCCTCTTATACACGAGGCCCTCGCAACTTATAAGGTAATGACGGTATCTCAATGATTCCAAAATGGTACCTTTTTACCGTTTAGGTCCAGTTGCATAATTGCGGAAATAAACCTCGCAACCTGTAGTAAACTGCTCCTGCCTTCTTACGGCCTTATGAAATACCTCTCGCGAATTTCCCATCTTGGTATTAAATTCGAGAATCTTGATCTTAAACTTCTCTTCATTAGCAGTTCCGCGGGGAAATTCCTTTATTACAGTTTGGGGGAATGCTCTATGAGCGAATAGGAATCTTTGTAGATTCGTTTCTAAATCATCCTTCCCATTATTCTTTCTCAAAAGGTTTTTAAACTCTCTTACATATCTCTCAGCTAAACCATTTGTACTAGGATTATACGGACTGATCTTAGTGTGCCGTATACCATTCATTTTGGTAAATTGCTCGAATTCACCGGAGACAAACTGTCTTCCGTTATCTGTAACAAAAAATTAGGGCAATCCAATTCTGGCGAGAATTTCTCTAAGATGACTTATAATCGTTTTTCTGGTAATATCTTTGATGATAAAAATTTCTATCCACTTTGAGTATGCGTCCACGAGAACCAAAAACATTCTTCCCATGAACGGACCCGCTAGATCAAGATGAAGTCGATGCCACGGTTTTTCGGGCCAAGTCCATTCCGAGATGGTAGCCGGGGGCATGCTTGCCGATTCTTGGCATACTCTACATTCTCTAGTTAACTCCTCGATGTTACTGTCTATGCCTGGCCACCAGAAAATACCGTCTGGCAATCATCTTCATTTTAACAATCCCCATGTGTATTTCATGCAAGTCATAGTGCAAGATAGATTAAAAGATGTAATCTCAACCCATTTTCCTATTTTCCTCTCCATAATCCGAGAGTCAGATTTGTTTAAACGATGTAGTTGTTATACTTGTATAGACGCCGTTTTCCTGAGCTTTTTACTGGCTCTGTAGATCGCGCATCCTCGTCGCCAATTTGTTGTGTCGTAATTAGACGTACAAGAGCTCAAACTTGACCTTGGTCAACAACAAATGTCCAATTTATATATACATATATTTTTGCATAATGAGGTTTAAATAATACAAATAATATTCATCTATTCACATAAACAACAGTTAATATATAGCGAGAAGATTAGAGGACTGAGCACAGATCCCTGAGGTACACCAGTCCATTTTCTTCGGTCCTTGGAAAATGTTCCATTGACCCGAACCTTTATCCTTCTTCCCCTTAAGAAGTCTGCAATCCAGATTAAAGTTTTTCCTCTTACTCCGCTGTTGTGCAGCCTTTCAAATAATTTCTACACTCGATCAAAAGCTGAGGTCATATCCAGGAATACGGCCGTTGTCTTCTTTGGCGGTTTTTCCTAGAAATCTATTATTGATTGACAGAAGTAGAACAGTTTATCAGTTGTAAATGCTCTGGATCTTTAGACAGTTTGGTAGTAGTTTATTTTATTATTGTTAGTGAGCCAGACTATGAGCCTAGAGTGGATAATTCATTCTGTTATTTTACAAAGTATGCTGGTAAGAGCAATTGGCCGATAGTTCTTGCATTCCTTGGCATCTTTGTTTGGTTTCAGTATTGGCACTATAATTGATATCTTCCAATTCTTTGGTAGTTTACCAGTTTGCCATGAAATGTTCAGTATTCGTAGGAGTTGATTTTTAGCTTCGTCTCCAAAGTGTTTAATCATTTGGCCAAAGATTAGAGCATCTCCAGGTGACATCTTGGATTTAACTTTCCTATTGATGAATTTAGCTCATTCGGTGTGAAGTCTCTCGAGTAAATATCTTGTTGATGGTAATTTCTTGCTTGTTTAACTAACTTGTTTATATTATTTTTTAGAGTCCTTCCTTCATTCGTATAGCTGAGTCTGGAAGTGCTTGAAAGATATTCAGCAATTATTTCAGCCATCTGTTTGTTCGTTCTCGCTATTCATATCGGTTAGAGTATTGGAGGATTAGTGTTGGTTTTGATTGTTTTATAACACCAATTATATTTCTGTGATGGCTTTCCTTTTTTGGATCCATTTTTTTTCGCAGAATTCTGCCCATTTTTCTTGTTTGAATATCCAAATTTCTTTTTCTATTTTGTGACTAATTTCAATGAGTTCCTTTATGATTTCTTCTGTTTTATTTGTTTTAAGAAGTTCATTTTTATTGTCTCTCTCTGCAATCATTGCCTCGATATTGTAGTCCTTCCAGTAAAGTATTCACAGGTCTTTACGTCTACCTCTAGGTATCGATACTTTTGCAGCTTTGGATATGTTCAAAGAGAATTTTTCCAATTATTTTGTCAATCGTTCTGTGATTTAATTCTTCGTTGCACAGTTCTTCAAGCTTTTCTGTAATCTTTTTTCCAGTGTTCTTTTAATCTGTTGGAAATTCTCAATTTTAAATTTTAGGGTTGTTAAAATTGTTCTGTGGTCACTGATTGCACTTTTCAGAATTTTCCATTGTGTTGTGGGTGCGATGTTATAATTTATCGCTGTGATGTCTATTGCGGATTCTGTGCCTGTGGACTTGGATAGATAGGTGTTTTTTCGTTATTTAACGGCGTAAGGTCGAGGTCGATTAGCATGTCCTCAACCTGCTGACCTTTGTTATCCTGGACAGGTGATCCCCAAGTTGGTCTTTCGGCGTTAAAATCACCAAGTATGATTGCGATATTCGAAGACGCTTCACTTAATGTCTCTATCAGGCCTGTATTGATGCTAGTATTATCGTGGTGATAAACATTTATGATTGGAATTGTTTTATCTGTAAGATAGATTTCTATTGTCTGAGCTTCTGTCGTGCTTTCTCTAGGCTTACTCTGATTATAGGTGATTTCCTTAAATTTGATTTCTAGAGTTTTAATCAAAACGGCAAGTCCTCCTCCGAATTTTCCCGGTTTGTCCATTCAATTTTGTCTCCTGAGGACAATTAATATGTACATTGTTGTCACAAAGTCAGCTCTTTATTTTCCTCTAGGTACCATTTATATTGAGTTGTATTAGATTGAATTGTGTCCTCGTAGTATATTTCTCATCATGAGCTCGATCTGTAGCTCCTTAGCGGTAGCATTACTGGAGATATCAGTTTTGCTCTTCATTTGAAAATGGGTGCCGTTGCAACCTTAATCATCTTGGAAACGAACCAAAATTTGGTCAAATATTCCAAGGGTCCAGGAGGGACCGCAAGGAGGTGTGGTCGAACTTCTCCCCTTCCCCCTGGAATGCCGTCACTACATGATAAAGCACTCTTGGTGAATTTATTTAATTGTGATTCAGAATCTGCCACTGAAGCTTTACGAGCGTTTCGTTCCTTTAAAGATATTCGAAGCGGTAAAGGACCAATGAGTTGCTACTCTCTAAAGCGATTGATTAAAAGTTTTGAGGAAACTGGATCTCTGGAAGCAAACCTCGGAGTGGAAGACCATCGACATGCAAGTCAGTGGCTGTTACGGTTTTGCAGAATGCTGAAGCTATTGAAACGTTATCCACGTATGGAGAAGTAAGTGCTAGACAAGTTTCTCGACAAACGGGGATTTCGTATGGAACAGTTTGGAGAGAACACACATTTAGAATTTTTCTATAAAAATATCCTAACAAAATTCAAAGTTTTCACGAGTTGAAAGTCAGCGATGTTGAGAAGCGTCAAGAATTCGCTGCATGGGTTTTCCGGAAAATTGATATTGATGAAATCTGGCTGTCAAATGTTCAAAGAACAGATGATGCTCACTTTTATCAAAAGGGAGAATTTAACATTCAAAACTGCCTCATTTTGGCAACAGAAAACCCTAGGATTTTTACATAAATACCAATTCATCAGCACAGAGTTACGGTTTTGTGTGGGTTCACTTCTTCTTTTATTATTGGGCCATTTTTCTTTGAAAAAATCAATGGAAGAACTTTTAAAACCGTTTTTGTAACTGGTGAACGTTATGTTCAACTTTTGAGAGAAAAGGTTATTCCCATATTGCAGGACAGACAAGCACTAAGCGAAATAACATTCATACAAGATGGAGGACTTCCTCATATCTCCCGCGGTGCCAAACAATTGTGAAGGATACGTTCGGTGGAATTTGTTGATAAGTCGCCACTTTATATACCAGTGGCCTCCAATATCACCAGACTTGACGCCTTACCCCTTATGTTTAGTTTATCGCTTTTCGCTCATTAGAAGAAATAGCATGAGGAATAATCTCTGTATCCCCCCCCCCCCCCCCCCAACTTTAGATATTTTGCGCAAAAAATAATACAAATGATTTTACTACCACGTTTTTCAACGCAAAAGGTCGATTTAAAAATGATTTTTTTTGAGGGGATACATTTTCAAAATTATGTACAGTATAATAAACAATGATTACATTTGACAAATCCATAGGATATTTGGAATAAAGTACGACAAATATATTTTGTCACTCCCCTCTATATTATATTTTTGGATCATGACAAATATCCAGTTAAATAGTCAAGTGTCGTTAATTAGTCAAGAAACTATACATTCCTTATAGCACGAAATCCTATTAGTAGTGCCATCATAATTTTTGGTACTATATTAACATTTCAAAAATCGTGTATTGATATCAGTAGTTATTTTCAAACATTCAATCTATTTCACAAAACTCCATCTAAAATAAAATATTTTTTGCTACATGTTTTAATTTGCATATACCTATTTTACATACCTCAGATTGTATTTAAAAATGTCAACCAATTCTTCTAACTTTTGGCGAAATGGTGTTTTATTAATTTATGATTTGATATTATTAGGGTTCTTTCCTGGTATTCAAAAAGGAAAAATACGTGTCGTCCAGTTATATTTTTCAATTTATCAAACAAATTGGCCGATGAATCTCTGATTCTGGTAGAGCGCCATCTAGCGAATAAAGTTGTAACTAAAATTAATTTCAAAATTTTCATTATTTGCCATAAAAAATCCCATTGCATCCTGAACACAATGGTGTTTACCGCATTGCTCTAGCGCAAATATTCGCGGAGTTATTAATTTTTAAAATTGTGCGGGACTTTTGGATCACCCTGTATATATATATGAGAAAACAATAGAAAAAATAAAAGATAAGTGGGTCAGGTGTTGATATTAAAAATAAAGAAGGCATCTCCTGACCACGAGCACATGTGCTTTTTAGATGGCAGAGCGCCATCTAGTGGAGCAAGAATAAACTAAACGTTTATTTTGCTTGCGCCGTGATATTTGGCCAACCCATGGCTTTTCTTGATTTATCAAGAAATTGGGTTGGCCAAATATCACGGAGCAAGCAAAATAAACGTTTAGTTTATTCTTGCTCCACTAGATGGCGCTCTGCCATCTAAAAAGCACATGTTCTCGTGGTCAGGAGATGCCTTCTTTATTTTTAATATCAACACCTGACCCACATATCTTTTATATTTTTCTATTGTTTTCTCATGTGTTAAGCGCTTTACGCAAATTTGGCCTTAAATACCCATTTCTTGATTTCTCGAGAAGCCATTGGGACCAAAACATCTTTTTGGTCGCAGTGGTTACAGCCTACTCCACGCTGACGAGCGCCAACAGCGCGAAACGCGTTCGTGGATGGCTTTTCTTGATTTATCAAGAAATTGGGTTGGCCAAATATCACGGAGCAAGCAAAATAAACGTTTAGTTTATTCTTGCTCCACTAGATGGCGCTCTGCCATCTAAAAAGTACATGTGCTCGTGGTCAGGAGATGCCTTCTTTATTATAAATATATATATATATATATATATATGTGACAATATAGTGGTAATAATGTGGTGGGGAAAGGGAAATGATCACGCCACAAATTGGTAGAGGAATTTGGAAGCCATCCGAGAGAGATAGAGGTAGTGCGAGGGGCTGTGCGCTGAACGACCGTTTTTTTTTTGTGTACCCGGGGGTGCCCCGACTATCCAAAAATAGTTCTGAGGGTTCCAAGAAAAGCCCTGCGGTCGCCCCCTGGAATGTGGCCAGTGGTTCAAAATGGCCGTAACTTAGTTGCCTTCTATCGACTACGTCTCTCTCTCTCTGGTCGACTGTAGATTTACTTTATTATTCCTGGAAGAGCATATATTATGACATATGGCCCCCGTTGAAGAAGGCTGAACATGGTTTGAGTATACTTAAAGCTGGTGAAGCCAGGAATAGAGAAAATAATTTTACAGTTGAAATTAATTAAGCTTATGGTGACAGAGTTTTATGTAAATAAAATATTGTATAGTACACAAGTAAATATAATTTACAAGCAGTTTCACAACACCGGAGAGTTTGACATTTAAAGAAATCTTCGAAAATATCAAGGTTATAAAAGGCTATATACAACAAAATCTAATGTACTATAAGGTAAATGACATTGAGGATGTGAACAAGGAGAAGGGGAGTCACAAACACATGATGAAGTTCTGAAGGTCATTAAGACTGGGGAACTCTACACTTTAAGATATTTTTCAGGCGGACATGGCAAGGGGAAACTTGGCATGGGCTTTCTATGCTATAAGTGTAGAGTACGAGAAATGAGGTTGAGGTTGGCAATTGTGTGAGCTCAGGACTGAGGTAAATATAGGACTACATACAATGTTAGAACCTTGGCGATCAGAGCGAGGGGAAACTCGCCCTGGGCCATTCTACCTTTTCTATGCAGTTACTTGTGTAGCGAGTCCGAGGGGAAAAGTCCCGTGTGTAGGTGAGGAAGTCGAATGGACTTATATTTAATTTTCGAAGATAAAATAGTTCTAGATGCAAAGGTAGAATATAGGCGGACAGAGTGAGGGGAAACTTGCCCTGGGCCTTTCTACCTTAATTATTTAGATACTACTGGGTTCGTAAAGTCTCGTTGTCAGGTTAGTAATTGGTAAAGATTTCAGGGGATAAGCGATTCAAATATCTTTGATAATCTTGATTGTAAGTGTAGTCATGTTGCTTTCGTGAGTTAATAGCCGTCTTAGTATGGATTAGAGTGTGATTGAAGTGTTTATATGGGAAATTGAAGGTATTTTTGGGTAGGTCTCGATCATTTACGGGCGGTGAAATAAATTGTTTGTTTTCCGTATAGTGTTTTAATTTGTTGACATGAATTGTATCTGTCTCACGACTTAGAGGTCGGTTGGAGCGGTTGATCCATACGATTTGAGGGGAAATTATCTCCAGTATTTCATAAGGTCCTGAGAAGAAAGGTGCTAGTTTACCGGTATCTGGATGGTGGTATGTTTTTGCCAAAACGAGATCGCCTACTTCAAAATCGGAAGCTCTATGTGTTTGGTCGAATCTCGCTTTGTCGCCTTCGTGTGTCTTTTGATAGGCCAATTCTCTGGCGTCGTCGATTTTTGGGTAGTTTTGTACATGCTCGGATAGTTGTAGCAGGAAACTACCTAACAAAAGGTATGACGGTGGAAACCCGGTCACAGAATGTGGGGTATGGTTATAAGCCTGAAGGACCTGAGGTAGTAGTTTGGTCCAGGCCGTCTTAGGTTGTTGTAGGCGCAACAGTTTAAGTTTGCCAGTAATCGTGGCGTTTAGTCGTTCACTTAATCCGTTGGCCTGAGGGTTGTTGCTTGTCGTGAGAAGTTGGCCAATGTTATGTCTAATCAAAAATCTACGAAATTTCGGAGAGGTGAAGGCAGGAGCTCTATCCGCCAAAAGTCGTTTAGGAGAACCAAACTGCATCACCTTTTTAATCACTTGGGTATAGGTGAGAATGCTAGTGGACCGTGATGGAAATACCCACGCGTACCGTGTGGCATGGTCCACTACGACATGTAAGAAGGTCTGAGAATTTCCATATTTCGCGAATCCAGAAATAGTATCTAGTGACACTAGTTCGTACGGTAGGACTGGGGGGAGTTGTCCAAATTCTCCGTATATAGGTCCTTTTGGTGGTTTGACTAATTGGCATACTGAACAGGTTCTTACATGTGTCTTGATGTCAATTATCATGCCGTCCCAATAGTATTGGGCTGCGATCAGTCTGGTCATCTGTGAAATGCCGGGATGATTGAAATCGCGATGGGCTCGTTGTAGTAGGGTGCCACGGAGTGATGGTGGAACAATTATTTTAGTGACACCCCGTCGTGTGATGGTCATAAGGTCCTTGTCATTGAGGATATACCTTGTGTCCCTCCGTAATTCGCCCTGATGATCTTTTATTTGACCTGTGAATAGAAATCTGCAGAAAGGGTTACGGGAGAGTGTAGGTCCGCTTCGTACTGACGCGAGCCCTTGAGGTATTTGACCTCATAGTCGTAAGCTGAGAGTCGAAGGCTCCAACGAAAGAGTCGTCAGGTGGGGTCTTTTATGGTCTTTAGCCATTGTAAGGCGTGATGATCCGAGTAGATGACAAACCTTGTACCTAGGAGGTACACTCGAATTTGTCAACGCACTCTACAATGGCTAAGCACTCCAGTTCAGATATAGTGTAATTACGCTCATAGGAACGCAACGCGCGACTGTAATATTGTACAGGGTAGATGTTACCGTCAGGATGTACTTGTTTGAGTACACCTGCGATGTCCTGCGTGGAAGCGTCGCAATAGACCTGGCATGGGAGTCCTTCTTGAAATAGATGTAACACAGGTTGTGTTGCGAGGTGTTGCTTCAATTTATCAAAGGCTTGTTGACAATTGGGGCTCCAAAGCCATTTGGCGTTCTTTTTTAGTAATTGATTTAAGGGGTGGCGAAGTCTAGCATATTCTGGGATGAATTTATGATATACGTTGACGGCCCCTAAAAATGATTGTAGAGTTTTAATGTTGATAGGGGTTCTAATAGCGTTGATGATTTCGGTATTTTTAATATTAGGTGTGTAAGTCCCTGCGGTGATGTGGTAGCCGAGAAAATCTATTTCATTTTGATAAAAATTACATTTTTTAAGGTTAAGTTGGAGATTTTCCTCTAAACAGAATTTAAAGAAAAGTCGAAGGTGCGTAAGGTGTTGTTCTGAGGAGTCAGAAAAAATAACGAAGCCGTCATAATAATGGGCTATGAAAGAGAGGTGGTGTTTGTGGATCAACTGGGTAATCACACGTTCGAAAATTTGGGGTGCTGATTTGAATCCAAAGGGTAAGCGTTTGAAATTATATTGCCCTTTTTGAGTCACGAAAGAGAGTAGTGGTTGACTCTCCTCCACGATGGGGATTTGATAGTATGCATTGCTTATGTCAACGGTGCTAAATACTCTGGCTTTCGACAGGTTATCCAGTACCGTTTCTATCAATGGCAAAGGATGCAAATCCGAGGGTACTAGTTCGTTCACGCGACGGAAGTCAATGCAGAGACGCATGGTGTTATCGCGTTTGCGAACGAGTGTCACAGGAGAGGAATATGGGCTAGAGGAGGGGGTGATTATGTCATGTTTTAGAAGTTGAGATATCTGGTCCTGAATTTCCTTCTGGTAGGCATAAGGAGTTCGGTATGGTCGGAGGGAAATAACCTTATCGGAAATAATTTTGAGTTTTACAGGGGTTATGTTGAGTGGTAATACATTGAATTTATTGATAGGGAAAATATCTTTAAAAGAATACAATAATAGCTGATAAGGGATAGTCAGTTCTGGGCGTTGTTCGATAAAATCTTTAATCATTAATTCTCTAGAGGAGCATGGGCTGGTAGGAAGGCTATTAAGGTTGTAAGGGTGAGAGGGGCATTCAGGGGAAGGTTGATAAATATTACTAAGGGTTGTTTGTAAGCAAGGCTCACGTGGAGGTTGAAAATCGTTAACGCCTAAGTTAACCGAGTGAATTATGGGTCGTTTAGGGTTAGAAGTTATTATTCGCGAGCCGTGCTTACAAGTGGGAAGGTCACATACAAAATGGTACAAATGTTTAGGTACTGGAACACTATTTTGAAGTATCAATTGATTATGAAAATCTATTGTTAATCTTAAGAATTGCATAACATGAATAGATAGGATACCAAATTCAAGGAGTGAATTTAAAATATAAAATGTTTGATTAAAATTAAAATTATTAAATTGTATTGGTAAAAAAAAAAAGGTAACTAATCCGATTGGTTTGGCATGACTAGATATAGTACGGATAATAACATCATTGTTAATAGGGGTGGAACAAAGGAAACTATTAACATTTTTAATATATTCAAATTGGTTTAAACTAATTATGGAAACATTGGCTCCAGAGTCAACTAGGAATGGCATCTTTAAAGAATAAATGATAGGGGTTAAAATAATTGCACTTACAGGCGTATGCTGGTTTAGGGTGCAGGTAGGTTCATTGAGCTTCGGAGGAGTTCTGCTGCCGAAGTTGGCATCACTTGGTTTCTCTCGAGCTCGTCGTTGCTGCGGTCTCGTAGACACCTGCAGGCCCAGTCGATCTTTGGGGTTGCTCGACGCTGTGGACCGCAGGTGTAAAGGTCCGAAAATTCCGCTGGTAGGGCCCTCGCTGCTGACACTGTGCGTGCCAGTGTTGTCCGCCACAGTAACGGCAAGGATATGGTGGGGTCTTGTCCACGATGGTGGAAGGTGCTCTGCTCTGGCGCGGTGATCGTTGTTGGGCAGCTTTAGTGCTGGTGTAATCCCCTTCGTAGGTCAGCTGTTGGGCTAAGCACAACCATTCTTCTGGTCCCGAGGGTTGTGCCATCTTCAAAAGGTTGCCATAGTTACGTGGCACACCGTTGGATAGTGCTTGCACGATGGCACTCTTAGGGAGGTTGATCGCCAATCCTATTCGGACCTTGTTCTTGTAGTAGGTCTCGATCTCGGCCATCGATGTGCATTTAAGTTCATAGAACTCTTGAAGAGTGAAGCTAGGGTGTCGGGGATAGACGGCGCAGAGTGACTCCTTGACCTCTTCATAAGTCTTATTGAGTAGAGCTAAGTCTTGTGGGATTTTGCGAGGTTCGCCTCTGAGTGATGATAGAGCCTTTCGAGCTTGGCGTGCTGGCTCTAAGTTGTGGAAGTTCGGCTGAGACTCAAGTTGTGAGAAGAAGTGTGCGGCAGGTTCATCTCCGTCGTAGGTGATTGCTTCTTCAGACTCACGGTTTAAAAGTTGGTCGAGACAGAGGGTGAGAGTTCGAAGGGAAGCGGCTACAGTAGGGTCGGTCGTTGGTTCTTGTGGAACTTGGTTGTGGGTTTGTTCGATCATCGTGGTATTGCTTCTTGTTTTCTTCATACTCTGGTATATGAGGGATTTGTTTCCCGGTCAGGTCTTATCCTCTCGACTTTCAATGTGACAATATAGTGGTAATAATGTGGTGGGGAAAGGGAAATAATCACGCCACAAATTTTTAGAGGAATTTGGAAGCCATCCGAGAGAGAGAGGTAGTGCGAGGGGCTGTGCGCCGTTTTTTTTTTGTGTCCCCACCCCCCGACTATCCAAAAATAGTTCTGAGGGTTCCAAGAAAAGCCCAGCGGTCGCCCCCTGGAATGTGGCCAGTGGTTCAAAATGGCCGTAACTTAGTTGCCTTCTATCGACTACGTCTCTCTCTCTCTCTGGTCGACTGTATATTTACTTTATTATTCCTGGAAGAGCATATATTATGACATATATATATATATATTCATTTATTTAAAAAATATGGCTTATTTTGGATTGTAATAAGATCATTTATTAATCCAATATTTTTCGAGGTTTTTGTTATGAAATATTGGATTAATAAATAATATTAATACAATCCAAATTGCTCTAAACTTGCCAAAGTGTTCATAAGATTGAGTATATACGGAAAGATGATTTGGCATTATGTCAAAGTAAGCAAGTACAATTTGGTCAGTCAGAGGGCAAGCCAACAAAATATGCTCTGGTGTTTCAACATCTAGACAGCATTCACATGTTGGATCATTTATTACTCTAAAGTCAAAGAGAAAACTTAAAAAGGGTCCTTTGCCTGTGAAGATCAAAGTAGTGTATTGATCAGGAGTAAGGAAACCGGTACTTCTCTCTGAAAAAAAATCTTGAACGCTGCATTAGTTTGAGAAAAATAAAATCTAAATTTTGTATTGATATATAATTTATTCAATTCATTTTAAAGGGGCTTATTTAGTGTTTGGTCTGTCAGAGAATTCTTCATATTGTATCTAATTAGTTATATTTCAAGGTAGTCGGTCAGCTTAGGAGGTTTGGCCAGAATATGAGTAATGTAAGAAGATGAACTTTTGTAAGCATAAATTCACATAATTAAAATTTGGTACTGTATAGAATTCAACTTTGAACGCTTTGCTGCATTGATAAAGTGAACCTGATATTTGATGCATAGCTCATAATAGGACGTATCACCGCCTTGTATAAAATCAATCTGCGCTTTGAATCAATTCCCCAAGTACGTCCACATAATGAAAACAACGCATTCTTAAATTGCATAGCCCTGTTAATTAAGTTGTCAACGTGTGTATCCAAAATCAATTTTATTTCTTTGTCTGTGGTTGTGAAAAATAACTTCCAAAATTTTTATAGTTTCTGATGGCTGAATATTTATTCCGTTAAAGTTTATAGGTAATTTTTGGTAATTGTGTAGGTAGAGTATACCTGTTTTATTTGGGTTTATTGAGAGCTTTACCTTTACACACCGTTTTTTAATATTATTTAGACTTTTTTTCAATTTTTAACTGAAGATCCTGGATGCTAGAGCTCCAAACCACAAATGAAACATCATCGGCAAAATCTATGACTTTTGCGAAATTTTCACTAAAAGATTAAATAAATTATTTAATAATATATTCCAAATAATTGGAGAAATAATTCCACCTTGAGGGCATCCCTTATTTACCATTTTTGTACATTTTGAGTTTAAGTATCTTAGCTATACCTTTCGATCTTCGAAATATGAAATAACTATTTTAATTGGTAAGTTTGCTTTATCCAATTGTTGAATGATTGCAGGATGCCAAGCGTTGTCGAATGTTCCGCTGATATCCACAGCAACCGAAGCCGTAACATCTGTTTCCTTTCTTTGAAGACCTATTTTAATTATTTCATGTAGGGCAGAGATTGTAGACTTTGCTTTTATGAAGCCGTGCTGATCAGGATGCATAACATTATTGGCATTGATATGATTTAAGAGTCCGATGTGAATTAATTCCTCAAATATTCTGCCTAAGTTAGATGACAGACATATAGGTCGATAGGCCTTCGGTTCATTATAATTATCTTTATTTGATTTTTTTAATTATCATAACAGATGCTTCTCTCCAGGCCATTGGATGATAATTTAGTCCAATGCAAGCATTGAATAAATTTGTTAGGATTGGCTATATGTAGTGGGCTGCCGTTTTAATCATCTGATTACTTATATGATCTAATCCTGGGGCCTTTTTATTGTTGAGTTTACTAATTATAGAAAAAGTTTGAATATTATCAAAATAAATAGTTTCGTCATTGGAAAAAGTATGTTCCTTGTTTCTGATTAATTTATGATAATTTGTTTCAGAAGATTGATTATCGTCCGGAAACAGCGAAGAAAGAAGGTTTATCATTTCTTATTGAAGCCTATCTCGAGATACATTTAAAATCGGTAAATCAAATGATTTTGGATTAGTCCTTTGTTTCAAAATTTTATAAGTATTTCCAAAAGGGGGATGAATTTTTCACTTCCTCTAAGAATGCCAGCCAAAATTCACTCTTCTTGTTTTTTCAATAGTAATCATATATTTATTTCGTGTTTCTTTATGTACTTTTTCACCAATTAGCTATCTATACATATATATATCTATATTTTTTGGAAAAAAATGCTAGGATCTAAATGATTGAAAGGCTCGCTGTTTGTTGGTTTGATTTTCAACGGCTCCCCTGGAAAAGGTTTGGGTGTGAGGTGTCTAAATGGAAACGTGTGAATTTTTTGATCCCCTGTTGATTGGTAGTAATGCTGGTGGATTTGGATGGGAACGTCCATGTGTAGCGCGAAAAATGGTCGACTACGACATGGAGGTATACTTTGGCGTTGCCATATTTGCAAACCCTGCTATGGTGTCAAGGGATAGTAGGTCAAAGGGTCCTTTGGCTTCTGGCGGTTGGCCTAATTCCCCGTAAGTGCGTCCCAATGGACGTTTTGTTAATTGGCAGGTTGGGCAGGTTTTAACCTTCTGTGTATATTGTGATATGCCTGGGTGGTTGTATTGTGTGTGTGTACTGTTTGTAGTAGTTGGTGGATGAGTGTTTTTGGAATTATGATTTTAGTTACACCTTTTCGGGAAACGGTTTGCAGTCCATTGTGATCAATGGTCAAGCTAGAATTTCCCGATGGGGAAGGCTGATGGTTCTTAATAAGGGAGGCGTCTAAGAAACCACAGAACGGGTTACGGGATAGGAGGTCCGCCTCATATTGTTGTGTTCCCTTTATGTAACGAACCTCATACTCGTAACTCGACAGCCGTAAACTCCATCGAAATAATCTGCCTGACGGGTTTTGATTGTTTTCAGCCACTGTAATTCGTGATGGTCAGAAAATATAGTGAATATTCTGCCCATCAAATGGACGCGGAACTTATCTACACTCTCAACGATTGCTAAGCACTCAAGTTCAGAGATAGAATAGTTTCGTTCGTGTGAAAGCAGGGAGCGGCAGAAATACTGGACTGGGTATTTTTTCCCATCAGGGTGAACCTGTTTGAAGATGCCTGCTATACCGAGGGTGGAGGCGTCACAGTACACCTGGCTTGGCAGGCCTTCTTTGTAAAGGTGTAAAATGGGGTGTTTTGTGAGGCTCTCTTTCAGACTAGTGAACGCCTTTTGGCATTTTTCATCCCAGACCCACATGACATCCTTTTTGAGAAGGTTGTTAAGTGGCGTCCGCAGGCGGGCGTAGTCCGGGATGAATTCATTATAGACGTTCACAGCGCCTAGAAAGGATTGTAACGTTTTGCGGTTGTGTGGTTGTTGGATGGCGTGGATGATGTCTGTGTTGCGTGTGAGTGGTGTGGTAGTACCAGCAGTGATGGTGTATCCTAGGAAATGTATGGACTGTTTAAAAAATTCGCATTTTGCGATGTTAAGTTGTAACTTTTCTACCTCGCAAAAGGCGAAAAATTGTCGCAGATGGTTTTGATGTTCCTCCAGTGTGTTGGAGAAAATGATGAAGTCATCAAAATAATGTGCCACACAGTCAAGTCCGTGCCTCTGTAGGATCTGACTCATGGCTATTTCGTAGATCTGAGGGCTGGTTTTCAACCCGAAAGGCAATCGAGTGGGCTGATATAACCCTTCGAGCGTGGCAAAGGCCAACAGTGGTCGAGAGTCGGGGTGTATTGGGACCTGCCAATACGCGGAGGATATGACGGCCGTGGAGAAATACTTGACCCGTGCGAGACGGTCGAGTATATCCTCGATACTTGGGAGGGGATGGATATCAGAGCTGATTAGCTCGTTCTCCTTTCTATAGTCAATGCAAAACCTTTTGGTCTTGTCGCGCTTGGTGACGAGAGTGACTGGGCTAGAGAAAGGTGAAAACGACTGCTCTATAATGCCATTTTCCAGCATTTGTTGGACCTGATTGCGGATTTCCTGTTGGTCGCATATCGGAACACGATATGGACGTATGGTGATGATTTTATTGGAGTTCGTGGGTATTCTTACTTGTGGGATTTTTAAGCATGGTACGCCGAATTTGTTTTGTGTAAATATGTGGTTGTATCTTTGTAAAAGTGTGGTGAAGTGAGGTGGATAGTGAGGACCGTGTGTTGTATTGTAGCATGTGTTTGGGGAATAATTTTATTGTGTTTTAGTGTGAGTGTCGCGCTTGTTGCGATGTACACGTGTGTGATTGTTGTGTGACGACGTGTGGTCACGTGTGGGCTTAGCGTGAGAGTTGTCCTGTTGTAGGGATACATTTTGTGCATTGTCGTTGTGAGTTGGAGCCGTTGTGGCCTTGTGAATTGAGGGCATATAATAAAGCCAATTGGCCTTAGTGAAAAATTTGTGTTGTGCGGGCGCGTAACTAGATTGGCATGTTGGCAATTGGGTTTGGACCAATAGTTGCGCGCATTGGGTTCCATGTGCGGAAGGTTTGTGTGCATGGTGAGTCCTTTGTGACATCGCTTGGCATTCCCAATACGTGCATTCATTGGTTAGGTTTGCAAAGTGATAGGTAGTGGGAGACAATAGGGCGTCAAGTTGGAACATAGTGCCTTTGTTAAAGTCTATGGTTATTTTAGATATTCGGAGGGTATCTATGCCGAGAATTCCAAATGGTAGAGGTGCTTCCACCATGTAGAAATTCTATTTTTTAGTTAGTTTACCTATTGTCAGGGGGAGGACTATTTTACCTATTGTGGGTACAAGACCGTTTTTTGCCTGTAGGTCTATAGACTGTTTTTTTAATTTTAATTTAGGGAGGTTAGTTTTTAGAATTTTATAGAGATTATGGGACACTATGTTCAAACTTGCGCCTGTATCAATTAAAAAAGGGGGTGAAAGTTCAGGGGTTAGGGACAGTTTCATAGTCAATTGGTAGACGCAAAAGGGTTGCTGCCTTCTTACCTCATTGACGAAAGGCCTGGGCGGCTTGTGCGTCTCTGGCTTGTTGTGGAGGTGTGGGACGCCGGGGGTGCTGTTGAGTTGGGGCTGTTTGCACTGCCCGCGCGTTCGCGTGTTGAGTTGGGGCTGTTTGCACTGCCCGTGCGTTCGCGTGTTGAGGTGGGGCTGGCCTATACCGGCATTCGCTGTGCCAATGACGAGCGCCGCGGAACTTACAGTTTGTTGGCGGAGCAGGTGCAGTCCACGCACCTGTTTTTCTGGGTGTGCTGGGGTATGGGCCCGACATGGTGGGCGGTTGTTCCTCGCGGTGTCGTGCAGTTGGTACGTTGGGCCCGTGGATCCGCTGTGCCAGTCGGAACCACTCTCCCAGGCTCTCAGGAGGTACCAGGCGGACCAGGCGCTGGTCGGAGAGCGGCAACCCCTCTGTCAGCGTCTCAAGGATCACCTCCTGTGGGAGTCCTAGTTGTAAACCCATGGCGGTTTTCTCCCGGTAATACGTCTCCAGGTCTGCCTGACCAGCGAGCTTCATGGCGAAGTATTTTGCGAAGGATGCCTCGCTGGATTCCGGATAGAGATCCGTGAGGGTTTGCCTCACCTGGAAGTAGCTCTGGGTGGCCAACCGAAGTTTCCTGAAGAATTCCAGGGGTTGGCGAGTCAGATAGCCCGGCAACCGGAGTAGCTTATCGGGGGCGTCCACGTGGGCGTCGTCCATTTTCCGGTCGTAAGACTGGAAGAATTGGCGGGCGCTGTAGGATCCATCGAATGATGGTAGTTCCGCCTCCGGGCGGTCGGACTACCTTGTCTGGGCGAGCAGGGTGGCCAACTGGAGTAAAATCCCCGCTAGAGGGCTAGCTTCGCTGCCGCCGTTGGTTTCCTCCTCTCCAATTACGCTGTCGTTAATTTTCGCTTCTGTGTTTTGTTCGTTTTCCATTTTATCCTGTCGACTCACTGTAATATTCGGGCCTTTTTGGTGGTTGATTTTGTGATTGGTTGTTTGTGAGTAAGTAGTAGTAAGTAGACCCTGTTGACTTACTTGGTGGTTGTGATGTGGGCGCAGTCGTTTTTGGCTGAATTAGTAAGGTTTTCTCACAGGGGAAAAATAACGAGGACACAGGATTGGATTAAGAAATAGGCCAGCGATCAAGGGAGAGAGAGGGGTTTAGACTATGGCCGTTTTTGATTAATTGGCTATGGCTGTTCACATATTGAACATTGGACTTATCTGGGTGCTGCTAACTGGGTGATGAGAAGGGCTTGGAGCGTACTGCTTGCTGCGGTGTCCAGCTCCTAACTGATTAACCTGAGTCCGAGATTTAACTCGTTTACTCTTCAATGTTTTCATTGGATGACTGTCGACTCGTGGCCGTCTCTCATTGGCTCTTAGCTAGTCCTGCTGGACTCTGATTGGATCTTAGCTATTCCTTTGTCTTTGTCTTGTTTTAACATGCTCCCGGAAGAAGAGGTTCTTGAACTCAGTTTTATGAGTTCCTGGGTAATAACTTTTGCTTCCTGGATAATGAAAACCTGCTAATGATCGTTTCTTCTCTGATGGCCTTTCTCCCAGATTTGCTAAGCCTAATTTTTATTAAAATCTTTAGATCATACATTGCATACATATTGTAGTGGGGTTACATCCAGTTATGTACAAATTATGACATATATATACTAGCGAATGTGTACCCGGGTTTTATCCGAGTGAAAGTTTCCGGAACACACAGAATATTATAATTATAATGAAAATAATATTCGTTACATTATATATTTATATAATATAGAAAATATATTTTTCGAGCAAACATCTCTACTCACTCTACTGAATAGAATTTTAATAAGATATAAATAAATGAAAATATCTAGAGATATACTACATGATCTTAGCCAAAAGGCCGAGAAACGATATTTTATATGTAAAATTTCTGTTTGATGAGGATGACAGAGCCAATATCTAATTATTCGTTTGGGCAGGTATGATAAGTTAACCCCCCACACTGATAAAACGGTGTTTACCTTACAACCCTGAACACTCGGATTTTCCTGGAAAATCTCTTAAAGATTTCTTGAAAAAGCCATGGTCCACCTGTGCTGTGTGCGCAGAAGAGCTTAAATTGACTTGTTCCATTATATGTATGTTCCATATGTAAATAGCTGTTTTCTTTCCTCTTTTCGCTCTCCACTTCTCCCATCCATATTTGCAAAAAAAAATCTTATTTTCCATAGGATTATTCAAATAATAATCTGTATATATTTACTATATGTATATAATATTTCTCCATTTTTACCCCTTTGTATATTTCCCACTTTCATAGGTTTCTCCGTCTTGTAACGCCAAGAATTATCCTCTGTAAGACCTGTGTGTCTTAATAAAGGCTTTTGTGTGGGTGTGATATTTTATATGTAGAGATGACTTGGCTTCGTGTGCCTTCTGCTCGAGTGAATCTTTCGCAGCTAGAATTTTGTTCCTGCCTACTAAAAATTATTATCTGGCTCCGCCCGTGGACTGCTTTAGTGAATATCCCCCCAAAAGAATTTTGTTTGTGTCAATCAAGCATGATACAGCAATATTGTCATTATCATTTCTGACTAAAAATATGGCTGCTTAGTACTATAATTTTTCTTGGTTAAAGTCCTTTTACTGTCCTTTTCAAAATTCAGCGAGTTTAGTTACATATTGAGGGCGTGCATAGCCGACAAACATATATATATGTTCCCGGCTTCGCCTGATTTTTACCCGAGTAAAAGTTTGCCTAACAAACATTTTTTAAAACGATTCTAGCAAACTTCCAATCCCTACTGAATCTATACTCGTCATACTCTCGATAATTTGAAAATTTTCCCGGTCCCTTGAAAAAATACTCGATAAGTTGAAAAAAATCAGTATTAATTGGTCCACTCGGTAATTTGAAGTTGAAGGAATAGTATCTTGCCACAAACGAAGATTTGTAAAAAACTGTATTTAGCGAATGTACCCGCCTTCGCCCGGTTTTTATCCAAGTAAAAGTTTGCCTAACGAACATTTGTTAAAACGAATCTAGAAAACATCCAATCCACCTATATATTGATTTATAAACGTTTATAAATATGATAATTGTTATACGCGTTTAAATATAATTTTGAAACACATAATATTTTGAAAACATTTATTATATTTTAAATAAGATATTGTCACTTTTGTGAATTTTATAATTAACTAGCGGACCCGCCCGGCTTCGCCCGGGTTTTACCCGAGTAAAAGTTTGTCTAACGAATCTCTCGATAAAGTGAACATTTTTTTCCCGGTCCCTTGAAAATACTCGATAAGTTGAATAAAATCAATATTAATTGGTTCCCTCGGTAATTGGAAGTTAAAGGAATAGTATCTTGCCTTGGAATTGTATCATTATTCTTGTATCGATGTACCCGGCTTCGCCCGGGTTTTACCCGAGTGAAGGTTTTTCAACGAATATCTCGATAAAGTGAACATTTTTTCCCTGTCCCTTGAAAAATACTCGATAAGTTGAATAAAATCAATATTAATTGGTTCCCTCGGTAATTGGAAGTTAAAGGAATAGTATCTTGCCTTGGAATTGTATCATTATTCTTGTTTGGATGTACCCGGCTTCGCCCGGGTTTTACCCGAGTAAAGGTTTGTTTAACGAATCTCTCGATAAAGTGAACATTTTTTCCCGGTCCCTTGAAAAAATACTCGATAAGTTGAATAAAATCAATATTAATTGGTTCCCTCGGTAATTGGAAGTTAAAGGAATAGTATCTTGCCTTTGAATTGTATCATTATTCTTGTCTCAAATAAATTGCCGTGTCATCCTGAATTTTGTCTTTCCTAATTTTCTACATTACAAAATCATCGTATCATCATGATAATATTTAGAGCAGATTGTTGAATTATAACAGATAAATTAGAATATTTATCTTGATTATTTCTAGGCGAAAAGTTATTTCAAAAATTTTATTTGCTAGAAACCTTCCCAGTACTATACTAAATAACTTCCCAAAGTTTCATGGCGATCCAATGAGTGGTTTGGTCAGGCATAAAGGACAAACAAACAGACATACACTCATTTTTATATATATAGATATCAAAAGTAATTTTCAAAACAAAAGAGGTGACTTGACATATTTCTGAAAACACACACACAGACAGATTCATTTATATATATAATATATATATATATATTAACAGTAATTAAACGTAACGGTAAGAAAATGTTGATTTTAAAATATTTTAATTTTAAAATATTTTAATTTTTTCATATTTTAAATATGTAAATAGAGTCTCTTAAGAAAGACCACCTAAAAACATGAATCAACTTGTTTCTCCTGTTGGTGGTCTCTCATTGAAGATTCTAATTGCTATTAAAGAATCTCTAATAGACCTTTAATAAGAGACTGCCTCTTGGAGAGACGGTGTAGCTACGAAATGGATATTCCCGGCTTCGCCCGGATTTTACCCGAGTAAAGGTTTGTCTAACGAATCTCTCGATAAAGTGAACATTTTTTCCCGGTCCCTTGAAAAATACTCGATAAGTTGAATAAAATCATTATTAATTGGTTCCCTCCGTAATTGGAAGTTAAAGGAATAGTATCTTGCCTTGGAATTGTATCATTATTCTTGTCTCAAATAAATTGCCGTGTCATCCTGAATTTTGTCTTTCCTAATTTTCTACATTACAAAATCATCGTATCATCATGATAATATTTAGAGCAGATTGTTGAATTATAACAGATAAATTAGAATATTTATCTTGATTATATCTAGGCGAAAAGTTATTTCAAAAATTTTATTTGCTAGAAACCTTCCCAGTACTATACTAAATAACTTCCCAAAGTTTCATGGCGATCCAATGAGTGGTTTGGTCAGGCATAAAGGACAAACAGACATACATTCATTTATATATATATAGATTTTTTTATTTTTTCACAATGAATTATATATATTAATTTAAAAATTCATTTTTGTTATCATCATCACATACAATGTAAGTTTTTTATATAAACAAACGATAATATACAACAGCAACAATGTAATTTGCATCTTCACTATTATAAAACAATAACAAATTAAATTAACAAGGTAAAAATATATTTTAACATTACATTTTAACATTTAACACAAAAACGTTACAATATTTTATTCAAATATATATTAATATTGAAATTCCAAGTTTTTTTTTTTGTCATTGGAATATTATATAACTAAATTCTCAAATTAAATTTATTATACTTGGAACACATTTTATGCATTGCTACAATTTATAAATATAATTTCACCAGATGCCGTTAGAGGCGCTGCTTGCGAGTGAAAGTAGAAATATTACAAATAAAATTGCAAAGAATATTTATTTCAATCCAAATTCAAACCAGAAACCTTCCCAGTAGTATAGTAAATGCAGTGGTACCTTGACATACGAGCGCCCCAACATACGAGTTTTTCGAGATACGAGCCGACGAGCAAGTGATTTTTTGCCTTCAGTTACGAGCGAAATTCGAGATACGAGTTCAGTTCGGTAGTAACGCGCAGTCGCGCCATCACGATCAGTTAGCAGCGTGCTTCCGCTGTGATAAGTTGTGTTTTGTATTCGCGTTTTGTATTGCGTTTACATTTGAAGTTTTAGTTCATTTATTTTTATAACCATGGATCGGAAGAAAGTTTGTAAAAAGTCAAGTGCTAAGAAAAAGATTATGAGTATTGAATTAAAACGTGAAATTATAGAAAAACATGAGCAAGGTGTTCGAGTTGTTGACTTGTCGAGGCAGTATGGCCGTAGAACGTCCATGATATGTTCTGTGCTTAAACGGAAGGAGTCGATAAAAAGTGTAACGCCGGCTAAGGGCTTTACGATGGTTACATTGGTTTTGAGGAGTCAGAGTAGGAGGTTATTTCTACAAGTGAGATAAAGGAGATCTTAGGAATGTGGGAGAGAGTTTCACAGTTCGTGGAAAAAAAAACACACAGAAAAAGTTGCAACAGGTCGTGCATCTGACCTTTTTAATGACACTTGCCTAACTCATTTCTGGAACATTCTGAGAGGGAGGAAGAAACAACCCCCCTTGGACATGTTTTTTTCTAAACGGCCTACAGGTGAAAGCGAGAAAAATGTAGCGAAAAAGGCAAAGACCAGTGAGGATATCTAATTTATTTCTTTACATTCTCTCTTTTGTTTTTGTGCAATAAATATTTGATATTTATAAATACGTTTTTATTATTTAAAACCACGTAACAAAAATA
Organism: Cordylochernes scorpioides; assembly: GCA_030710605.1. Lineage (NCBI taxonomy): Eukaryota > Metazoa > Arthropoda > Arachnida > Pseudoscorpiones > Chernetidae > Cordylochernes > Cordylochernes scorpioides. The sequence goes on along the minus strand of CP092876.1, from coordinate 47,647,367 downwards.
ACTGGGGTGACATTTTGGAGGTTGGAACGGATTAATGGTAGTTCAATTGTTTTGTATGGGGAAATTTGCTTCGAGATACGAGTAATTCAAGATACGAGCAAGGTTGCGGAACGAATTAAACTCGTATGTCGAGGTACCACTGTATATAACTTCCTAAAGTTTCACGGCGATTGAATAATCTTATCTTTTAAAAACATTCATCATCTGAACGAACTAACATTCATCGTGTAAACAAACCACGTGTTAATTAGCGCCCAAGCGGTGAAGGCTGGAACTAACGCTTTGTTGTTTTATATTATTTTAAAAAGCACATTAACCTTTTTAGTTTTTTGAATAGCCTATATGTTAAACGAAATCTTCAGCTACCTACATGCGAAATTTCATAATGATTTATTCTGTAGATTTTGCGCAACGCGATAACAAACATCGATTTTGGATTTCATTTTTATAGATATAAGGATTAAAATCAAAAATGGCATATTCACGAGAACACGAACGCCATATAGTGGAACAGAAATCAACTACACGTTGATTTAGCCTGTTCCCTGATATTTAGCCAACCCATCCTCGAACGCGTTTGGGGCTGTTGGCCCTCGTCAGCGTGGAGCAGGCTTTACCACTGGGGACAAAATATGTTTTGGCCAGAGGCTTCTTGAGGAACCAAGAAATGGGTATTTTAGAGCCAAACTTGCGTAAATACGCTAAACATGTGAAATAGTAATAATAAAATGTTTTACTTAATTTTTTGTTATTTTTTTTTCACACACATGTTGGAATTTGTTCTATTTAATTTATTAATCTATTTTATTATTATTATTTTGTTATTTTTAAATTGATTTGACCACGGACGTCTGGTCACGTGCCTATTTTAAAATGTATATATTGTGATGCAAAATAAAGTAGTTGTGAGTCACCAGTTAGTTTGTGTCGGCCTCATCCTTCTGTGAGTTGTCAGTTGGTACGCCCGTGGGCCAAGTACCGCATCCTCCAGAGAACACAGCCTCCCTCATCCCCTGGTCGCCGGCAGTTCGGATCTTCCCCTAAACAGAAACTCAACTATACAGTCCTCTATAGACGGCGGAGTGAGGTACAGCGGGTTGTTGCCTTTAGGTGAAACACCTCCTCCAGCCCAGGTTAAAACATTGTTGGTCCTAATCGAGCAGGATTTCAAAGAGGCTGAGAAAATTAGGGAAGAAGAAAAAGGAATTCTAAAGACAGAAAATTTGCATACTTCTGAAGAATTCTAAAGACGGAAAATTTGCATACCTCTGAAGAAATTAGGATTTGTTTGAAAGTTAAAAGTAAATTTGCAAATTTAACTAACTAAGTGAAATTTTGAAGTCTTAAAATAAAAAAGAGTCAGAAATTCCGAACTCTACTGCGATCATCTGCAACAAAGAATATAAGGGAAATCGAGGCGGAATTGGAAAAGGAATCTCCATCCCGTGAGACCATCAGGATAAAATTTGAGGTTTTGGAGACTAATGAGAACCAACTCAGAGATGTAAATTCACAAATTATGACTCTGATGTTGGAGGATGAAACAATAACTCCGCATGATCTGGAAAAAGAGCAAGATATGGTGGTCCAGTATAAAGAGAATTTCATCAAAACGAAACTTCGAGTGGCTGAATATCTCCAGTTAAAGGAGAATGAGCACCAAGGCCGAGGTAATCTGGACCCTACTGGGAGCGCCCAGGAAGGGGTGTCATCCTACAAACTGCCTAAGATGGCACTCCCGGTTTATGACGGCACATGCCTCGAGTGGTTGGGATGGTGGTCGAGATTTAAAATGATCCACGAGAGTGCAGTGTTATCGGAGGTGGAAAAGTTCCAGTATCTTGTACAGTCAATGAAGGCTGGTACCCGAGCGGATCGATTGGTCAGAAGTTACCCGCTAATCCCCGAAAACTATCCTAAGGTGGTTAAGGCATTGAAGGACCGATTCGGCGATAGTAACATCCTCACAGAGGTTTATGTCCGCCAACTGTTGAAATTGGTCATTAATAATGTAAGGAGGAAAAGCTTGTCTCTGGAGGGCATGTATGACCAATTATAATCCCATTTGAGATCCTTGGAGTCATTGGGGGTGACTGTCCGGCAAAATGCCTGTTTCCTATATCCTATGGTGGAGTCAAGTCTGCCAGAAGACTTGTTGAGAATATGGCAGAGAAGTGCACTGGCGGGGTATGGTGGAGACGAACTGGAACTCCCCATAACCATCGACCAAAGATTAGAACGACTTCTCGAGTTCCTAAGGAGAGAAGTGAAAGGGGAGCAACGGCTGGAATATATGAGAGAAGGGTTTGGAGAATCATCCCAAAGGAGGAACTATGGTAAACATATAGCCAGGATGCACGCCGCTCAGATAACGGAGGCCAAAGGTAGAGCGATTCCCCTGTGCCTCAGGTGTAAAGGAAAGCATTGGATCCAGGATTGCGCGGGTTGGCGTTCCATGACAGTGACCGAACGCAGGGATGAAATCAGAAAGTTTAACGCCTGCTTTCGATGTTTGCGGGTGGGTCATGTGATAGCAACCTGCCGAACCCAATTCCGGTGCTCGCACTGCAAGGGATTCCATCATACAGCTCTGCATCTACCAAGGCGGGTATCAATGGAAGATCGGGATCAAAGGGAAAGGCAAAACACTGAGGAGCCGCAGGTCTCGCCTGGTGAACAGGAAATCGCCTTATCAGGGATGCATGTGCGAACCGCAATCCCAACAGCCTCGTTGGCGACAGCTCGGGTTCGCCTGGTGGGCCCTCGGGGCGTGGGAGTCACTGTGCGGGCATTGCTGGATCAGGGGTCTCAGTCGTCCTTTGTCCATCGAGACCTCCTTCATCACTTGACTATTCCAGTACACAAGGTCAATGCACAGATCTTCGGGATTAACGACACCAAGGGAGAGCATGTTAAACAGATGGTATCCTGTTCGGTGGCGTCGTTGACGGAATCAGGATGGACTATGCCGATTCGGGCGCTGGTGGTGGGAAGAATGACTGGGATCCTACCTAGTCGGGATCTCCGCATCCCTGTGCCGTCCAGCTGGAAGACCTTGCCATTGGCAGACCCTCAGTTTGAGACAAGTGGCCGAGTGGATGTAATACTGGGAGCAGACGTATATGGAAGTTTGTTGCTTCCCGAAGTTAAGTATGATGAGAAGACCCAGTTATGCGCGCAGAAGACCCGATTGGGCTGGATTGTCTCGGGAAAATTACCAGGTGAAGGAGAAGTCGGCCCACACAGGGTGTACAATATTCGGGTGAATTATGAAGAAAACCTGGACAACGTCTTACGGCGCTTCTGGGAGGTGGAAGAGGTTCCCCTAAGACCTGCCAAGTCGGACGCAGATGAATTCTGTGAAGAATTATACAATACCAAGGTGCAAAGAACAGCTAGTGGGCGATATATCGTTCCTCTCCCATTTGACCCGCGGGTGCCAGTTCCTGAATTGTTTGGGGAGTCAGTCACTATTTGTGTACGACGACAACTCGCTTTAGAGCGACGGCTGGCAAGGGATGCACCTCTTCGAGAGGAATATTGTTCTTTTATGAAGGACTATGTGGAATTGGGACACATGACTCCCTTATCTGAGTCCTCCGCCATTGATACAGAAGGATGTTGTTTTATACCCCAGCACGCGGTAAGGGGAAATCAGCCAGATAAGAGCAAGTTAAGAGTGGTATTTGATGCCTCAACAAAAACATCGAATGGATGGTCATTAAATGATCGATTATATACTGGGCCAAAATTGCAGACGGACATCCTTACCATCTTGATGAATTGGCGCCGACATAAAGTTGTCATGGTGACTGATATTGAGAAAATGTACCGTCAAATAATGGTACGCCCCCAGGATGCGAAACGACAAAAGATCATGTGGAGAGAAAGTCCAGACGATAGACTGAAACCTTACCAACTAAATACAGTAACTTATGGAACCTCTCCTGCTCCTTTCTTGGCCCTTCAAACTCTATTACAATTGGCAAGGGATGATGAAAGAAAATACCCGAGAGCTGCAGAGGTCATAAGAACAGATACGTATGTGGATGATATATTAACTGGAGCGGAAAATTCGGTGGACGCTTTGAGTTTACAACAGGAGCTCATTGGCTTATTGAAAGGGGGAGGATTCTGTTTAAAGAAATGGGCATCGAATGACCCTGTAATTTTGGGCCAAATCCCCGAGGAATCACATTTAAAAAAGATCATGTTTGAAAATGTTGAAGTGATAAAGACGTTGGGATTAGGGTGGAACCCAGGGGAGGATTGTTTTATTTATGATTTACAAGATCACCATACGACGGAGGGGATAACCAAGCGCCAAATGCTCTCATTCGTGGCTAGATTATACGATCCTATAGGCTGGTTGTCACCTGTTGTTATAATTGGGAAAATCTTGATCCAACAGCTATGGGTTACGGGTGTAAAGTGGGATGAATCCTTGGATGGTTCTATAAGGGATTCATGGAGGAAATTTCGTGATGAGTTGAAATATCTCCGGGCATTGCGAATACCCCGATGGCTGGGCACAGGAGGAAATCAGGAGTTACAATTGCATGGCTTCAGTGACGCCTCGGGAGACGCATATGCGGCGGCGATCTACTTGCGGGTAGCGAATAAAGATGGCATCCGAGTAGGATTGTTGGCGGCCAAGACAAGGCTGGCACCCATCCATCGGGTCTCCATTCCCCGATTGGAATTATGTGCGGCGGTGCTGTTAACCCGCCTAGTCGTACATGTAGTGTCCGTATTGAAGCTTGACATCAAGGAGATAGTGTGTTGGACAGACGCTACCATCATTTTGAGTTGGATAAGGATGTTATCTAGAACCCTTCCCACTTTTGTAGGAAATCGAACAGCGGAGATCCAGGCCTGCCGTCATATCAAGGAATGGCGTCAAGTACCGTCGGTTGATAACCCAGCTGACATTGCTTCCCGCGGGATGATGGGTTCACAGTTGAGCGGCTCTACAATGTGGTGGAATGGACCTACATGGCTAGCGTATTCCCCAGAGATATGGCCCAAAATGCCTAAACTGTTAGAAAAGCAGGACGAGACAAAAGTATTGTCAGTCAATTTAAACGACGAAAAACCTATGCTGGTAACCATTGGAGAGCGGTGTTCCTCCCTGACTACTTATATTAGAAGAGTTGCCTGGATTTTTCGTTTTATCAATAATTGCCGTGATCGGTCAAGGAGGGTCCACACATATCTGACAACGGCCGAGTTAAGACAAGCACATGATAAGATACTCCTCGCCGTTCAGCTTTATTGTTTTGACGAAGATTTAAAGAATTTGCATAATCAAAATATTGTAAGAAAAACCAGTAAGATAGTGGCTCTAAATCCTTTTCTTGATGAGAGGAGCATTATCCGAGTCGGAGGCAGGATAAGATGGGCTCCAGAAATCTCCTATGATCAAAGACATCCTGCGTTATTGCCCTCCACAGGAGAGTTGAGTCAATTGATAATCAGAGATGCGCATTCCAGAACTCTACACGGCGGTGTGCATTTGGTATTGGCCACCCTTAGACAGAAATATTGGATCTTGAAGGCGAAAAATCAAATTAAGATATGCATAAGATATTGTCTGATATGCTGTCGCTACAATCGAGTCACTCAACATCAATTAATGAGTGATCTACCCAAAGAACGGTTGACCCCTGGAAAGCCATTTACAGTGAGTGGGGTAGACTACGCTGGACCCTTTAAAGTGAAATTATCGAAAGGACGGGGTCAAAGGATTGAGAAGGGTTACATCTGTTTGTTCGTTTGCTTGGTAACCCGAGCAATACATGTAGAGCTAGTCACTGACGCTTCAACGCCAACTTTTCTGGCTGCCTTTAAGAGATTTGTGGCGCGCAGAGGACATTGTGCGCAGATGTATAGTGACCAAGGCACCAATTTTGTGGGAGCAGCCAAACAACTGCGTACAGGGTTCTATATGGCTCGGGATCAGATGTCGGAGATCGCGGAGATATTGGCCAATGATGGGACGGAGTGGAAATTTAATCCTCCAGGTGCTCCTCACTTTGGTGGCCTATGGGAAGCCGGCATAAAGTGCTTCAAATATCACTTTCGCCGCATCATTGGAGAGGCCTTGCTGACTTATGAGGAGTTCCTGACCCTAATTGTCCAAATAGAAGCCTGTCTGAATTCAAGACCTTTGGGACCAATTAGTGGCGACCCCAATGATCTGGCTGTGTTGACACCAGCACATTTTCTACTGACATCTTCATCTTGTTGCGTCCCTGAGGAGGACTTATTGAGCGCTCAACTATTGCCTCGGTGGAAAATGGTCCAGAAGATGGTCCAACATCTGTGGAGGCAGTGGTCTACAGATTATATTCATAATCTGCAACAACGACACAAATGGAGAACGCCAAGGCCCAATGTGGCTACTGGTTCCCTGGTTCTTGTCCGGGAAGAACATGTGCCCCCCGCCAAGTGGATAATGGGGCGAGTGGTGGAGATCCATCCAGGCAAAGACGGATTGGTCCGAGTTGTGTCTATCCGCACCAAGGCTGGGTTACTCAAAAGACCACTGGTTAAGCTGGCATTGCTGCCTGTTCCCCACGAATTGCTTTGATGGTTCCCATCAACTCGGGGAGAATGTTGGAATTTGTTCTATTTAATTTATTAATCTATTTTATTATTATTATTTTGTTATTTTTAAATTGATTTGACCACGGACGTCTGGTCACGTGCCTATTTTAAAATGTATATATTGTGATGCAAAATAAAGTAGTTGTGAGTCACCAGTTAGTTTGTGTCGGCCTCATCCTTCTGTGAGTTGTCAGTTGGTACGCCCGTGGGCCAAGTACCGCATCCTCCAGAGAACACAGCCTCCCTCATCCCCTGGTCGCCGGCAGTTCGGATCTTCCCCTAAACAGAAACTCAACTATACAGTCCTCTATAGAAGGCGGAGTGAGGTACAGCGGGTTGTTGCCTTTAGGTGAAACACCTCCTCCAGCCCAGGTTAAAACACACACATATGGCCAATTCTGGAATAATTGAAAAATCAACGAATAGATTCCGATAGATGGCGCCAACTGTCAGAAGCTTTTAGTTGCACGATAAGGAGATGCCCATTTTTTAATTTATCCACCTTATCCCAGTACAATTTTACATTTGCACTATTTTGAAAAAAAAAAGAAATATATATGGTAATTTAAGCCAACAACCCCATATTGTATATAACTTATAAAAATATTTTAATGTTGTATAATAGAAACACATCTGTAAATAATTATACGCATTATTGACATGTGTCATTACATCATCATATGTAATGTACTTTGTACAAACTTAGGATAAATAAATAAAACTCTGTAATAGCTTAAGAGTTGAGCTAACGCAGAGATCGAGCATATAGCAGTCCCAAAACAACAAGGTCTAAAGATGGAAACTGCCACGGGGCTGATGCACAATTTCACCAGACGATCCACGCCCCTGTCGCATCTGTTGTAATGCAATACTTCTTTTCTCAGAAAATATATAAAAGGTCCCCGTCTTAACCTATAAATACAGTCTCTTGACAGTTACTTCACCATCTGCGTGAGCCCTCGTCGGTTGTATCCCAGGTCCATCTCATCCACCATGTAGACCAGTAAGAAATCTTCCATCTCCACTTTCGCTCCTAGTTCAACTTTTATCTGTTCACGGAACTTTCTTAGTGCAACTGTGTCTTCGTTTTTTGTGTGGACATTCCCAAGTTTTCCACTCTGCCTCGAACACGACTGCGTGTACTCTGTGAGAACTTTTAAAGGTCTTACAAGTTGCAGAGCGATTCTGAAAAACTCCCAATCCTGACTGTTCCTCTCGGTTAACACAGTATAGCGAGTGTCGACAGGGACTCACACCATAGTTTAAGTCGACCTGATACCTCACCACAGATTTAGTCGACAAGATTCAACAAGAGGCTACCAGACCTCACCATATATATATGGTAATTTAAACCAACTACCCTATATTGTATAATACTTATAACAAGATTGTCATGTTGTATATAGAAACACATCTATAAATAATTATACGTATGATTGGCATGTGTCATTGCATCACCATATGTAATGTACTTTGTACAAACTGAGGATGAATAAATAAAACTATGTAATAGATTGAGAGCTGAGCTAAGCAAGAGATCGAGAGAGAAATAAAAATCAACCCTAAAGAGAATTTGGCGAGTCGTTGCTATCAAGGTCTAAGGGTGCAGGATGCAGCAGACGTTCAAAGTCTAAATTCTCAGACATCTCCCCCCTCCCCTCCTCGGGAATGGTATATAAAAAACCTCGGTTTTAGCCCTAGACAGACAGTCACTTCACCGTCGGCGTGAGCCCTTGTCGGTCTTACCCAGGACAACCTCATCACCACGTAAAACAGTAAGAACTCTTCTTCATCTCCATCTTGCTCTTAGCTCGACTTCTATCTGTTCATGGAACTTGCCTACTTCAACTGTGTCTCTTCGATTTTGTGTGTGTGGACATTCCCAAGCATTCCACTCTGCTTCGACCACGACTGCCTGTACTCTGTGAAAACTGTTAACGGTTTTCCAAAGTGCAGAGAGGTACTGGAAAACTCTCCACGCCCTGACTGTCCCTCTCGGTTACCACACTTATAGCGAGAGTCGACAGGATGCCTCATCACAGATAAGTCGACAGGACCTCACCACAGAAGAGTCGACTGGACCTTATCACAGAAAGGTCGACAGGACCTTATCATAGAAGAGTCGACAGCACCTCTTATCACAGATTTAGTCGACAGGATGACCACAGCGAAGGAGACCACAACGAAGCAGACCACAACGAAGAAGGTAAGAAGCCTGTCCAGATGGAAGCGAGGAAGAGCAAAGATGGAGGAACCAAACCGCCATTCCAACAAAACGACCGAGCAATCTCTCCCCCAACAAGAGACTATATTTTAGGAGCAAGCTGTCAACACCCTAACGACACCGCCGAAAATCGCGCAAAATAAGCCGGTGAGAAGTTTTCCACCTTCGACCTTACAACGCAACCACCTTCCAGGCGACATGCCACCATCGCCAAACAGAATCCACAAGCTTCTACAAGCTCTACCTGGGACGCCTTCCACGTCATCAGGACAACAACCAAAGATCAAGTCTCCTGACTGAACAATCATAAAAACTGTGAATTTAAAAAAAAATCCACCTAACTCTCTCCTGATGCTCACAACTTGATTTTTCATAAATTTAATGTTTACTTTCACTGTAATCATTTTTAAATCAATTTTTATCATTTTTTTATCATTTCAATTCAAATTTTAAATATTTTATACCCTCATTTATCAATTTTTACTTTATTTTAAGCAATTTATAAATTTTAAGTCATTACTTTCAATTTTACATTTGAAAAATCATATTATTTTAATTACTCGAATCATAATCCTAAACTTATTTGTGTGTATTTTTAATATCATATTTTTATATCAAAACACCAATTTTTTAATCAAATACTCAAAACTTTACAAAATTCATTGTTATGTTCACTATTTATGTAAACGCCCCATTCAAATTATAAGTCACTATCACGCCATTGCTCTTTTACAAGGATAATTTTTGCACTACCATAATCAACGATTTAAAAATAAATATAGTCAAATTTTAATAAACATTGGTGGAACGCAATTTTTTTATTGCAAAAATCGAAAGATACAATATCTCCAAAATCACAACTATTCCGAATTATACACTGCAACACTTCACACATCACTTTTTCAAATTTGCCACCATCTTTTAGCGCGCGACTTAGCAACAAATCAACCTCGAGCCACACAAGCTCCATATCGTCGCCACTAAACGTGCCACATCCACTAACAGCCAAACTATCTCGATGTGTTTTGGACAACCACCACACATGACTAGTATATTTGTTATTCATGGTGAAACAGGTTAGATGCTGTACCAAAAACAAAGACTTCACGTGACACCTTTCCATTCAATTCACTCACTCGTGTCACACAGCGCATCACAACAATTTTTCTCACTTAACAGGCCACAAAGACGCCTTCATGCCTGTGACACAACTCATCCCAAAGCGTGTCCACGTCGAAAGTCGCACTTTTACTCACATCTAGACCGGACATCATTGAATAACATTTTTACTAAGTCCGCAACAACGTCGAAACGCAACACTTACGAACACCGAGAAAACTACCTCTTTCAAATACACCATAAAACTGCCAACAAACTTTCACCACTCTCAAAGGGAGTTTAACCAGTAAACCATTACCCTAACGTACATGCAAACCCTCAGAACTGTACTACAACAAGGATTTTCCAAAACGTCTGTTATCTGACAGAGCGCCCGCTTTTACCTCAGAAAAAAATCCGAAATTTCTAATAACACATGGTAGACAACCCCCAAATCTCCCCCTTCAAAAACATCGCACCCGGTCGTAAAAATGGACACCGCTAGTAACATACCAGAGGCTCCAGTGTCTCGTGACACCACCCCGCGTCAATAAATCCACCACCACTCTCCCCCTATCTCGCCTCCGGAAAATTTGGAGCGTGTCCCGCATCCCTTTTATATCACACCTTTTTAGCAGTCGATTTCTTAACCTAACTTTTAAACATTTAGATATTCGAATTTGAACATGACCTTCCTTAAATTGAACATTTTTGATATTTTGATCCTGTGTAAATCTCTAAACACAGTTCCCCATATTTACAAATCCCAACTTCTGGCCTGAACACGTTTCAAAAGTTTATTTCAATCATCCCTAGAGCATAATTACCCACGCAGGCACAAAGCGTCCACAACTCTCACAACTCAATTTTTTTAGCTCTAGCGGACTACAATCAACCATTGATTTTAAAGTCAAGTCAGATCACCTCTCTACTGTCGCTACAACAATTCTACTTATCGCATGGTTCAACCATATTAACGAACAACTTTTTCTTCAACAACTTTTCGACCCAATAACTCTACAATTGTGACAAAGCACTGTAACCTTATACAGGATCACAGGTGAAACTTTGCCTAGAAGACGCACAAGTCTATATCCTCGCTTTTGCACCTGGACCTAAGTATTTGATTGCAAGTGTAATACTTACAATTGCATATTCTTTAACCCCTAACCCTTTCCAACGCCCGCCAACAATCTCTTAGAACATCATTTTAATTTTTATCATCACTTTTTTTACACAAAGGTTTTATCTAAATTTCTCTTTTATAATGAATATCATAACTTTTAAATTGAACATAAGTTTTATTTTTTTATAATTTTTAGATATATCCAAACAAAACATCTTGTTATAGCCCTTTTTAACCCTCACAGTTTAAATTAATTAAAAAATATTTAATTACTTACCTGTGTTAGAGAGGCTTTACCCATTTAAACCCGGATAAACCCTTTCACTCCCGGGTTTCATCTATGGAAATTTAAACCAACAACCCTATATTGTATAATACTTATAACAAGATTGTCATGTTGTATATAGAAGCACATCTATAAATAATTATACGCATGAGTGACATGTGGGATTACATCATCATATGTAATGTACTTTGTACAAACTGAGGATAAATAAATAAAACTATGTAATAGATTAAGAGCTGAGCTAAGCAAGAGATCGAGAGAGAAAAAGAAATCAACCCTAAAGAGAATTTGGCGAGTCGTTGCCATCAAGGTCAAAGGGTGAAGGATGCAGCAGACGTTCAAAGTTTAAATTCTCAGACATCTCCCCCCCCCCCTCCTCGGGAATGGTATATAAAAAACCTCAGTTTTAGCCCTAGACAGACAGTCACTTCACCGCCGGCGTGAGCCCTTGTCGGTCTTAGCCAGGACCACCTCATCACCATGTAAAACAGTAAGAACTCTTCTTCATCTCCATTTTGCTCTTAGCTCGACTCCTATCTGTTCATGGAACTTGCCTACTACAACTGTATCTCTTCGTTTTTGTGTGTGTGGACATTCCCAAGCTTCCCACTCCGCTTCGACCACGACTGCCTGTACTCTGTGAAAACTGTTAACGGTCTTCCAAAGTGCAGAGAGGTACTGGAAAACTATCCACGCCCTGACTGTCCCTCTCGGTTACTACAGGTTTGACCCTCGGTTACCATATATATAAAGCAATAACGCGCCATCTATACATATAAAATAAAAGGACTTAAAAGCGCGAATGTTTATTTTATACATAAAACGAACTTCTACTGTCCTTACTGCGATGAAAAAATATATTGGGAGGGCTTTGCTCATCAGTGGTGAACCCTCCCAGCGGTTTCGCCAATTTAATCCACCAGACCGCGTTATTGCTTTGTGTTAATTTATTCCTAATGGCCTTGTCTTCATAGTTTGCTGAAGAGCATTGCTCGAAGCAAATATTTGAATGTAATTATACTGTCCTATAAGCTTATAGGATCCACGAACGCGTTTCGCGCTGTTGGCGCTCGTAAGTGTGGAGAAGACTGTAATCACTGCGACCAAAAATATTTTTGGTCCCAATGGCTTCCCGAAAATATTTTTGGTCGCAGTGGTTACAATTGGTAATATTTGGGATAACCAGGCCTCCTATGGTGAACCTTCTCAGCGGTTTCGACAGTTTAATCTCCTAGGCCACACTGCTATTGTATAAGGATGCATTAATTATATCAATAACAATTTTTTTTAACATGATATTAACTCTCTAACTATAAAAAAATCGCTCTTCTAAACGTATGTTTATTTAAAAATCAACAACAAATTAATGTTCTTACCGCAATATGAATGATATCGAATGACTGGCTCGTCAGTAGTGAACTCTCCCAGCGGTTGTACCAGTTTAAAGGCTCAGTAAATCATGCTTGAATTCAGATTTTATATAAATAATTGTTTTAATAAAACTTTAAAACATGTGGTAAAACAACCTCTTTTGACACAAAAATTAGTACGCCAACTATTAATTCTTGAAAATACATTTACAATTAATTTTGTTAATGACATTGCTTTCCGTTCGACCTTCGTTTAAACCCGTCCTCCTTAATGGCTTAGGGTGGTGGACCAATTGTGCCAACGTCACGAGAAACACCAAAAAGACTCTAGGTGAGAGAATTAAACGTACGCCATTAAGATCTGTATTAGAGAAATCTAGAGTATTAGCCCACAGTTACACATGTAATGGAATATTTAGAAGATAATTGAATCTAAAATTTTTCGATATAAAATATTCGATATCTCTATTCTAAAATACACCATTACAGAATAAGGAAATCAAAGATTACAAGGCTAATATCAATATGATTTCATAATGCGATCTAAAACTAATTTTTCTAGTACAGATAGAATAAAAAAATAAATAAATAAAATAAAAACCGATAATTAAAATCACGATCATATTCAATGCAAAAAAAATACTCAAACCAACCACTGGGCTAAAATCTGCACGCTGATTGGCTTATTAATATCATGGAATAGAAGAAAACCAATCAGTGAATGAATCAAATGGACACCGTAATAATACAGGCGTTTATTCAGAAAGACTAGAACATTAGTCCACAGTAGTAGATTTAATGGAGAAATCATATCTAAACCTGAATGCCTATATATAACGTAAATAATATAGATAACACTTATAAATGACTGCGGAGTATAATTATAAAGCTATACAACCAGTTTAACCGCATAAGTTTCTTTTTATTTATGAAAAATCATTTTTAATTTCAAAGATAAATAATTTAATATTTCTAACTTTTGGATGACGTATGAAAAGGTTGAAAATATGAAGAGTGGTGGTCTATATATGAATGGATGACGTATGGAGGGTGAAAAATATGAAGAGTAATGGCGAACGGAAAAATAAAAGTGTCCAGGAGCGGGAATCGAACCCACAACCTTCTGCTTACCGGGCAGGTGCCATGTCCACTAGGCTATCCTGGACGATATTTTTGCGTTCGTAACTAATATTTAAACTGACTAATAATACTTATAAATGACTGCGGCATATAATTATAAAGCTATACATCCAGTTTAACCGCATAAGTTTATTTTTATTTATGAAAATCATTTTTAATTTCAAAGAGAAATAATTTAATATTTCTAACTTTTGGATGACGTATGAAAAGGTTGAAAATATGAAGAGTGATGGTCTATATATGAATGGATGACGTATGGAGGGTGAAAAATATGAAGAGTAATGGCGAACGGAAAAATAAAAGTGTCCAGGAGCGGGAATCGAACCCACAACCTTCTGCTTACCGGGCAGGTGCCATGTTTTTATTTTTCCGTCGCCATTACTCTTCATATTTTTCACCCTCCATACGTCATCCCTTCATATATAGACCATCACTCTTCATATTTTCAACCTTTTCATACGTTATCCAAAAGTTAGAAATATTAAATTATTTCTCTTTGAAATTAAAAATGATTTTTCATAAATAAAAAGAAACTTATGCGGTTAAACTGGTTGTATAGCTTTATAATATAGATAACAGTTACGACATTTGCCTTCAGATTCGAATACATATATGTTTTAATATAATATATTATAAATATATATTATATCTTAGTGGTTGTATTTTTTTCTGACGTAAAGTAAAATATGATTCACATCCAACTGTCCTATACAAGTGAAAAAAATCTCTGAACTTTCATGTCGTCTATATAAAAGATTTTTTTTCTTACAAGGTCTCCCCCTCACTGTCCTAAATTTAATTTCAGTTCTCCAATCTTCTCGACATATTTATTCCATATTTTTAAATTTTAGAAGTAATTCTTTTCGAATTTTTAGTCAAAAAAATTTACGATTATTCAAATGATTCACAAATGTGAGGGGCTCTAAACCATTTCATTTTCTTACAAATAAAATCAAACTATAAATATATGTATTTCTCTATCTCTCTCTTTAAAATAAAACTATATGACTTCTATTGTAATAAAAAGCAGTGTGCATTGGTTTGATATTTAATTTAGCATATATCAATGTTTATATGTCAGAAAGCTACTTTTGAGTGATATATAGTCAACCTTTTATAATATAAATACAGTGGTCTTAAATATTATTAGAACCTGAACATATATATATATATATATATATATATTAAAAATGGCATATCCTGACCAGGAGCACTTGTGCTTTACAGAAGGCAGAGCGCCATCTGGATATGCCCCTTTTAATATTGATTTCAACACCTGATCTTTTTATCTTTTATACGAAGATTTGTAAATAAATGTATTTAGCGAATGTACCCGGCTTCGCACAGTTTTTATCCGAGTAAAAGTTTGCCTAACGAACATTTGTTAAAACGATTCTAGAAAACATCCAATCCACCTATATATTTATTTATAAACGTATATAAATATAAATATTGTTATATTCGTTAAAATATATTTTTGAAACACATAATTTTTTAAAATCATTTATTATATTTTAAATAAGATATTGTCACTTTCGTGAATTTGATAATTAATTTTTTCTTTTTTCTCAATGAATTATATATATTAATTTAAAATTTATTTTTATTATCATCATCACATACAATGTAATTTTTAATATAAACAAACGATAATAAAAAACAACAATTAGGGGCTCAAAAATCATTTATTATGGTTAGCAGCTCCGTAAATAAAAATATTTTCACAACAACAATTAAAGTTGCATCATCATTTTTATAAAACAACAGCAAATTAAATTAACAAAGTAAAAATATATTTTAACATTACATTTTAACATTTAACACAAAAACGTTACAATTTTTTCTTTAAATATATATTAATATTGAAATGCCAAGTATTTTTTACGTCATTGGATTATTATATTACTAAATTCTGAAATTAAATTTATTATACTT
The DNA here is from genome assembly GCA_030710605.1 of Cordylochernes scorpioides. Lineage (NCBI taxonomy): Eukaryota > Metazoa > Arthropoda > Arachnida > Pseudoscorpiones > Chernetidae > Cordylochernes > Cordylochernes scorpioides. The sequence goes on along the minus strand of CP092876.1, from coordinate 47,631,579 downwards.
GGAAAACATTTTAAGCATTGTTAAAATTTCTAAATATAATTTCACCTGACACCGCTAGAGGCGCTGCTTGCGAGTGAAAGTAGAAAATATGCAAATAAAATTGCAAAGAATATTTATTTCAAATCAAATTCAAATAAAGAAATCTTCACAGTAGTATAGTAAATAACTTCCTAAAGTTTCACGGCGATTGGATAATCATACCTTTTAAAAACATTCATCGTATGAAAAAACTAACATTCATCGTGTAAACAAACCAAGTGTTAATTATTAACCAATCAAATTCATTTATCGTCGCGACCAGTGCTGCGCCCAAGCGGTAAAAGGCTGGAACTAACGCTTTTTGGTTTTTTATTTTTTTAAAAAAGCACATTAACTTTTTTAGTTTTTTGAATAGCCTATATGTTAAACGAAATCTTCAGCTACCTACATGCGAAATTCCATAATGATTGAGTCAGTAGATTTTGCGTGAAGCGATAACAAACATCGATTTCGCATTTCATTTTTATAGATATATATATATATATATATAAATATATATATACAATACAATATACAATACAATGTATTTTTTATATAAACAAACGATAATAAAAACAACAATTAGGGACTCAAAAATCATTTATTATGGTTAGCAGCTCCGTAAATAAAAATATTTTCACAACAACAATTAAAGTTGCATCATCATTTTTATAAAACAACAGCAAATTAAATTAACAAAGTAAAAATATATTTTAACATTACATTTTAACATTTAACACAAAAACGTTACAATTTTTTTTAAAATATATATTAATATCGAAATACCAAGTATTTTTTACGTCATTGGAATATTATATTACTAAATTCTCAAATTAAATTTATTATACTTGGAAAACATTTTAAGCATTGTTACAATTTATAAATATAATTTCACCTGACGCCGCTAGAGGCGCTGCTTGCGAGTGAAAGTAGAAAATATGCAAAAAAAATTGCAAAGAATATTTATTTCAAATCAAATTCAAACCAGAAATCTTCTCAGTAGTATAGTAAATAACTTCCTAAAGTTTCACGGCGATTGGATAATCTTACCTTTTAAAAACATTCATCGTGTGAAAAAACTAACATTCATCGTGTAAACAAACCACGTGTTAATTATTAACCAATCAAATTCATTTATCGTCGCGACCAGTGCTGCGCCCAAGCGGTAAAAGGCTGGAACTAACGCTTTTTTTTTTTTAAAGCACATTGACTTTTTTAGTTTTTTGAATAGCCTATATGTTAAACGAATTCTTCAGCTACCTACATGCGAAATTCCATAATGATTGAGTCAGTAGATTTTGCGTGAAGCGATAACAAACATCGATTTCGTATTTCATTTTTATAGATATAAGGATTTATTTATTTATTTTATAGAATGAGAGAAAGCCCTTATTGATGACATAACCTTACAAATGTGACCCATGGTCTTACCTTCATCTCATTCTTGTGGAATTCCACAAACACTATATCCCACTTCCCTATATATGAAACAGTCAATAAAAAATAGCCCCTTGTAAAGTATTTAGGAATATATATCTATCATATTTCTCTACTAAGGAACTTTTACATCCAAACCACTTCCAAATGCACCTCAAAGAATATTCTGGAATTAGAAGAAAACCTTCTAGTGTTCATTTCGAAAGATAAGCAGGTAGAAGTGCGCCTACAATAAATGTGGACACGTATCTCAGAAATGTCAAGTCAGTTTCTCACATGATATGATTGTTGAAAAACTATATTTATTTATCAATGGGTGGTTCTAAATTATCTTTGAATACACACACCGACTTTTTAGACATTCTGTAGAGGTGCAAAAAGCTCTCCAATGATCGGCCGCTATCTCATTGAGAGACACGTGACATTTATAGAATTCTAAATAGATTCTTCTAGTAGAACCCTCCGACCTACACTGAAAGACCGTGTCAGGAGAGACCGTGTTTATCCGTGACGATATTTCCTGAAAATTCTACTATACATAGGTACCAGAAGAGGCACTTCTTTCTTAGAAAAAAGTAAACCATACATTTTTTGTCTAAATATTCGGCTATATCACTTCACCGGTTTCAACCACTATTCTGGCTTATTCCATAACTCATTTCATGCGGTGTTATGAATCCCATATGAAGGCCATACCCTGAAGCCTATAGTTACATTTGACAGAGCTGATGTTGTGACATATTCCCCTATATGAATCTGCATGCTTTATCCAGAGAAAATTGAGAAAATGTACTGATTTAATGTATTTTTAATCGGAGAGGTGTTCTTTCTAGCATACGAATTCCATCCTCCAGCACTATTACATTAATAATGGACATTTCTCTAAACAAGGTATTCCCAAAACTGTGTGTCATATATTGGCCATTTCTACAATCTAGATCGGTCTCACAATTCCACCTTTGGTAAATCCAAAACGTCCTCAATTCAGTTCCAGGATTTGATTTCATGATATCTAAAGGGGAGTTATACACACAATTATTAAAATCTTCCCAAAAAGTGTTTTCAGCTTTCAAAATGGTTTAGAAAGAATTTGGCTTAATTATAGATCAAATTTTAGTTGTAGGGAGTATATATTTAGCGTGATTAGAGAAATACTCTCTAAATAGGAACCATCAAGACCTGCGTTCATTTAACGTTAATATTGGATCGATAAATATATTATAATCTAAAATATGATTGTACAATTATTGTTTCAGACATAATTTTCAATCATATCCGCGTTCACTATCTAAAAATAATAAGGCGCCTATCTAGTGCTGCAAAACTTGGAAATAAGCTGATATCGCAATATGTTTAAATCAATGGACTCTGAAACTATTTCAAAGAGATAGGGAGAAATTTAAAAGGAACGAGATATCATTGATGAAATTTATAATTCCTTTCCTTTGTCATTTAAATCACATTAGGCTTCTTTTTGACTTTCATAAGATGTGGTGGATCTTTTAAAACTTTGAATCAATTTTAATTTGAACTCAATTCTTTTCAAACCTTTCAATTGAAGTTTAGAAATCATATTTTAAAATGAAAGTTTCGAAACTATTTCCTCTCAAAAAGATATCCCAAATATCTCAACCGTATGTTTTATTTGAAATGTGAAAGCGGAATATATTTTTGAGTTCTATGTTTTATATAATAAGTAGTTCTCAGGTTATTTTTAAAAACTATTTAAGCATCCAATTATGCCAATTGTCAATTCAAAAGGTGAGGGAGAGAGAGAGAGAAAAGAGGTAAACTAAAAGGAAAAAAGATAAGGGAGTTATAGAAGCCTATCTCTTTTTCGTGCAACTAAATGTTGCTCTTGGAAACTCCACCTATCGTAATAAATATCAGCGAGATCTCGTGTATGTAGCCAACTTTTCTTGTTAAGGTAATAAAAGGTTTTTAGCTACGTATTTACCAGAAATAAAAATAATAACTTCTAGCTAATACTTATTCCGATAGATAGTGGTCTTCCATCAGCAACACTTAGTTGATGCATGATCAGGAGAAAATGCGCTTCTGTTATCTATTCAGATATCTGAATTCTGTATATTAATAAATCATTGAGGGTTTGGTTGATAAATGGTATAAACCGTCGATTTCCCACAGCCAAAACCCGGGATCGAAATCAGATTTTAGTAATTTTTTTTTTCTGTAAAAGAATTGTTTCAATGGTCCCCGATTCTTATAAATGTTCATCATCACCATGTAGGGATTGTGTACTTTACCTACTTTTTACTCAGAGTATAAATATTAAAAAACACCCGACTCTTCCCGACCAAGACCTTATCCCATTGACTATGCAATAATAATTGGGATAGCAGAAATCTATAACGATCTATATCATCTATCACATCCATACATTATAAAAACTTTCCAATATATATATTTTTTTCTTTATTCAAAATGTATATACAAAAAGATAAATAGTATTCTCTCATAAAAAAGTATAGGGCGCTTTCGATAGCTATTTTAAACTTAAATGAAAAAAATAAATATATATCACTTATCATAGATTAAATTTTATTTCACCTTGATATTGTTTTTTGCCAATTTTTCAGAAAATTTGTTGTGGTTTTTTTTTCTAAAAGTGGCATTTTGAAATAGGTGCAAATAAGATAGAGTGAATAAACAACACCAATATATGCATATAGGTTGAAACCATCTCTTGATAAAAAATATCTGATAGATTGAGCAGGCCATCAGCAGTTTATAATTGCATGTAAAGTAAATCTAAAATTAAAAAGGCATATATTGGATCAAAATATAATTTATTTTACCAATATTTCAGTTGGCTGAACGCCAACCTTTATCAAGGTGTTATAACATTTAAAAGTGTGTCAACAACATATTCAGCGCCACATAACGTCAACAGAATCAAGTTTTAAAAATATTTTGTTATATATTTTTTTTTTCAATGGGGAGAAAAAAATGTATATATATATTTATATTATGGACAAAATAAATTTTGTAAAATATGGGTGTGAATATTTTGAAAATTAACAATAACGCCTATTTTATATTTAAAATTATTTGTACTATGTGTAAAACGATATTTCGTATGAAAAACAAAATAAAAATAGCAAAATATATATAAAAGAAAATGTTAAACTAAAATTTTTACCGAAAACACAAAGCGCAAAAGATATTTGAAAAGTTGGTTAAAATAAAATATTAAAATAAATTTAAATGTAAAATTGTGAAATTTGAAATAAAATATAAGTGAAAATGGGAAAATATTTTTAAAAATGATATCACACAAATAAAACATTGAAGACATTGAACTATCAATATATATAATAATACATATATATAATGTTACGATGTACTAGAGCGCCATCTGTTTTCAAATTATAAAACTATTTTAGAGGCGTAATATTCTTTTTAAAATAAAACAATTTCTACTGTCCTTACTGCGATGGAAAAATTAAAGGGAGGGCCTGGCTCATCAGTGGTGAACCCTCCCAGCGGTTTCGCCAGTTTAATCTACCATACCGTTGTTATATTGCATTTTTGGAACTTCCTTTTATAGGTGACTGTTGTAAGACTCTTGGAATGGGTATTTTAGAAGAACTATGGACATAAGCTTTTAGGACAGCAGAATTAAATATAATTATAAATATATAATATGCTCAGTACATCGTAACATTATTGTTCTAATAAAAGACACAATTTGATATTTGCGGAAGAGCGATTGCTCGAAGCATATTATATATTTATAATTATATTTAATTCTGCTGTCCTAAAAGCTTATGTCCATAGTTCTTCTAAAATACCCATTCCAAGAGTCTTACAACAGTCACCTATAAAAGGAAGTTCCAAAAATGCAATATAACTGCGGTATGGTAGATTAAACTGGCGAAACCGCTGGGAGGGTTCACCACTGATGAGCCAGGCCCTCCCTTTAATTTTTCCATCGCAGTAAGGACAGTAGAAATTGTTTTATAACTTGAATCATGAAAATTTCTCTTATAGAACTGTAAAAAGATTATAAAAACGAAGAGAAAATTATTTATTTTTACTATACATGGGCTACGAGCTTTCGGGCAGCCTCGTAGTACCTGTAGAAGGGCGAGGCTGCCCGAAAGCTCGTAGCCCATGTATAGTAAAAATAAATAATTTTCTCTTCGTTTTTATAATCTTTTTATAGAAATTGTTTTATTTTAAAAAGAATATTACGCCTCTAAAATAGTTTTATAACATATATATAAATTAAGCGTGTGATTGTATTTGAAATAAACTTAAACGATGTTACATAAAAAGAGTTGCGGCGATATATTATCCCGTCTTTCTAAATTGTCGAAATCCGCAATCCGTTTACCATGATTACCATGGATGTTACATAAATTTAAAGAAAGATATATAAAAGGAAAATGCATTTTAAGCATTAAAACATTTTTATGTGCTTCTAAATGTGTACCTCTCCCTATAAATTTAATTGAAATATAGACCTAAAATATCGGAAATTTGAAGTAATAAAATGGAAAATTAAACTGTAAATATTTTATGACGATCTAAATTGCGAATACATCTCTGGTAGTTCAATTTTCCTATTTATACTATCTTTGTCTTCTGCGGAGGTCCAACTTTCCAAAAAAAATCGTCAATGTATCGGCAATATATTCCAAAAATAATCGGCAATCGGCAAAGTAAATATGTTTATCAATTTTAAATATATCAAATATTTGCGCCCAAATTAAATTCATATATATTCTTTAGATTATTAATCATCTTTTAGACAAAGGGGTCTGAAAATTCTCTATTATCTATTCATCAACGAAATTGATCGTAAATAAATTCATTAACATACTCATATTCGAAACATTGTAGCTATAACTTTTAAAAATATCGAATAAATACTTAGCTGAATATCAGCTGTTTTCACACATAAATATAGCTGTAGTGTTCGTTCTTATTTGATAAAGTGATCACTTAAACCCATTTGTTTTTCAAAATGTAACAGCAAAATAAATGTCCTTCTTTAAAATCGATCACCATTCTATAAGGAGGTATTTTTTTTTTGTCGGGAATCCTACACTGCTTTTACAAATTTCATGTTAAGATAGCAAATCTTTTAGCCCACATTTATCAATATTTGTGCTACCTTGATGAATAAAGTGTAATTACTTCCCAGACGAGGAATTATGTCGGAGCCTGTGAGTAGTGGGAAAAAGAAGATTTAAATCTAGCGAATTATACGTTATACGCCAAATTGTAATCAAGAAGGATCATTATCTGGGTCCTAATTCATGTCATAATTAGCTCCTCCTAATTCTTGTTCATTAATTTCATCTCCGTAATTAGCTGTCTTTTACATCTTCATTTCACTACGTGTTTAGGGATAAGCTCGATTCAATCGAATATAAAGCGAGCTACAGCAAATTTGAGAAACAAATATGTTTTAGATTATTTTTCATATTCTAAAGGACCAGGATGGCTTTCGTATTTAATGTTCACTTTGACCAATAATATAATTGACTTGCTGAAGTATCTTTCGAAATTGAATACATAATGATAGCGCATTCAATCCTGAGCATTGATAAAAATTATGTATATAAAAGAACGGTATATATAATGAACTTTATTTCCGATAAAATTATTAAGATTTTTACGAAGGAGTCTTTTATTTGCAACTATATAAATTACACGACTTCGTTCGGAATATTTCCAAATGAATGTTTGCCTCTTTATGAATCATCTAAATATATTTTAATTATATATAAACAGGACGAGAGAACTCTGGCATGCCTGCCACAGGTTAATTCGGAACAGAACCGGCTGTCTTTTATTTGAATCGAAATAAGAATTTATCCTATCATAGGACTAATTTTCATATTTCTACCTCGAAACTATGACAGTGACTCCCTCAAGACTAATCTCTATATCGTTTTAAATTTTATCCCGAGAGGGATTAAATGTTTTAGAAACGTCTGAGGAGCAGACACACAGACCTTTCATCTCTAGACTTACGTCATAGATAAACGTCATCATCAGCCGGCAACCGGTAGGCAGTCCTGGATCTTTCCCGTTGGTCTCGAGGACCGCGCCATCACCATCTCCTCAGCGGCGAAGCATGTGATCTACGTTTTCCTTGTAGATCGCGAAATGCGTGGTGTCGCTGGAGACCCGCTGGTGATTCTCCACCAAACTCTGTAGCAGTGGCAGAGGCGCCATATTCATTGTACATTGTGTTATGTGTGTATATATATAATTAGAATTTTAAAATAGTGCAAACTGTACACATTTTCATCACATCTTTGTCATAATTTCTCTTTGTTAAGAAACGATACTGGAGCCACTGGAGCCTAGCTACCCTTATCTCACAAATACACTGGTCCGCAAAATTAAAGGAACAACATATTTTTTTCATTTATCTCAAATTTTATTGAACATTTATCAATGAAATTTTATACACAAATTTATTATTCCATTATTGATTAGAATACCCGAAATAAAAGAATTCTAACACGTATTTTATGCAAATTAGTCGGTCAAGCAATGATCTTCTTGCAGTCAGTGCATAAATATCTTGGATATTGTTGTTAATATGGGGTGTGATCGCCTTTAACTGATAGACAGGCTCTACATCGGTGACCCATACTAAGAATTAGGGAGTTTATCAGCTCCTGTGGAATCAACGCCCATCCTTGTGTTAAGGCTGTTTCTAGCTCATGAGTGTTCCTAGGAGGGGGTTGGAGGGATGAGATCCGCCGTCCTAGGTTGTCCCATACATGCTCAATGGGATTTAGGTTTGGGGATCGAGCTGGCCAATTCATCCGAGCAATTGCATGGTTTTGGAGAAAAGTGTCGACCACACAAGCCCTATGTGGACGGGCATTATCAACCATTAGAAGAAAGTTTTCTCCCATTTCTAATGATTGAGGCATCACATATGCTGCCAAGATCTCGTCCCGATACCTTTGTCCAGTCAGGGTTCCTTGCCGAAAAATGTGGAGTGCTGTGTGACCGCCCAAGAAGATTCCAGCCCAGACCATAAAACATAGGCTTCTGTAGGGATCCCTTTCAACCATATTTCGGGGATTATTTCTGGTTCCTACCTCTCTCCAGACAAAGACACGACGATAATAGCTGTTTAGAGAGAATCTGGACTCATCAGCGAACATTACACGGCTCCATTCACCTGGATTCCAAGCGACATGTTGTCTGCGCCAAAGTTCCCTTGCTCTCTTTTGAGGTGGTGTCAACGGCACACAAATTATGGGTCGTCGAGCATAGAGGCCCTTCATGTGAAGCCTTCTGCGTATTGTATCAGTTGAAATGGGAGAAAACTTTCTTCCAATGGATGATAATGCCCGTCCACATAGGGCTGGTGTGGTCGACACTTTTCTCCAGAACCATGCAATTGCTCGGATGAATTGGCCAGCTCGATCTCCAGACCTAAATCCCATTGAGCATGTATGGGAAAACCTAGGACGGCGGATTTCATCCCTCCAACCCCCTCCTAGAAATACTCATGAGCTAGAAACAGCCTTGTCACAAGTGTGGGCGTTGATTCCACAGGAGCTGATAAACTCCCTAATTCTTAGTATGGGTCACCGATGTAGAGCCTGTCTATCAGTTAAAGGCGATCACACCCCATATTAACAACAATTTCCAAGATATTTATACACTGACTGCAAGAATATCATTGCTTGACTGGCTAATTTGCATAAAATACGTGTTCGATTTCTTTGATTTCGGGTATTTTAATCAATAATGAAATAATAAATTTGTATATAAAATTTCATTGATAAATGTTCGATAAAATTTGAGATATATGGAAAAAATACGCTCTTCCTTTAATTTTGCGGACCAGTGTACTACTTGATAAGTTAATTTTAAAGTTAATTATATATAGAAGACAAAACTCTCTAAATTACTTTGAGAGAAATATACTCTGGTTGAAATTTTTCTCTTTAATGAAAAGATTATGTGATATAGTGCTTGAATTTTACGAGATGATTTAAAAGGCTAAACACAAAGATATATTACGAAATTCGTGAAGAATTCATCGAAGCTAAAAGTGCAAAAAATATTCATTTTTAAATTATGAATGAGACTTCTTAGGCATCCTTCCTTACCACTCTAGTAATCAGAAATAAAATTGGGGACCTCACTTGGGCGAACTGCGAAAATACCTTCCAAGGATAGCATAGAGGGGTAAAAAGTCCATTAAACTTGTGATACCTCATATTTTACATACGCCAATAATTACCACAACTCTAATATAAGATATTATATTGATTATCTTAGTTATTTTTCTATAAATTGCCAAGTAATATTCTATGGTGGACTATTTGGTGAATAATCACCATTTATGTGACTCCATGTCATCAATTTATTTGTAAATATATCCTTTATATCTATAAAAAAATGAAATTCAAAATCGAATTTGTTATCGCGTTGCGCAAAATCTACAGAATCAATCATTATGAAATTTCGCTTGTAGGTAGCTGGAGATTTCGTTTAACATATAGGCTATTCAAAAAAGTAAAGAGTTAATGTGCTTTATTTTTAAAATATAAAACCAAAAGGCGTTAGTTCCAGCCTTTTACCGCTTGGGTGCAGCAGTGGTCGCGACGATAAATGAATTTGATTTGTTAATAATTTATACGTAGTTTGTTTACACGATGAATGTTAGTTTGTTCACACGATGAATGTTTTTAAAAGGTAAGATTATCCAATCGCCGTGAAACTTCAGGAAGTTATTTACTATACTACTGAGAAAATTTCTGTTTTGAATTCGATTTGAAATAAATATTCTTCGCAATTTTATTTGCAAATTTTCTACTTTCACTCGCTAGCAGCGCCTCTCGCGGTTTCTGGTGAAATTATATTTATAAATTGTAAAAATGCTAAAATGTGTTCCAAGTATGATAAATTCAATTAGAAATATAGCATTATAATATTCCAAAGACGTTGTAGAAAAACTTGGCATTTCAATTAATATATATATAGTTACGACCGTCTTTCCTCATCGGCCTCAGTCACGGATGCGCGCGCATCATCATTATGATCATTATCTAATGATAATAATAATAATTATTATTATTATCAATATATATAGTCACGACCGTCTTTCCACCGTCAATTCCTCATGTCACGGATGCGCGCGCATCATCATTATGATCATTATCATTATCTAATGATAATAATAATTATTATTATTATTATAAAGCTATACAACCAGTTTAACCGCATAAGTTCATTTTTATTTATGAAAAATCATTTTTAATTTCAAAGAGAAATAATTTAATATTTCTAACTTTTGGATGACGTATGAAAAGGTTGAATATATGAAGAGTGATGGTCTATATATGAATGGATGACGTATGGAGGGTGAAAAATATGAAGAGTAATGGCGAACGGAAAAATAAAAGTGTCCAGGAGCGGGAATCGAACCCACAACCATCTGCTTACCGTCCAGGATAGCCTAGTGGACATGGCACCTGCCCGGTAAGCAGAAGGTTGTGGGTTCGATTCCCGCTCCTGGACACTTTTATTTTTCCGTTCGCCATTACTCTTCATATTTTTTACCCTCCATACGTCATCCATTCATTTATAGACCAATACGCTTCATATATTCAACCTTTTCATACGTCATCCAAAAGTTAGAAATATTAAATTATTTCTCTTTGAAATTAAAAATGATTTTTCATAAATAAAAATAAACTTATGCGGTTAAACTGGTTGTATAGCTTTATAATTATACGCCGCAGTCATTTATAAGAATAATTATTATATTATTATTATTATCAACATATATAGTCACGACCGTCTTTCCACCGTCAATTCCTCATCGCTGTCACGGATGCGCGCGCATCATCATTATGATCATTATCATTATCTAATGATAATAATAATAATTATTATTATTATATTATTATCTTCTATCTTCTATCTATATATCTATATATATAAAAATATATGTATGTGTGTGCTCTGTTTGTCCTTTATGCCTGACCAAACCACTCATTGGAACGCCATGAAACTTTGGGAAGTTATTTAGTATAGTACTGGGAAGGTTTCTAGCAAATAAAATTTTTGAAATAACATTTCGCTTTAAAATAATCAAGATAAATATTCTAATTTATCTGTTATAATTCAACAATCTGCTCTAAATATTATCATGATGATACGATGATTTTGTAATGTAGAAAATTAGGAAAGACAAAATTCAGGATGACACGGCAATTTATTTGAGACAAGAATAATGATACAATTCCAAGGCAAGATACTATTCCTTTAACTTACAATTACCGAGGGAACCAATTAATATTGATTTTATTCAACTTATCGAGTATTTTTCAAGGGACCGGGAAAAAATGTTCACTTTATCGAGAGATTCGTTAGACAAACCTTTATTCGGGTAAAACCCGGGCGAAGCCGGGTACGTCCGCTAGTTATTAATATATATAGTCACGACCGTCTTTCCTCAATTCCTCATCGCTGTCACGGATGCGTGCGCTCAGGGAGGTCACGTGTTCGCCGGCAGCCAAACGGGCGCGCGCCGCCGGCATTACGTCATAGATTATAAAAACAATGTAATATGGCAAAAAAAAAAAATAGTGTTTGATAAGGCACAATTTGGATTATCTACTTATATAATTGCCTTATTCTGTCTTTGTGAAGTTCACTGTGTGAAGTTCACGAATAGATTTTGGTCAGAATGGATAAAATAAAAAAAGTGTCAAGGGATGGGAATCGAACCCACGACCTTCAGCGTACCGGGCAGATGCCATGACCACTAGGCTACCCTGGACATATTTTTCCGTTCACATTTCTATTTTTATATTTTCAAGACACACACAGTTTGGGGCGGGACGTTTCACAAAAGAGACATCCACGGCGCCAATTTATAATTGTAAGGAATAGTATTTTAATTAAAACATTTTTAAAATATATACGCACTCGGGTAAAATCCGGGCGTTGCCCGGGCCATTCGTCTAGTATTAATATATTTTAAAGTAAATATTGTAACGTTTTTGTGTTAAATGTTAAAATGTTGTAATGTTAAAATATATTTTTACATTGTTAATTTAAATTGCTGTTGTTTTATGAAAATGGAGATGCGAATTTATTTGTTGTTGTTGTTTTTTTTATCGTTTGTTATATAAATAAATACATTGTATGTGATTATGTTAACAAAAATCAATTTTAAATCCTTATATCTATAAAAGTGAAATCCAAAATCGATATTTGTTATCATGTATCGCAAAATCTACAGAATAAATCATTATGAAATTTCGCATGTAGGTAGCTGAAGATTTCGTTTAACATATTTTTTTAAAATAAAATAAAACAAAAAAAGTTAGTTCCAACCTTTTACCGCTTTGGCGCAGCACTGGTCGCGACGATAAATGAATTTGATTGGTTAATAATTAACACGTGGTTTGTTTACACGATGAATGTTAGTTTGTTCACATGATGAATGTTTTTAAAAGGTAAGATTATCCAATCGTCGTGAAACTTTAGGAAGTTATTTACTATACTACTGGGAAGGTTTCTGGTTTGAATTTGATTTTAAATAAATATTCTTTGCAATTTTATTTGCAAATTTTCTACTTTCACTCGCAAGCAGCGCCTCTAGCGGCGTCAGGTGAAATTATATTTATAAATTGTAACAATGCTTAAAATGTTTTCCAAGTATAATAAATTTAATTTGAGAATTTTGTAATATAATATTCCAATGACGTAAAAAAAACTTGGAATATCAATATTAATATATATTTAAAGAAAATATTGTAACGATTTTGTGTTAAATGTTAAAATGTAATGTTAAAATTTATTTTTACATTGTTAATTTAATTTGTTGTGGTTTTATAATAGTGAAGATGCAAATTACATTGTTGTTGTTGTTTATTATCGTTTGTGTATATATTCCGCTTTTTGCGCCCATCGGGGCTCAAAAATCATTCATTTTGGTTAGCAGCCCCATAAAATAAAGATATTTTCTCTTATCGTTTGTTTATATAAAAAAAACTCACATTATATGTGATGATGATAAGAAAAATGAATTTTTAAATTAATATATATAATTCATTGAGAAAAAAAAGAAATAATTAATTATCAAATTCACAAAAGTGACAATATCTTATTTAAAATATAATAAATGTTTTCAAAAAAGTATGTGTGTGTTTAAAATTTATATTTAAACGCGTTTAACAATTATTAAATTTATATACGTTTATAAATCAATATATATGTGGATTGGATGTTTTCTAGAATCGTTTTAACAAATGTTCGTTAGGCAAACTTTTACTCGGATAAAAACCGGGCGAATCCGGGTACATTCGCTAAATACGGTTATTTACAAATCTTCGTCAAATTACCGAGTGGACAAATTAATACTGATTTTTTTTTTCAACTTATCGAGTATTTTTTCATGGGACCGGGAAAATTTTCAAATTATCAAGAGTATGACAATTATAGATTCAGTAGGAATTGGATGTTTGCTAGAATCGTTTTAACAAATGTTTGTTAGGCAAACCTTTACTCGGTTAAAAATCAGGCGAAGCCGGGAAAATATATATATGTTTGTCGGCTATGCACGCCCTCAATATGTAACTAATCTCGCTGAAATTTGAAAAGGACAGAGTTAAATCTGGAAGATTTTTTTGTCGCACTTTAACCAAGAAAAATTATAGTACTGAGCAACAATATTTTTTTAGTCAGAAATGATAATGACAATATTGCTGTATCATGCTTGATTGACATAAACAAAATTCTTTAGGGGAATATTCACTGAAGCAGTCCACGGGCGGAGCCAGATAATGATTTTCAGTAGGCAGGAACAAAATTCTACCTGCGAAACATTAACTCGAGCATAAGACACACGAAGCCAGGTCATCTCTATATATGAAATATCGTTTCTCGGCCTTTTGGCTAAGATCGTGTAGTTCATCTCTAGATATTTTTTATTTATATATATCTTTTTAAAAATCTATTCAGTAGAGAGAGTGGATATGTTTGCTCTAAAAATATATTTTATATATTATATAAATATATAATGAAAGGAATATTATTATCATTATTATCATAATATTCTGTGTGTTCCGGAAAATTATTATCAATAATATTCGTTAGGCAAACCTTCACTCGGATAAAACCCGGGCGAAGCCGGGTACACATTCGCTAGTTAATATATATAATTCATGGAGAAAAAAGAAATAAAATTGATTATAAAATCAACAAACGTGACAATAGCTTATTAAAAATATAATTATGTTTATAAAAAAATATGTTTTAAAAATACAAGGTATGTCCCATAAGTTACCGGACTGGGTCCATAAAAAAAAAAGGTAAGATTTTATTAAAAAAAAAATTATTAAAACTTTTCAAAGTAATCCCCTCTTGCTTCAACGCACCAGTGCCATCGTTTCTCCCAATTGTCGAAACAGTTTTTATAAGCCTCTTTTGGAATGTTCTTCAATGCTAACGGCGATTTTTCTATTATGTCATCCCTGGTGTCAAAATGTCTTCCTTTTAGAACTGCTTTAAGTTTGGGGAACAGGAAAAAGTCATTTGGTGCGATGTCTGGGAAATAGGGTGGTTGAAGTAGGATTTGTGTCCCGTTTTTCGCCAAAAAGCTAGTCATCAAGTGCGCTGTGTGAGGGCGAGCATTGTCATGGTGTAGGATCCAGCCACCATTATTCCATTTTTCTGGCCTTTTTTTCGAATCGCTTCCCTTAGACGGCGAAGAATGCCCAAATACATATCCTTGATAACTGTTTGGCCTGCAGGAAGATACTCGTGATGAAAAATGCCCTTTTTATCCAAAAAAGCGACCAGCAACACCTTGTTTCTGGATTTCAATAATCTGGATTTTTTTGGGTCTAAGCTCACCCTGACATCTCCACTCGGCAGATTGATGCTTGGTTTCAGGATCATAGCCATAGACCCATGTCTCGTAGCCTGTGATTATCTTGTCTTTCCATTCCGGATCCGTTCTTGTCATTTCCAACATGTCCTCACAGGTTGCAAGCCGACACAGTTTTTGCTCATTAGTGAGGAATCTTGGGATGAATTTTGCAGGAGTCTTTTTGATTTGGTTACGATCCTTCCAATCGTTGTTTTAGAGATGCCTGTGTCTTGCTCTAGCTCCAGCAAAGTGGTTCGAGAATTTTCTTTTATCAAATCGGTGATTTTTTGCACATTTTCATCAGTTCTTTGAAATTTTTGGGCGTCCTTGACGAAGATCATCTTCAATGGAAATTCTGCCAGCTTTAAATCTAGAATGCCATTCAAAAATAATTGTTCTCTTTGGGGAATGCTTTATTAAGCATTTCAAAAGTTTCGGTTGCTGATATTTGAAGTTTCACACAAAATTCTATGCAAATCCTCTGTTTCAATTTTCGTTCCATCGTAAAATCGCCGCAGCGCTATGTGTAACCTTTAAATAAATTAGAATAACTTTGGGGCGCGTTCACGTACCGCCTCGATATTGGTACCACCGTGTAGCCAGATATTTTTTCTATAATAAGCAGTCAAATTCATTTACATTTTTCATTTATTTATTTTTTTATGGACCCAGTCCGGGAACTTATGGGACATACCTTGTATATTCAAACGCATATAACAATACTAGACGAATGGCCCGGGCAACGCCCGGGTTTTACCCGAGTGCGTATATATTTTAAAAACGTTTTACTTCAAATACTATTCGTTACAATTATAAATTGGCGCCATGGATGTCACTCTTGTGAAACGTCCTGTTCCAAACTGTGTGTTTTTAAAATGTTTTAATTAAAATACTATTCGTTACAATTATAAATTGGCGCCGTGGATGTCTCTCTTGTGAAACGTCCAGTCCCAAACTGTGTGTGTCTTGAAAATATAAAAATAAAAATGTGAATTTTCATAAAGATTTCATCATGTCGATTTTTTTTTTTTGCATTTCACCTACTAAATCGATAGAGATAATTACATTTGCAACATGAACTTAGGTATATTGACTAATTAGAAAACTGCATAGTAATAAAGATAATTTTTTAAAGGCACCATATCGTTTTTTTTTTTAATAAAATCGAAACAAAAATTAACGATAAATAACGATAATTGCCTTAAAAAGAAATTGCCTTAAAAAAAAGAAACATTCGCGGTGATTTTGCCTTGCATTCGTTTATACAATTATTATATACGAATGACCCGGGCAACGCCCGGGTTTTACCCGATTAAATGCTTTTATTCAAATACTATTCGTTACAATTATAAATTGGCGCCGTGGTTGTCATTCTTGTATAATATATAAATGAGTTTTAAAAATTGTAAAAAAAAAAAAAATGCATCGGCCGGGAATCGAACCCGGGCCGCCCGCGTGGCAGGCGAGCATTCTACCACTGAACCACCGATGGTTATGAAAAATCCCATCCGTGAGCTTCAAACATACAAACAGACAAAATACAAAGGAAAAATACGCGTCTATCAGTTTTATTTATCAATTTATCAAACAAGTTGGCTTCTGAATCTCTGATTCTGGTAGAGCGCTATCTAGCAAATAAATTGTAAATAAAATCAATTTCGAAATTTTCATTATTTGCCCCCAAAATCCCATTGCATCCTGAACACAATGGTGTTTACCGAATTACTCTAGCACACATATTCGCGGAGTTATTAATTTTTAAAGTTGGGCAAGACTTCTGGATCACCCTGTATGTACTTTGCTTATAAAGTTTTGTTATTTAACCTTACTTGAAATGTTTCTTCTAAGAAATTAAAATATACCCATTGCAACTTTTGGTGCCTTCGGGAAACCCGGTGCGTTGCCCTGGTTACTCGGCTAGTTACTTTTATAATTGTTACATTCATGCTTGTACAAAGTATAAGACCATTAAGTCAACTATGAACCAAATTTATCAGAAGTAATCAAATTTCCGCCTGATTTTGATAAAGCATTTGGAATATGTGCCTAAATAACTACGAAATTTTCAATTTGGAAAAGTTATCGAAGAAAATGGTCTGGAACATCATTTCTAAAGGTTGGCTTTAATAAAGATGTAAAATTCATTTTAAATATCAATACATGTGTTTTTAATTCCGCTTAATAAATTAGTCTTCCTTTCTCTTTAATTTATTATTTATTTATTATCTTTACAAGTTTTTCTCTCTTAACTCGTCAATTGTTACCGAAAAGCTGGAACTTTTATATTTTTAATTTCGTTAATTAGCTTTATATTTGCGCTGAATATTATTTTTACAACAAAATTATTTTCATTTAAGTTAAAATGGAATTATTGTTCTACTTCTAAATTACTTTTTCACAAGCCCCTAACTATCAAATAAAAACAACGAGCGTTAAGTTCCAAAACTTTGAAATTTATCGAAACTATTTCTTTCTTCACTGGAATCCTTTTTATATAAATACTTCTGTCTTTTTTATGTGGTAACTTTTAATTGAAAAATCTTTCCAAATAAATTTATATCACGTAAAAGGTTTTAAGGTAAGATATCAATAAATGAATGCGCGTCTTTTATTCCGGGAAATATATTTTTTATATAATTATTGAAACCTAAACGTTCTAACAATATCTATGGGAAAAATAAATACAACATTGAGTTCATTTTTTAAAATTCAAATAAAAGAGTGTTCTTCAATATAGTAGCCAGCGTCTCAATTACTTCCAGTCACTGGGCAATAATGTTTTTATTATTACACTTAATCTTATAAATAGCCTTGAATATAAGTTAGTCTTTTATCTCCAAAGAATTGTTTAGCTAGTAAATTTGCTAGACCATATCTATGGCCAAAATATAGAGGTAGATTTTGCCGAAGGTATATTAATCTATAAAAATAAACGCCTATTTTGACGGGAGAGGTGAACTGAGAGGCATATCCTTCTCTACCACATGAGCATTTTAGATGTCAGGTCAACCAATTAGTGGAATAAAGATAAACTATAGGTTGACATAAGTTATTCCAATAGTATGTAACAAACCCATTTTATTAATAAATCGAGAAAAAACAACAACGTACGCATTTCGGGCTGCTGACCCTTGTCAGCGTGGCGCAGGCTGTACTTCAAGAGTAAAACTATCTAATCCTAGAGGTTTCCCGAAAAATCAAGAAATGGGTAGTTGAGTCCAAATTGCGTGAATACGTTAAGTATATGTGAAAATAAATAAGAAAAATTTAAAAAGAGGTCAGGTGGTGATATTAAAAAAAAAAAAGCATTTCTTGACCGCTCACTTTTTCTTACGTTTACTCTTTATTTTTAATATCACCACCTGACCTTTTCTATTATTTTGTACTTTGTCACATGTTAAGTGTATTTACACAAATTTGGCCTTAAGTAACTATTTCTTGATTTCTCGGGAAGCCTCTTGGAGTAGAATTTTTGGTCCTCGAGGTACAGCCTGCACCACGGTGACGAGGGCCAACAGCTTGAAACGCGTACGAGGTTGGCTTTTCTTGATTTTTAAAGAAATTGAGTTGGCTAAATAATATGGAATTAACCTTAACCAACGTTTAGTTTATGTGTATTCAACTAGTTTGCGATCTGCCGTCTAAAACGCTCATACGGAGGGTGTTTCCTTTCAAATGAAACGATTTCAAACGTCCGTTAGAACTTTATTTTTCGAACGTGAATTTTTTTCGTGTTCTATGTGCTTCCCCTTCTTCTTGGCTATCTCCCTGCATCGGACTTTCCAAGCTGCGAACACTTCCTTGACTTTGGAGAGCGAAACATTCGACCACTCCTCTTGTGCGGCTTTCCAAAGAAGGAAACAGTTATAGCGTCATAGTGAAAAAGCTAAAAGCAGAAGGACTAGATGTTGGCAAAGCTACAATATGTAGGGTAGTAAATGGCATCGGAAAGAAAAGGGAAGCTGAATCCAATGGGCAAAAATTTCAAGTCGATCGACCACGTCCGGTGCGGACCCCCGCCACGGTTTCCAATGTAAAGCGGCTAGCAACTACTGAAAATCCACCATCTCAGCGCCAACTTTCCAGAATGTGTGGAACATCGCTAAAAACGATAAATAACATCATTCACAAAGATTTGGAACTGGATACCCGACGAAAAGGCAAGGTTCACAAGCTCACCCCTTTCCACATGAAAAACCGTGCAACGAATGCCCGGAAGCTCTACGAGGAACACCTGGCCGGTTCCAGATCGGAATATACTGCAACATTGGACGAAGCATGGATGTATGTGACGTATTGCAATGGAATCCGGAAGATCTGTTACATCAAAAGAGGCAATCAGGTCCCGGATAATTGGGTTCACCAATGCTCCGAAACTTTCCTTAAAGGTTTCATGGTTGTCGGGGTAATGACTGGCCGTGGAGTCCTTCCGCTCATAAAGGTTCCATCGAAGGTGAAGGTGAACTCAGAATTCTATATAGAATGCGTTCTGAAACCTGTCATCGAACAACTGAAGGACCTTTACCCAGGGGAAATGGACAAAGTGTTCCTTCATCACGACAAAGCCTCTTCCCATACCTCCAACAAAACCCAACAGTTCCTACAAGAAATGAAGGACACCCTAGGCCTAAATTTTATCAGGAACTCGGACATTCCAGTGAAGTCTCCCGACGCCAGCCCACTGGATTTTTACGGGTTCGGTATGTTGAAACAACGGCTCTTCAACCGACGTCCCAAAACTGAGGCCGGACTTTGGAAAGCCGCACAAGAGGAGTGGTCGAATGTTTCGCTCTCCAAAGTCAAGGAAGTGTTCGCAGCTTGGAAAGTCCGATGCAGGGAGATAGCCAAGAAGAAGGGGAAGCACATAGAACACATGAAAAAAATTCACGTTCGAAAAATAAAGTTCTAACGGACGTTTGAAATCGTTTCATTTGAAAGGAAACACCCTCTGTATAAGCGGCCAGGATATGGCTATTTTATTTTAAATATCACTACCTATTATTGACTTACCTCTATTTTTCTAACTCTCTCACACACACGTATATATATACACTCATGGACAAAACTTAAGGAAGTAGAAAGACTTTTATGCCGCCGGTCGTCTGTTTTTTTTTTTTTTTTTGAAGGACGCAGAGACAATTTTGTTCACACTTATTATTAACTCGTGTGTCTTCAATAAAGGTCACTGTATATCAAATATCTATTACAAAGTTATTGTCTCAATACCGATATACACCCTAAAAGTTCTATCAATGAGTGTAAATATGTATACATAAATAGATATCTAGTGTTGCACCAGGTTGCGGTTTGGCTGACTCTTCAGCCTTGATTCTTTTATCAGACATGTCTTGCATCTTTCCAGAGTCTTCTCTATGTTTTCAACGACTACCTGTCTCGTCCTTACTATTTTCAAGAAATATGAATGCCGGCCAGGCAGCCTCAATATTTACGATATTTTATCTAAGTAGTTTTCTATGTATTCGTCGTAATCGTTCATGTTAGTGTACAGTAAAATATTCTCGTCGTCTAAGAAGGACATGAGCTCTCTACCAAACTATAAGAAAAATTGAGAGTAGCCTGTGGTTTCTTGAATCGTGGTTTTGTACTAGTGGGTGATAAAAGGGAGGATTTCATGCCAGTTTTCTGGCCCGTGTTCACATACATTCTGATCATGTTGATTAAATTTCTATTTAGCCGTTCCGTTAGTCCTTTATTCTAGGGGTGTTAGCTCGTCTTGAAGTAGTGTTCAAATTTGCCCATTTTCGTGACCTCTTTTATCGAATTGCTAGTGAATTGTGAATCTCTGTCGCTAATAAGAAACCTTGGACCCCGTGACGTAGAAAATATGTTAGATTAAACATGTAGAAACTTCTTTCACTGTTGGTTCTGATTCTCTCTTTGTTTCAGCATACTTGGTTTAATAATTCGTCAGCACGATTATCCATTTCTTTCTTCTTTTAGTTTATGGCAAGGAAGCCAACAAGGTCTATTCCGATTCTTTCAAAAGGGTATAATGGCTGGTATATGGTTGTAGTAGCCCGGACGGCAACTGACTCGAACCTCTTCTACTTTGAAAAAGCTGACATGTCTAAACAAATTAAAAAGCATCTTTCAGCATTGAAGGTTAATAATATTTATTATTTATTCGATGCGTAGTTCTAGCGACACCATGTGGTTGTGGTATTCTATCATAATTTCTTTCCTTTTTTTCTTTGGGACCACTAGCAACCATACTCTGCTTTCAAGGTTTGGATTTTTCTTAGAGACACCCATTTTCCTCTTCAAAATTCTGTGTAATTGATCGCTTGCTTCCTTTAAGATTTTTTCTTAACATTTCTATGGAATCATCTTCTTCTTTTATTATCTGATTAAAAATTAGTCGTCATAATCTTTGATTCAATCCGTTTCAGGTTAAGGTCCTCTAGAAAAGCAATCAGCATCTAAATGCTTTTTACCCGATTTGTGTATTATATCAATATCGTATTTCTGAATATTCAGTGCTCATTTTGCAAGTCTACCTGTTGGAACTTTAAGATTTTTGAGCCAGCATAATGCGTGATGGTCTGTTTATATATTGAAGTATCTTCGTTATGGGTAGGGCCGTAATTTCAATATTGACCACAGCTGAATTTTCTTTTCGGTGGTTGAATAATTTTGCTCAGATTTATTTAGAGTTCGACTTAAATATGATATATATACTTCTCTTAGCCACCGATACTTTTAACTATTGTTGCACCCGAACCGATGATAGAGGCGTTTGTGTGAATGTAGGTGGATGCATATGGATCAAAGTACCCAAAATTGGCGGATATATAAGAATTTTTTAAAGGTTTTGTAATGCTTCTCTTCTTTTTATTTCCAGATAAATGGTACATTTTTTTTCTGATAAGACTTTTCAATATGGATGAGCAATTGAAGATAAATATTTAATGCATTTTCCATAATAGGAGCACATTCCTAGGAATAATTGCACTTCATTGACCTCTTGGGTTGAGGAAAATATCTAATGGCTTTTATATTATATTCGGCAGGTTTTGTACCCTGTTGGTTTGTTATATGGCTAAGGATCTCAAGTTATTCAAAGGCAAATCTGCATTTCTTGTCGTTTGGCTTCAAATTATATTCGATAAAACATTTCAAGACAGCTTCAAGTCTTTTAAGGTGGGTTGAAAAGTTCGAGCTCTATATAATCACGTCGTTCAGATAACAAAGGCAAATCTGCCATCTCAAATTTCCCAGTATCCCGATCTAAGATCTATTGCTGAGAAGTACTTGGAACTTTGGTGAGTATCCATTGCGTCATCAATTCTTGGGATTGAATAAACATCCTTCACTGTTACCTCATTCAATTTTCTGTAGTCTACACAAAATCTGAATTCACTCTCTTCTCGACCAATATTACGGGGAAAGACCAGGGACTTGAAGATGGTCTAATTATGCCTTCTTTGAACATTTCATCAATTTGATCTTTTATAATGTCCCGCTCTTTGGCGCTCACCTTGTATGGATTATGCTTTATCGGTTTTTCATCTTCTGTATCGATCCGATGAAGATCCGATCCATAAGCCAATGTTTGGTCCTTCGTAGTAAAGGTCGAGGATATGGGTTCGTTATCCAGATATGTGTTCCCTATCTTTGACAGTGCGTAAACCTTTTGCCAATAGAAAACCATTAGTCTGAATCATTCTGTTATTCTATTCGATGACATATTCGCCATCCTCTGCTTCTATTGAGTCCTTAATCAATTTACAGTCTGCACCAGGCTGACGAGGGCCAACAGCACAAACGCGTCCGTGGTTGGTCAGGATATGCCTTTTTTGATTTTAATACCAACACCTGACTTTGTTATTATTATTTTCAAAAAATATTTATCATTCAATATTATCAATATTATATTTTTTATGAAAAACGTAGCGTTAGAAAGTTTCACAAAAGGTTTCTCTGGAAAATATAAATTAACGACTTCGTTGAAATATAGAAATGATGGACGATCCAAAAAATGTTAATTTATCCTTTGATATAATAGTAATTGATAATATTTTGTTTTTTAATTTTATTTAAAACAATGTTATGCACGACTAATATATATAATATATTCGATATATATTTTATTATATTAAAAACTTATAGTAAATAATTATCTCAACACGTTTATTTTCATTAAATAAAACTAGAAAGTATTAAATAAACCCGTAGAAGAGCGCTTTGCTAGAAAGCATTTTTGTGTTTGATTTAATAAAATAACCTTATTATTTTTTTGTGCAAGAGATTTAATAAAATTAATTTAACAATGTAATGCGAGCAAACAATTTTATTTAATAAAACATTTCCCTACGTCTTAAATATTTCCGCAATAACTATATAATGTTTTATTTAGTTAATTCATTCTAAAGCAAGTTATATATATGTTTATTAAACTATGCTTCTTCACTATACGAGGTGTGTTCAAAAAGTATCGCGACTTTTGAATTTTCGCGGGTTACGTATATTCGAATTTCGATCTTTTTGTGGCTTTATGTTGGTACTCATATCTCTCACTTATGCCGACAAGCTCGGCCATTTTGAATGTTCACTTAATTGTTGACAGCTGCTTTGCTTGCAGGTGTTTTGGATCGTCTTCGATTTTTACCTATTAAAAAAAATGGATCAAAGAACCTGTATCAAATTTTGTGTGAAAAACGAAATTAAGTGCGCGGATGCATTCCGAATGTTGACTGTGGCATACGGAGAAGCTACCTTGGACCGAAGCAACGTTTATCGGTGGTACAAAATGTTCTCAGAAGGCCGAGAAGATGTGAACGACGAAGAGCGTGCCGGACGCCCGAGCACTTCAACAACAGACGAAAAAAATAATGAAGTGGAGAAAATGATATTGGCCAATCGTCGAATCACCGTTAGAGAAGTTGCTGAGGACCTAAACATATCGATTGGCTCCTGCCATTCGATTTTCATCAATGATTTGGGCATGAGACGGGTCGCCGCGAAATTCGTACCAAAATTGCTCAATTGCGACCAAAAACAGCATCGCATGAACATTGCTAATGAGATTTTGGACTCTGTCCGCGACGACGACCCAAATTTGCTCCAGAGGGTCATAACTGGTGAAGAAGCGTGGGTTTATGGTTATGACGTGGAAACCAAAGCTCAATCATCTCAATGGAAGCTGCCGCACGTACCAAGACCGAAAAAAGCGCGCCAAGTTCGGTCGAATGTGAAAGTTTTGCTGACAATTTTCTTTGATTGCAGGGGCGTGGTGCATCATGAGTTCTTTCCACAGGGTAGAACGGTCAATAAGGAATATTACCTGAAAGTTATGCGCAATTTGCGCGAAGCAATCCGCCAGAAACGCCCGGATTTGTGGAAGAACAAAAATTGGCTTTTGCACCACGATAACGCCCCTGCTCACACATCGTTGCTTGTGCGCGACTTTTTGGCCAAAAACAACACACTAATGATGCCGCAGCTACCGTATTCCCCAGATCTGCACCCCTGTGACTTTTTCTTGTTCCCTAAACTGAAGAGGCCCATGAAAGGACGACGTTACGCTACGCTTGACGAGATAAAGACGGCATCCAAGGAGGAGCTGAAAAAGATTTTTTAAAAATATTTTTTGAAGTGCTTCGAAGATTGGAAAAACCGTTGGCACAAGTGTATAATATCTCATGGGGATTACTTTGAAGGGGGCAAAATAGATATTCATGAATAAATAAATAATCTTTGAAAAACACAAAGGTCGCGATACTTTTTGAACACACCTCGTATACCTTTACTACATGTAATTTTGAACGGGCTCGCAATCATTCTGATACGGTGGAATGTAATAGGCCATTACGGGTCCATTACATAGATCAATTTTCTTGCCTAGAATCTCAATCAATTTCATGCAAAAACGAACAAATGAAGACAAACAATCCGTAGAAAGTGTTTCTTCGACGTTAAATATCGGTTCCTTATTTGGTCGATAGATGGCAGGCCTCCAACAATATCGATATAAATGGCGCTTATCGATGGTAATCAAAAATCGATATAAATCTCAGTTCAAATCACTCGTATATACTCGTATAGTTTCGATTTTGTGAGAATCACAAGTCAGAATAAAGTATTCTTAATGAAGTAGAAACCCGATATATTAATTGATAATATATATTTATGCGATAAAAATTATCATTTTGAGAGAGAGAGACAATTGACATAGTTTTATGGACCTCCTGTCAATACATGTAAAGTGCACAGTCCGCACTATTTATGTGATGATGAGAAATTTACAATGAGGATGATGATTATAATAAAAATTATTAAAAAACTCAACAATGTAAATTGCGCCTCTGCCACCGCTGCAGAGTTTGATGGAAGATCGCCAATGGATCCCCAGCGACACCACGCATTTCGCGATCTACGAAGAAAACGTATATGACATACTTCGCCGCTGAGGAGATGGTATGAGGAGAGAGAGAGAGAGAGTAACATATGACTGAATAGCCATCAATAAAAAATTATGAAGACCACCAATCAAACGCCCTTTTTCATCATCATTATCACTGAGCAAGTAAAGATTAATTTTATCCATCATAAATCGTCACCATATATAAAACCTAACTGGTATCTCACCACAAATCAATATATCGGAAAGTACTACATTAATACTACATAAGTGTCTACATTGGTCTACTGTAGCCGCCAGGATTGTCTGAACTGTAACAGAATAGAGTCTAGAAAGGACCAATAGCTCTCTGAACGGATAAAGTGTTCAAGCATAGGTCTACGGTTGCCGTCGGGATCGTATTAATTATAGTAGGAGCTGGTCTAGATAGAGTTAAGGGATCTAGGGACAAAAAAATTTAGATATTATCATAAAGTCAATTTTGTGGTATTCCCAACAGAGCCCCGATGGATTCAAATTTGTAGTAAAAATCCGTATATATAACGCAGAGTTCACTTAGCTATATATGGGATGGTTGTTTGTTTTTGTTTTGTTTTTTTTAGTTTTTGCTACAAACCTAAATATATATTGTTCTTATATTTCCTTATTTTCGAGGGATATTTTTAAGTTCACCACTTCTTACTATAAATATCTTGATGTGAATTTAAAATATATTTCAAATAGTGTTTTCGAATGTTATATCTCGAATATATATACACTAGCCGAATGACCCGGGCAACGCCCGTGTTTTAATTTAGACACGTGGACCTGTTGATCATTAACGCCCGTGTTTTACCCGATTGAATGTTTTTATTCAAATATCTATAATGAGGTATTGTTAACAATAGATTATTTAAGGAGCGACCCTCTCCAACACAATAGTTACAAAAACAACAAAGCGAGTTGTGCAAAGGTGGCGTGATCGTAGCCAACCAATAGGAGTGCGCCATTCAAAAAAAAAAAAAAGCAAACGGTGACAGAGATGAAAAAGAATTGATGACGCTCGTAACTGTATATAGAATTGTAGGTCGTTCTTTTACTTGTATGAATGTCGTATTCCTAAAATATGTTTTATCGCTGAGAAGAGATAAAAACTAACGGCGACGAGTTTATTTATATGTTTTATCGTTATGGCTATCTAGGTAAAAGTTTTATTTGATATGAACATTGATTGGAATCATCTCTTCCATACGCAAATACGATCATTTGTATTTTCATCAGAACACCAGAAAATGCGATATTTCCATTTTGATTATTAGGAAAATGTTGCAAATATTAAAATATTATATAAGCTCAAACCTATTTTTTAGAGATATTTTAAATTCAGAAAATGATTTTGTAGAGAGTAAGAGAGAGAGAGAGAGTTTGATCGTGATAATTAAAAAAGCATAAAATTCATCGAATCTTTCAATATATTTAAAATATAATTGCACAGTGGCTTCCATCAATGTAAAATTCGTGGCATTTTTTCCTTTTATTATATAAAATTTAAAATATTTTAATAATAATATATATAATAAAAACAAAGTAGGCATATCCTGACTAGGAGCACATGTGCTTTATTTATATTTGAGGCAAACTTTCTCAGTTTTCCTTCATTAGCGCTACAATTTTTAATTTAAAACAATTTCCTACCATTCCTACATCATAATGGGTCAGGACCTTCTTATAATTTCCCATTCGGTGCATTTTACAGTTGAGCCATGCCATTGTAGACATGTGGTGCATGTTACAAAATAACCTTCTATTTGTTGACATAGGGCGCAGACCTTGCAAATGTAGACATTTTTATTACAGACATGTAGTACTCTTTACAATAAATCGTTTTCACGGTAGACATAGGGTGAACTCTACGAAAAATTTTGTACGGTAGACATAGGGTGCACTTTACATTAAATCGTTGTCATTGTAGATAAAGGGTGCACTTTTCATTAAAACGTTTCTGACGACATATTGTGCCCTCTACAATAATAACAAAACCCTAACTACCCTTTAATATATTATTTTACACTTGTACACACACTTTTTTACTCTCAATATTTGAAAGTTGTTTCTGGTAAAATTTAACCCGAAGATCATTGATATAACAATAATTTTTGAAAATGATCTATATTAAAAAAAATTGAAAATATTTAATTTCAAAAAGAAACTGTGATATCGTTTTCATTAAAATAATTTAAAGATCTTGACTGTGTACGCATAAAATTTAATAATCATTTACATGAAATACATACCAAATTGTATGCTCTGTTTGTTGGAAATTTACAATTCTTAAAAAGAGGAAACGTATCACCCTAAAGATAAAATAATGCTATAAAAAATATTTTGCTGTGGTCTTTTAGGTGATCAAGACAATTGGTAGTGCCACCATAGTGTGTGCGGAACATTCTATTTAGGGCTTTTACAATGAAAATCATGGAAATAAAAAAATAGGTCCTTTAGTGTACCAATGGTTTGCGAGAAACGAAAAATCATCATGACGATTTTTATTTATAACTAAACTAACTTTTGAAACAAAAGGATTTAAAAGCGCGAATGTTTCTTTTATACATAAAACGAACTTCTACTGTCCTTACTGCGATGAAAAAATATATTGGGAGGGCTTGGCTCATCAGTGGTGAACCCTCCCAGCGGTTTCGCCAATTTAATCCACCAGACTTTTATCTTGATATACAATCTCAGCTAGGCAACCTATTCATGACCTCGAGAATGCCATGTCAATTTCTACACAACGGTTCTAGAATCCCACATATTGAAAAATATTTAAATTAATCAGAATGATACCGAGCATATACTCTTTATTAATTCTTATAAATGAAGTTTGAAGGCTTGTTTGCTACTTTGTGCTAATTTACCTTCCATACCTTTTGTCTATTCAACCCAAATAAAAGACACCTACTCGAATTGTTGAATTATACTATGAATTGTTAGAAAGTGTCCTTGTTTTTATGCTAAAGGTACAGCAGGGACATAAATAATCATTATTTACAAAACATATGACCCTAAAGAAGTACGTTTCGCTTTGACGAACAAAATATGAACCGTTTATCCACAAACTTGAAAGGCTTTAAAGAAAGATGGTGATGCTGTCAAATATTTAATGACCAAATTTATGTAAATTAGCTGTTCTAAGATAACGGAAGGTACATTGGTAATATTCAATGACAAATTTTAAAGACTAGTTGTTCTAAGATACATTGGGCCTCAAATTCGTAGACTAATAAATGACGGAGAGATTATTGCAATATTGTAAGAATATGATAAAAATTCCTAGCTTGCGTTCATCGAGGTTTTTAACACTTTTTAGGCAAT
Organism: Cordylochernes scorpioides; assembly: GCA_030710605.1. Lineage (NCBI taxonomy): Eukaryota > Metazoa > Arthropoda > Arachnida > Pseudoscorpiones > Chernetidae > Cordylochernes > Cordylochernes scorpioides. The sequence continues at coordinate 47,602,492 of CP092876.1, read as the reverse complement.
AATAAATCGCCGATTTATGCGAAAATCGTAAAATATATATATATTAATAATATCGAATTCCAAAAGCTTGGGCGCCTATTTAATATAAGGTTGAATTTCCTGGATTCAAATTTAAACTTTTTCTCCGATATTATAATATCGGTGCAAAGAGAGAAGAACGAGGTGAACGCTTCCATCAAGATAATAAAATAATTTAGCGGCGATACAATGGTCTTTGTATTCAACATGGCGGAATTTGTAGGAATCTTATGCGTAACGACAAGCAAGAAAAATATTATAGACTTTTCACAGAAAATAATTGTTAAATCCATAAATGTAATTTTTATTATCCCCTAAATATTTCTATATATTTATAAATAATTTTAATGAACCAAAACAATGTTGTTTCGCATATAAAAATTTTGTTAAAAGCTTTTATCTTATATATAAAACAGGTCTTCTAAGAGAAATTGAAAAAAGAAACGTAAATAAATTAGATTTCTTATGATAAATTTATATGATTATTGAGTAGTTTGATAAAGTAACATAAAGGTAACTTAGGTTCCTGGGTGAAAAATAAGAAAAAAAAAAAGAAAAAAAAATCGTGGATGGCTTTTCTTGATTTATTAGAAAATTAGGTTGGCCAAATATCAGGGAACAGGCTGAATCAATTTTTAGTTGATTTCTGTTTCACTAGATGGCGCTCTGTTATCTAAAAAGCACATGTGCTCCTGGTCAGGATATGCTTTCATTATTTTTAATATTAAAAAAATATTTTTTTTTTTTAATAGAGAGAGAGTGTGAACAATTCATAAATAGATCTACAATTAAAAAGCATATATATGTTTGTATTTAATAAAATATTTATTTTGCCTTAAATACTTCATCTTTTAAAATTATTTTTAGTTTAGGAATTAATTGATCAATATTTAATTGTATTTGTTTAAATTATAATGACAATTTTTTATTCTAGCATTTAAAAAATTTCTTACCTATTTCAAATAATATTTTTCTAGAATAATTTGTGCGGATAGGATCTTTTAAATCTTATTAAATCCAATATATGCCTTTTATTATCTAATGAATTAAGTATGGATTGCTCTATTTAAAAAATATATATATGTTTGTGTCAAAATTATTTTCAATCTTTAATGTTTTATTATCATTAATTATTTTTGACCATTTACAAATTTGTTTTCATGTGATCTACAAATATTTGTAAGTTAAGTTTACTCTGCAATAAATTGATAAAGAGGGAGCAATCTCTCGAAATATTTTGAAAAACATTTTTTTTTCTTTACAAATCCAGGTACGCCTTTTTATATGATATATTTATGGGGAAAATATTTAAAAAGGTCAGGTGTTGGTATTAAAATATATATTAGGACATATTGTTATTAAAGTAAAATATACACACATTATTTATTAAAAAACGAAAGAAAAAATAAAAGATAAAAAATCAGATGTTGAAATCAATATTGAAAATGGCATATCCTGACCAGGAGCACATGTGCTTTACAGAAGGCAGAGCGCTATTTGGTGGAACAGAAATCAACTAAACATTAATTTAGCCTGTTCCATGATATTTGGCCAACCAAATTTCTTGATAAATCAATAGTATATATGTTTGTAATAGTGCTAATGAAGAAGCAATATTACACACATATATAATATTGATATATCAAGAAATTTGGTTGGCCAAATATCATGGAACAGGCTAAATTAATGTTTAGTTGATTTCTGTTCCACCAGATAGCGCTCTGCCATCTGTAAAGCACATGTGCTCCTGGTCAGGATATGCCATTTTCAATATTGATTTCAACATCTGATTTTTTATCTTTTATTTTTTCTTTCGTTTTTTAATAAATAATGTGTGTATATTTTACTTTAATAACAATATGTCCTAATATATATTTTAATACCAACACCTGACCTTTTTAAATATTTTCCCCATAAATATATTCAATGTCACATCACTATTGCTCCAATACATGAATATTATCGGTAAAATACTATTATCACAGTTTTCACACAAATTATATATATAGAAATGTAAATATATATCAAAAGGCGATATCTAAGAACAATTCCATTCTCAAAATAAGCAATATTAGTTCTATTCATGCGCTGCTAGATTCAAAAAAATAATATATACACAATGTTAAAAAATAGATATATTTACCATGAGCAAAATAATTGGCACGTGTATGTGTCCAATAGCTGTAGAGCAATAGATAAGCAACAATAACAAATGGCTCAGAGATAAGGCGAACAAATGTATCACCCTAACATCTAGCCAACAACAAAGAATGGACGCTCGTAATATGAAACTGCAATTGATCAGCTGACCGCAAGAAATGAACAAGTAATAATTGAAGTTTGTCGTTCTAACAAGCTCACGTGGGAGGACTCCGGAAACAATTCCCTTTTTGTGACAATTGGGTTGTAAATCCAAATTTTGGGGAGACAAGCGGAAATGATGGGGGAATGAGGATCCGGTGTGTGCGCACGGTCAGGGGATTGTATTCAGCAGAACTGGAGAAATCTATTATCTCTCTCTATTTGTCTGCCAGTGATCAACCACAGATATTTCCTATTTGCTAGCTAAATGGATTCGGTAAAATCCACTATCGCTTTTGTTGAGCTCTCTCCCTCACTTTGCAGAAAAATATATTTTTCTTCTTTAAATACCTTTTAAATTCATATTAAAAGCATTTGTCGGATCTAATTAGAAATGATATATTTTTCTGATTTTTCACCTAGGATTGGGGCATCGAAAATATTTTATAAAAATAATTTTATATTTATATATGCGGTTTGAAATAACTTCATATTTTATTGGATTGTATAAATGATTGATTTTTTTTTTCAATTTTAAAGTGTTCCTTACTTTTAAGGAGGTAGAAGCGATACATTTTTTCAATATTTGCCTAATTATTTCTCGCACATATTTAATATATATAATTATTTATTTCAATATTTTAGCAAATATTTTTACATTACATTTTTATCGATCTGGATCCTTCAGAATTAGACGGAAATAAATATTCAGCGGTTTGAAAAAATCATCGAATAATCAATTATAAGGAAAAACGCTATCTAATGAAAGAAATTAAAGCATTAAAGCACGAGTATTTATTTTACAAATAGAAAAACTTCTACTGTTCTTACTGCGTATAAAAAATATTGAGAGGGCTTAGCTCATCAGTGGTGAACCCTCCGTGCGGTTTTCCCAATTTAATCTACCAGACCACTTCTGAGCTCTAATAATGTATTAAACGATTCTTCTTATGTATGCAACACTGAAGGGTTGAATCCTAGAAATGTTTTTCAATTCTACAGGTGAAGTATGTAATTCTACTGTCCAAAAGGCTTATGTCTATAGTTTTCTTTAATACCATTCCTAAGATTCCATCTTTCAGTGTTGCATATATAAGCATAATTATAGCGCTTAGAAGCGGTCTGGGGATTAAATTGGGAAAACCTCTGAAAAGATTCACCACTGTGTGATGAGCCAAAACCTCTCAATATTTTTTTCATTGCAGTAAGGACAGTAGACGTTTGTTTTATGTGTAAAGATTTTATGTATTCAATTATATTCATTTTCAGATGACTATTTTAGAGCGTAAAATTTAATATTTTTATCCTCATTCATTGAAACACTCATACATGCAGCAAACTACAAAGACTATATTACACAATAATGCCGGTTTAAAAAAGTCGAGTTCTACTAAGGTTTACAGCCATATTTACTGAGATATTCAAAGTCCTTTAAAAATACAAATATACAGGCAAAAATATAACTTAATTCACTCTAATTTATGATTATTCGCAGCATTATATTATCATTTATATATATATAGTACCGTTATGAGAATTTCTAGATTTGTAAAATTTGTTATTTAGTTTAAACATGTGAGGTTTGTTTTTTTTATTTTTTGTAATAAATAATTATTTAGAATATAGTAGTATAAAAAGTAACACTAGCAAAGCATCGGCGGTTAAACGTCATAGGCTAGGTAAAAAAATGAATAAGCGAAGAGAAAGTTTTATAGAAAATAGCAAAGACAGAACCATGATAATAATTTTCCAAATATAAAATTAAGCTAATTAGAGAAAGAGAAGTATTTTTGCTCTATTTTCTTTCTTGATGAAAAAAAAAATAGATTTAATTTTTTTTTGTGAATTTATTTTCATAAGATTATTTTAAAAACAATCTAGTGTAAAACTGGAGGACACGATATGAGATATTATATTAATTTTATGAAAATTTTCAAAAAAAATACTATTAATAATGATATATATTAGATAATAAAAGGCAAATATTGGCAAAATAAATATTTTATTAAAAATAATATATGCCTTTCATTATCTAATGAATTAAGTTTGGATTGCTCTATTTTCAAAATGATATATATATATATATATGTAGTAATCAATTGAAAAAGCCCTGTACGATTTATAAGTAAATAAAACAAAGCATCAAGGGCTGCGTTTCTTTATTAAAACAAATATATACGAGCTTTCGGCCACATACGCCCTTCTACAGGAATTAATAAAACAGTAATCCAACTAGTTTGAAATAAGATTTGTTTATAAATTTAACGTGCATATCCACGATACACGTGCATTTCAACTTGCAAGGTATCCCATCAGACATGTGATATCTTATACTGTGATTGAATTATTTTTATCTTATTTTATTTAAGTCAATTGAATTATATGCTTCTGGTAAATCAATTCTGCGATTTATACTGCTATATTGTTTGGACACTATTGCTTCAATTATTAATCTTTGAAATTTATTATTAATATTGTTATAATGTACTTTAGGTTCATTCAAGTTAAATGTGTGTCCTGTTGAATTGGAGTGTTGTACTATTAATGATAATGGGTCATTTCTGTTTATGTTTCTTCTGTGTTCAATGATTCTATTATGCAATTTTCTTCCTGTTTCTCCTACATATTTGGCATTACAATTATTACATTCTATAGAATAAATTACCTCTTTTCTGCTTGATATATATTCGGTTTGCCTGTTTTTTGTAATCGGGTTTCTTAAGATATCTGATAAGTTGGGAGAGTTGCTATAAAAGGTTTTTATTCCATATTTATCTAGTGTTTTAGAAATGTGGATGGATTTCGGGGAATATGGGATGTAGCAATTCTGCCTGTATATTTTAGTTTTTTGTGCTGACATGTTAGATGTGACCTGTGCCTGATAGAAATGTTTTAAAATAAATGTTTTGGGATAACCAGCTGATGTCAAATTATTGATAACGGTTTGCGTTTCTTGCGTTTTGTATTGATTTAAAGAACAATGAGTATAAATTCTTTTAGTTAATGTTTTCACTGTGTTAATTTTATGACTAATGGGGTAGAATGAATAAAATTTTATATAATTGGGGGCGAATGAAGGTTTGTAGTAAACTGTTGTTTGCAATCTATTATCTATTTTAATTATTTTAATATCTAAAAATGGCAATGTGCAATTATCTTCTTTTTCTATTGTGAAACGTAAGATATTGTTATAATTGTTGAGTGAGGCTAGGATGTTGGGAATCTGTTTTTCTGTACAAATGCAAAATATATCATCTATATATCGTCTGTATAATATGATGTCTGCTGGATATGATGATGTGATCCAATTGTCTATTTCTCTCATAACTATTTCGGCTAATGGAGTTGATAATGGGCTTCCCATAGGGGAACCCTTGATTTGTTTATATTGTTTTTGGTCAAAAGTGAATATGTTAACTTTAAGACATAATGTAATTAAATCTATTATTTTATCTATTGTTTAAGAGTCTATCATATTCTTATTTAAAAAAGTTTTAGTAGTTTCAATTATTAAGTTATGGGGGAGACTGGGATATAAGGCCTCTACGTCGAATGATACTAAAATATGATCTCTCTGAAAATTGTAATTGCCTATTTCAGTAATGAATGTTGGAATATTTGCTATTGACATTGGAAATACGTTATTCTTAATTAATGACTGTAAAAATATTGTAACATACTTGGCTACTGGTGCTAGTGGTGAGCTGTGATAGGCTACTATTGGTCTTAATGGGATCCCTTGCTTGTGAACCTTAGGTTTTCCATATATATAACTTTCAGAGTCTAAATTAGATATGAATTATTTAAATTCATCGTTTGATATCATATTGCTTTTGTATATCCTGTTCATTTCTTTCTTGAAATATGTATATTCTCGTTTCTTATCACTTTCATTAACTATGGTAAAAATGCTTCTGTCTTCTAATATGTTGTTCATTTTGCTTATATAATCTGTTTTGTCCATCACTACTGTCATCCCTCCTTTGTCTGCACCCGTGATGATCATGTCTTTTCTATTTTTGAGATCATTCAAGACAGTTTTATCTCTCTGGTTGTATTGTGGATATGCACGTTAAATTTATAAACAAATCTTATTTCAAACTAGTTGGATTACTGTTTTATTAATTCCTGTAGAAGGGCGTATGTGCCCGAAAGCTCGTATATATTTGTTTTAATAAAGAAACGCAGCCCTTGATGCTTTGTTTTATTTACTTATATGTAGTAATGTAGTTTATGCTGTTGGATGAATGCAGTGTGGCATGTTGGGAAGAAGCAGTCGTGGTTGTTGAGTGATGGGTGGTAAGGACACACAGGAGACAGGATCCAGAGGCAAAAACCCGTGAGGAAATATATCGGGGAGGAAAGATAGAAGGTCTCAGAACAACCCCTAAAACAACTGGCGTCGAGACCACCTCGGTGAGAACTGACCCTTGATCATCCCGTCTAGCCGCTTTTAAGCCGCTTTAAGTAAGTTAAGTCCCCTAGGGGAGAATGAAGTCGTGATACTTGTTCACCAAGGGGGTTGTTTGTTAATCTGGCTATCCTTGTACTCCCACACAGGCCATTTTATTTATATATTTCCGAATATTATGACAGATGTCCCCCTCCCCTTTCAAAGAAGAATTTGTGCAGGAAATTATTTGAGGGTGGGGAAATAATTTGGCTATGTACAAAGTAATTTTATGTTTAGGTTAATATGGTACAGCGTGTAGGTATGGACAATCATAGGCTATGTACAATATGGATACGTGAATGAGGAGGTGAAGAGAATAGAAAGGTGGAAAGTAAGAGAGCTGTAAAGTAAGTGGTTCAACATTGTAAAATGAATAAAGGAAGCCATTAGAAAGAGGCTGAAGAAGGAGCAAATAGTCATATTTGCAGCATTCGTCAACAAAACGTGGTGCTAATACGAATTGAGACATTTTACAGAGAAAATTTAGAACGATTAGGTAGTCTAATTATGTGCGGTCTCTTTTGGGAACACAACAATCAATAAATAAAACAAATAATGGACCTGCAGGTACGTGAAAAAGAAAAAAAGACCTTCGGGGTCGAGTGAGAAGAAAAAAAAAAGTGGACCCTTGCGGTCGATTGACAAAATATGAGACCTCTGAGGTCGAATGGTTGAAAAAAAAGCCTTGACTTTCAGAACCCAAGTTCCAATGTAGATTCCTGCAATATATACACTGCAGATTCACATGAAACTATTCCTCCCAGCGAAAAATGTGTATGATAAATATAAAAGGCAAAGTTTTAAAATTAAAAAATATAAGTAAAAGTGACTTAAAAGTTGAAATAAATTTTGAAATTTAATAAAAAGTGTGTGTGTGGCGGGGATTAAATTAAATGAGATTTTAAAATTAACAATAAATAATAATAAAAATAAAAGTTGATCGAGGTGAAATTAAAATTGTATCGGAGTTAATAAAAGGTTGAGAGGGAATATATAAAAATAAAATACTAAATACATATTGGTTAACATATTTGAACAAAAATAAATGAAATTATTTTTTTGTAAAAAGATTGTAATGCTCCATGCTCATTTAAAGTCGTATGTATAATGTACTAGCCGAATGACCCGGGCAACGCCCGTGTTTTACCCGATTGAATGTTTTGATTCAAATACTATTTGTTACAATTATAAATTGGCGCCTTAAATAAATGCATATGATAGTTAATAACTATAGCCTATGTGCTTTATCTGTATATGTACTGTTGGCTTCCGTAGGCGTCTCTAACTGGGAAAAAGAAAGAGAGGATTCCATTTGGTTATTAATTAATATATGCATTAATTTAAGGAGCGACCCGCTCCAACACAATAGTTACAAATACAACAAAGCGAGTGGGGGGGCATGATGAGGGGGCAAAGGTGGCGTGATCGTAGCCAACCAATAGGAGAGCGCCATTCCAAAAAAAAAAAAGCAAACGGTGACAGAGATGAAAAAGAATTGATGACGCTCGTTACTGTATATAGAATATTGGCGAGAGAGTATTTTTTTAAAACTGATATTCAAATACAGTAGATACATTGTTTATGATAGTTTCAGGTAGAAATGGTACTACAGTGTGGACACGATTTAATAAAAAAAATTGGTGACAGGTAAATGAAAAGTGAGATAATTTGGTTGTGATTTGATGAAAAAAAGTTCACGCTATTCCATGATGTGATAGTACTACACATAAGTTGTTGTAAATTTGGGGTTACTCTCTGGTGACCAGTTTGATTAAGGGGACATTAATAGTAAATATTAATTTTTCAAAATGTGTAACTCTTTAAAGTTAAGCAATTTAAGGAATTGAATTATAGTTAAATAAATGAAGTAAATTTAAACATAAAATGGGAATATTATGGTTTTAAAATTGATATGAGATAAGTTATTTAGAGCATAAACTGTGCTAAGTGGGCTAACATGAATGTGATATATATAACAAGCAAAAATGTAAACGGACGAAATAAAATTAAAGTTAAGCACTCACTGTTGATGGGTTTCTGTTGGACTTCGGAGCTGGGTTGTGTTGAAGACTTGGAGAGCTTCGGGGTCACAGATTGAACCTTGGTTCATGTTGGAAAGTCCCTTAGGGAATGTGGTTGCCATACGAGGTATGGTTGCCTGGTTGCCAACCATATGGTTGTCTCGTACATGGCGTGTAGACGAGTCCGCGGGACGTAGGCGGCTTGATCCGCTCGTGGTGGCGTAGATTGGCAGGGGACGGCGTTGTTGGAAGAAATAGTTCCAGTGGGGTTTTGCATTACTCTAATACTGTCGGAATGGGTTAACACGCAGTCACCAAAACTCTCGTAGCACTTCTCCTCACTGAGCCTGGGGCTGTCTCGCTTGTCCGGTGTGCTAGAGTCACTGAGGGCTGTGTCCTCTAACAGTAGGCGGTGGTCGTGTTGAGGGTTCTTAGACATCTCATCTTCCACAGTTAGCTCATGTGGATCAGGGGTAGTGGGATCTTGAGAAGTCTGTGCAATTGGGACTTGGGAAGTCTGTGCAATTTGGAATTGGGAAGTCTTTTCAATTTGGACTTGGGAAGTCTGTGCAATTGGGACTTGGGAAGTCTGTTCAATTTAGACTTGGGAAGGTGCAACGTGAAAAATTTATGGCGTGGCTATTGGTTTTGTAATAGCTTGCTCGATGGGATGGATTTGCGCATCCCGGAGAGAAGACCTCTGTTCAGGAGTCTGTACCTGGTGGAGGAGAGTATTGTCGGCGGCGAATGGTTGTTTACGACATTGTTTGTTACAATGATTCTGGCCACATTACCGACATGGTGAAAATGGCAGGCTGTTTGCACCGTGGGAAGACCTGGGTTGAAATATCTGGGTGCTGGTGTAGGGTCCCGAGATATAAGGTAGACCACTGCTCGCTTGGCGTGTCGAGGGCTGGATATATTCCCGAATCCTTGTTACCCTGTCATACCACTCGGTTAGGGAGGTTGGCGGTATGATCCTTACTAACCGTTGGTCACCGAAGGGTAGTCCTTCGGTCAAGGTTTCCAAGATAGCCTCTTGGGGAAGGCCTAGTTGTAGCCCCATGGCGATCTTATTGCGGTAATATTCTTCCAGGGACTAACCTTGTAGGCGCAGGGCGAAGTATTTCCGAGTGTCCAGCCTAAGCTGTGGAAGTATTTCAAGGGCTGTTGGACCAGGAACAGCGGCAGTCTGTCTAGTTTCTCGAAAGCGGAGAGTCCAGCTCGGTCCGCTTGGTTGTCGTAGGTCTCTAAGAAGCTTTGTGCTGGATACGTACCGTCATATTTGGACATCTCTAGCTCTTGACGGGCCTTTTGGGCGGAGGTTTGGTAAGGCAATTGTGAGCCGGGTTACCAGGTTCTCCAGAGTGATTGGAGCGGAGGGGAGCTCCACTCTCTCGTCGATCTGATCTACCTCCGATGGTGTCTGATTCTTGTGCTTGTTCATCCTGTCGACTCTCTGTAATAATGTAGTTTATGCTGTTGGATGAATGCAGTGTGGCATGTTGGGAAGAAGCAGTCGTGGTTGTTGAGTGATGGGTGGTAAGGACACACAGGAGACAGGTTCCAGAGGCAAAAACCCGTGAGGTAATAGATCGGGGAGGAAAGATAGAAGGTCCCAGAACAACCCCTAGATCAACTAGCGTCGAGACCACCTCGGTGAGAACTGCCCTTGATCATCCCGTAAAGCCGCTTCAAGTAAGATATGTCCCCTAGGGGAGAATGAAGTCGTGATACTTGTTTACCAAGGGGCTTGTTTGTTAACCTGGCTATCTTCCCTCTTTCCTTGTACTCCCACACAGGCCATTTTATTTATACGAGGTGTGTTCAAAAAGTATCGCGACTTTTGAATTTTCGCGGGTTACGTATATTCGAATTTCGATCTTTTTGTGGCTTTATGTTGGTAGTCATGTCTCTTACTTATGCCGACAAGCTCGGCATTTTGAATGTTCACTAAATTGTTGACAGCTGCTTTGCTTGCAGGTGTTTTGGATCGTCTTCGATTTTTACCTATTAAAAAAAAATAGATCAAAGAACCTGTATCAAATTTCGCGTGAAAAACGAAATTAAGTGCGCGGATGCATTCCGAATGTTAACTGTGGCATACGGAGAAGCTACCTTGGACTGAAGCAACGTTTATCGGTGGTACAAAATGTTCTCAGAAGGCCGAGAAGATGTGAACGACGAAGAGCGTGCCGGACGCCCGAGCACTTCAACAACAGAGGAAAAAATTAATGAAGTGGAGAAAATGATATTGGCCAATCGTCGAATAACCGTTAGAGAAGTTGCTGAGGACCTAAACATATCGATTGGCTCGTACCATTCGATTTTTATCAATGATTTGGGCATGAGACGGGTCGCCGCGAAATTCGTACCAAAATTGCTCAATTGCGACCAAAAACAGCATCACATGAACATTGCTAATGAGATGTTGGACTCTGTCCGCGACGACCCAAATTTGCTCCAGAGGGTCATAACTGGTGAAGAAGCGTGGGTTTATGTTTATGACGTGGAAACCAAATCTCAATCATCTCAATGAAAGCTGCCGCACGAACCAAGACCGAAAAAAGCGCGCCAAGTTCGGTCGAATGTGAAAGTTTTGCTGACAGTTTTCTTCGATTGCAGGGGCGTGGTGCATCATGAGTTCTTGCCACAGGGTAGAACGGTCAATAAGGAATATTACCTGCAAGTTATGCGCAATTTGCGCGAAGCAATCCGCCAGAAACGACCGGATTTGTGGAAGAACAAAAATTGGCTTTTGCACCACGATAACGCCCCTGCTGACACATCGTTGCTTGTGCGCGACTTTTTGGCCAAAAACAACACACTAATGATGCCGCAGCCACCGTATTCCCCAGATCTGGCACCCTGTGTCTTTTTCTTGTTCCCTAAACTGAAGAGGCCCATGAAAGGACGACGTTACGCTACGGTTGACGAGATAAAGACGGCATCGAAGGAGAGCTGAAAAATATTTTTAAAAAAATGATTTTTTGAAGTGCTTCGAAGATTGGAAAAACCGTTGGCACAAGTGTATAATATCTCATGGGGATTACTTTGAAGGGGACAAAATAGGTGTTCATGAATAAATAAATAATTTTTGAGAAAAAACACAAAAGTCGCGATACTTTTTGAACACACCTCGTATATTTCCGAATATTATGAAATTTGTACTAGGATAAGGTGCATAAATTAAGAAAAAGGCATCTCCTTCTCGTGAAACTGAAAGTTTCTGATGGCTTGCGCCATCTATCGGAATAAATATCAACTATTCTCGTTGATTTTTAATTATTGCAGAATTGGCCCATTTCATGATTTTTCAGGATGCCTTAATGACCAATTTTTTGGTCGTTTAGGTACTGCTTGCACCACGTTGATGAGGGCCAACAGTCCGAAACGAGTCCGTGGTTAGCTTTTCTTGATTAATAAAGAAAAGGTATTTGGCCAATTCTGGAATAATTAAAAATGAACGAGAATAATTGATATTTATTCCGATAGATGGCGCAAGCCATCAGCAACTTTCAGTTGCACGATAAGAAGATGCCTTTTCTTAATATATATATATATATATATATATATATTGAAGATTTGGCAATCCATAATTAAAATTATATTTAAAAAATATGCATATATTGGATTTCTAATTAGAAATCCAATATATGCATCTTTTTTAAATATATATATATATATATATATATTAAAAATAAAAAGGGCATCTCCTGACCACGAGCACATGTGCTTTTTAGATGGCAGAGCGCCATCTAGTGGAGCAAAAATAAACTAAACGTTTATTCAGCTTGCTCGGAGATATTTGGCCCACCCAATTTTTTGATTTATCAAGAAGAGCGCCATCTAAAAAGCAAATGTGCTCGTGGTCAGGAGATGCCTTCTTTATTTTTAATATCAACACCTGACCCACTTATCTTTTTTTTCTATTGTTTTTCATATATACAATGAGATGAGGTCTGGTAGTCTCTTGTAGAATCCTATCAACTAGCTATGTGGTGAGGTATCCAGTCGACTTAATCTATGCTGTGAGTCCCTGTAACTCTCGCTATACTGTGTTAACCGAGAGGAACAGTCAGGATGTGGAGTTTTCCAGTACCTCTCTGCACCTTGGAAGACCTTTTTCAGTTCCCACAGAGTACAGGCAGTCGTGGTCGAGGCAGAGTGGAAAGCTTGGGGATGTCCATACACAAAAAACGAATATACAGTTGCACTAAGAAAGTTCCGTGAACAGATAAAATTTGAGCTATGAGCGAAAGATGGAGATAGAAGAGTTATCACTGTCTAAATGGTGGATGAGGAGGACCTTGGTGACAACCGACGTGGGATTCCGCTGATGGTGAACTAACTGTCAACTGACTGTAAAGTGACTGTATTTATAGGTTAAGACGGGGGCCGTATGCGACAAGGGCGTGGATCGTCTGGCGAAACTGTACTGGCGCCGTCCTGTCAGTTTCCATTTTTAGACCTTGTTGTGGGAATTCTAAATCTATCTCGATTTTAAACGTTATAACTTCTATCTCTTGCTTCAGCTCAACTCTTAATCTATTACAGAGTTTTATTTATTTATCCTCAGTTTGTACAAAGTACAATACATATAATGATGTGAGGACACATGTCAATAATGCGTATAATCATTTACAGATGTGTTTCAATTATACAACATGAAAATCTTGTAAAAGTTATATACAATATGGGGTTGTTGGCTTAAATTACTATATATATGTGATGATGAAGTGTTGACTCTCGCTATACTGTGTTGACCGAGAGAAACAGTCAGGATGGGGAGTTTTCCAGTACCTCTCTGCACCTTGGAAGACCTTTTACAGTTCTCACAAAGTACAGGCAGTCGTGGTCGAGGCAGACTGGAGGGCTTGGGAATGTCCACACAAAAAATGAAGACACAGTTGCACTAAGAAAGTTCCGTGAACAGATAAAAGTTGAGCCAGGAGCGAAAGATGGGGAGATAGAAGTTTCTTACTGGTCTACATGATGGATGAGATGGACCTGAGGTACAACCGACGAGGGCACGCGCAGATGGTAAACTAACTGTATTTTTAGCTAGGACGGGGGCTTTATGTACCTTTTCTGAGTGAGGGGGTTTTGCATTTCACCAGATGTGAGAGTGTGGATCGTCTGGTGACATTCTAAACTAGCGCCGTCCTGACAGCTTCCAATCTATCTTCAGATGTTGTTTGTGACTTCCATCTATCTCGAATTTAGACGTTTTTGACTTCTATCTCTCTAGCTTAGCTCAACTCTTAATCTATGACAGAGTTTTATTTATTTTCCTCAGTTTGTACAAAGTACAATACATATGATGATGTAATGGCACATGCCAATCATGCGTATTATCATTTACAGATGTGTTTCTATTATACAACATGAAAATCTTGTTATAAGTTATATACAATATAGGGTTGTTGGTTTAAATTGCCATAGGTGGGCCCCGGGAATGAAAGGGTTTATCCGGGTTAAAGCGGGTAAAGCCTCTCTAACACAGATAAGTGATGGTTAAAAAGGGCTATAACAAGATGATTGGTTTGGATATATAAAAGTGAAATAAAAATGCCATTTTTGTTTATTTTTAAAAAATGATAATTAAAATAAAATGATGACATAAAAATTCACATTCTAAGAGAATATTGGCGGGCGTTGGAAATGGTTAGTAGTTGAAGAATATGCAATTGTTAGGAGTGCACATGTAAACCAAATAATCAGATCCAGGTGCAAAGCGAGGATATAGACTTGAGCGTCTTCCTAGGCAATGTTTCACTTGCGATCCTATATAAGGGTTACAGTGTTTCATCACAATTTTAGGATTATTGGGTTAAAAGTTGTTGAAGAAAAATTGCTTATTAATATTATTGAAAGGGGTGGTAGAGCCATGCGATAAGTATAATGTGACTGACTTGACATGAAAACAAAGGTTGATTGTGGTCCGCTAGAGCTGAAAAAAGTTGAAAGTTGAAAAAGTGAACGCTTTGTGCATGCGTTAGTGATGTGCTCTGCGGATGATTGAAATAAACTCTTGAAGCGTGTTCAGACCAGAAGTTGAAATTTGTAAATCTGGGGAACTGTGTTCAAAGAGTTTGTTGATATTACGAAACAAAAAAAAAATTGTCAAGCAGTGCTGTCGTTTTTCTACGATGGTTTGAAGCAATGGCTGAAATAGATAGTAATAATAAAGTATAGGGAATTGGTTAAAGCATATGAATTATTGTTGAAAACGATTGTTGTAGATGCCCGTTAGTTGATGATAAACATTGTCATATAATAAAGGTATTTAAAAAAAATAAAATATAGCGAATAAAAATATAGAAATATGAATGCGGGTAAAAAAAGTGTAAGTGGACAAAATTAAACATGTAATATATAAAATATATGATAATTAAGAAAATAAAAATGATTTTTGAAACAATTGGATGTTTTGCAATACTAAAATAATTTCATGAAAAATGAAAGTAAATTTGATTAAAGTTTTTTTTTTTTTGAAAATCATGTTGGATTAAAAATTTGATTATATAATTCAAAGGTAAAAAAATAAATAATTAAAATTTAAAGATTTTATAAAAAATTTGAATGTAATTAAAGGTTATTAATGATTGGATAAATGATGGGTAGTGGAAAATTGAACAAAAAATGTCTCTTTTGAAGAAATGTTACAACTGTGGTGTGTAACTAGATCATACCCTTTGGTAAACATCGTTGTTTTTGACTCTCTGAAGCGGGAATATGTGAAATGATATTTTCGTTTGTCCATAATGGTGAAATGTAGAGAATGAATTCTCTTTTGCGTCATAAAGTCTATATTAGACTTAACCAAGTTGTTTTAATTAGTGATTATTTGTAAAGTTTTCATAAATAATGAGGTCACGTTGGTGATAGCATAATTGCGATATACAACTCTTTGGCAGCTGTACATTTTTTTTTCTAGTTGTTGATTAATAGAAATTTCAGAAGCGCAATTTAATGGTTGGATTGGTTACTAATATGTTATGCATTGTTTTTTTTTTTTTTTATCCCTAGTACACGTGGTACAGGCCATGATAATCATGGTGGGTAGTTAGCGACTGCTTTTACTGTAAGTGCACCACATGTCTACACATGTGAAAAGCAGTTCGACTTTGCACTTACTAATGCCAGAGCCTCGTTTGGTTACTTGCACTCGCTGGTGGGGTTGGACTTTTGCAAGAATCGGGGGCCATTGGAGCATTTTTTTTTTCTTTAAACAGAAAAAAGTGTCCAATGCGGGTTCGAACCCGGGTCCTAGTGGTCGAAAACCAACGGTTTAACCAGCCTTCCACCGACCCCGTTATGCATTGTGATCTCCATTAACATGTAAAATGTTCGATATTTGTTGTGTTTTGTAATTAAGGCGTTGGTGAGATTTGTAAGAAAACCTAAATGGTTATTGTGAAACATGTGTTTAAAAAATGGCGATCATGATCATGGCGGTCAAATTGATAGCTTTGTAGGGGACGTTGGTCGGGGATATGAAACTGAAATAGATTCGGGGATTCCTATTACTGGGGATTGGGTCACTCCTTCTGTTTTTCACGGGAATTATATTCCTGGGATGGTCATTTGTGCGGGGTGTTGAGATTTGTCATTTACTTGAAACTGACTTTCTTCTTTTGTGGAGGTTGACATATTACTGTTATAATTGGAAGATATGGCTTTCTCGGTGTACGTAGTTGTTGTGTTTCGAAGTTAGTTTAGACTTAGTAAAAATGTTATTCAGTGATGACAGGTTTAGATGTGTGGTGAAAGTGCGACTTTCGACGTGGACACGCTTTGGGGTTGATGTTTCACAGGCATGAAGGCGTCTTTGGCCTGAAAAGTGAAACAATTGTTGTGTTGCTGCGCTGTGACACGAAGTGAGAAGTGATTTGAAAAGGTGTCACGTGAAGTCGTTGATTTGGCACAAAATCTAACAGTTTCACCATGAATAACAAATTTAATAAAGTCATGGTTGGAGGTTGTATGAAACACATCGAGAATATTTGACTGTTAGTGGATATGGCACCTTTAATGCGAAATTATTTTAGTGTTTAGTGGGGCAACGTTATGGAGCTCGTGTGGCTCGAAATTGGATTTGTGTGTTAAGTCGCGCACTAATAACACAGGTCTACAAAAAAAAACCTTTTTTTTTTGTACAAGAGAACCTGATGGTGTTTCTAGTGTAACTTTTCATGCTGAACTCAAAAATATAATCAGAAATTTCCCATCACCCATGGTTTTTGCCTGACGGTCTTTTTTTAGTATTGGGATAAATATATGCATCCAACATGAAAGAGACTTACGAAAACATGAAACTGCTTTTGAAAAAGATAGAATATGAAAGATACGGTTGCAAAATATGCAGCGATTTTAAAGTCGTTGCTCTCTTGCGTGGATTACAGCTTGGATATACAAAATTTTGTTGTTTTCTGTGTGAGTGGGATAGCAGAGATAGGGAAAGGCATTACATTAAAAAAAATCTGGCCAAACCGTAAAATCTTTACTCCAGGATATAAAAATATTGCAAATCTACCCCTGATCGATTCAGAAAATATTTACTTACCACCATTACATATTAAACTGGGATTAATGAAGAACTTTGTCAAGGCAATGGATCGAAATGCCAGTGGATTTGCCTACCTAAAACAAAAAAATTCTAGTATAAGTGAAGCGAAGATTAAAGAAGGCATTTTCGTTGGACCTCAGATTCGAGAATTGCAGCAGGATGGAAAATTTCAAAATAGTTTGAATAAAGTTGAAGCAGAAGCATGGAATTCCTTTAGGAACGTTTGCAAAAACTTCTTAGGAAGTGTCAAGGTTGAAAATTACCGAGACATAGTTAATGATCTGTTGCTTTCCTACAAGGCACTGGGATGTAACATGTCCCTCAAGATCCATTTCCTGCTTTCACATCTGGATTTCTTTCAAGTCAATCTTGGTGCAGTTAGCGATGAGCATGGTGAGAGATTTCATCAAGATATATCAAGCATGGAGAAGCGGTACCAAGGTAAATGGAGTCCCGCTATGCTTGCCGGACTGCTGGACACTCAAGAGGGATCTACCACAAGCAAAGTATAGAAGAAAATCCACTGTCACTGCTTTTCAATAATAAATATGTTTCGTTCATATATGCCTATATATTAACAATATTTCCAAATTTCAAGTAGGTGTATCTCAGAAATATTGCGTAATAGAAAAAAACTAATGGTATATTTGGATTCAGGACATGTAGATAAGATTATATTTCTTTGTGGACAAATAAATATTTTTTGATAAACCAGTTATGTGACATTGTTTGCATTTTTTACTGTATTTATCCCAATACTAAAAAAAGACCGTCACGCAAAAACCATGGGTGATGGGAAATTTCTGATTAGATTTTTGAGTTCAGCATGAAAAGTTACAATAGAAACATAATCAGGTTCTCTTGTGCAAAAATGTTGTTGACCAGTGTAATTGTTGCCAATTGGAGAACGTGATGTGAGAGGGTGTTGTTTATTTTGTTGAGAGAGATTTGTCGATGATTAAATATGCATGTAAAAGGAAAGGACGAGGGAGTGTATTTATCCTCGAATATTAACGATTGTAATCGTTTTGGAAGGCTGTGACCTAATTTAGCTACTGGTGTGGTAGTTGATGGGATTTTTATTTTTAACTTGTTTTGGAAAAGATAGTTGTTCTTCCTAGTTGTGATTTTGAAGATATTGTCTCTCAGTAGAGAAATCACAAACTATTTCTGAAATAAAAAAATATACGTTTCACCTATGTTAATTTATATTTAAAATTTGAATATATTTTTTAATTCGTTGATTATGGTAGCGTCAAAATGATCCTTGTAAAAGGGCAATGTCGTGATAGTGACAAAAATATTTTGAATTGTGGCGTTTACTTAAAATGGTGAATATGACAATTATTTTTGAAAATGTTTAAGTATTTGATTAAGAAATGGGTGTTTTGGTATAGAGATAACTAATAAGAAAAACAAAAATAAGTTTTGAATTATGATGAATGAGAGATTTCTTTTTAAAATAATAATAATGATTTTGTTTTTTCAAGTTGTAGATTTGGATAATGCCATTTTAGAGAGAGGTAAATTTAGGAAAGGCATGTAAAATTAGTAAATTAGTAAAAATGCGTAATGTGGGCGAAATTTATTTTTTGTTTGTTTTGCATGAAAAATTAAAAGTAATGAATCAAAATTTATGATTCGATTAAAAATAAAGTAAAAATTTGATAAATGAGAGTGTGAAAATTTTAGAAATTGAATAAAAAATGATATAAAAAAGGTAAAAATTGATTTTAAAATGCTTAAAGTGAAAATATAAATACAAATTTTATGTTGAATCAAGTTGCGAACGTGAGGATAAAGTTGAGGTACGTTTTTTTAAAAACTTACAATTGTGTGATGATTGTTCAGTCAGGAGACTTGGTCTTTGGTGGTCGTCCTGCTGTCTTGGAAGTCGCTCCATGTAAAGCTTGTAGAAGCATGTAACTTCTGGAAAGTTGTTTGTGGCTTGTTGCCTTGAGCATTGTCTCGACGATGTCAGGTCGAAGGTGTGGAACTTGTCACAGGCTTTGCGTCATTCTGCTCCTCGATTTCCATGACTTGCGGGAATTTCGACTGTGTCGTTGGGGATGTCAAACAGCTTGCTCCCGGCGTTGGCGATCTGTTAGCGAGTCTGCAGAGGTCCCTTGGGGCGGCGTTTCTTCCTTAAATATAGTCTCTTGTTGGGGAGAGATCGCTTGGTCGTTTCGTTGGTATGGTGGGCTTGTTCCTCCATCTTCGCTCATTCTCGCTTCTATTTGAACAGGCTTCTTACCTTCTTCGTTGTGTCATTCTTCGTTTTGTTCATCCGGTCGACTAACTGTAATGAGGTGTTACTGTTGACTCTTGTAGAATCTTGTCGACTAAATAATTGATGAGGTATCCAGTCGCCTTAAACTATGGTGTGAGTCCCTGTAACTCTCGCTTCTATCTGGACTATCTGGCCTTCTTCGTTTGGTATCCTTCGTTTTGGTTATCCTGTCGGCTATCTTTGTGATGATGAAGTGTTGACGCTCGCTATACTGTGTTGACCGAGATGAACAGTCAGGATGGGGAGTTTTCCAGTACCTCTCTGCACCTTGGAAGACCTTTTACAGTACTCACAAAGTACAGGCAGTCGTGCTCGAGGCAGAGTGGAAAGCTTGGGAATGTCCACACACAAAAAAAAACGAAGACACAGTTTCACTAAGAAAGTTCCGTGAACAGATAAAAGTTGAGCTAGGAGCGAAAGATGGGGAGATAGAAGTTTTTTACTGGTCTTCATGATGGATGAGATGGACCTGAGGTACAACCGACGAGGGCACGTGCAGATGGTAAACTAACTGTATTTTTAGCTAGGACGGGGGCTTTATGTACCTTTTCTGAGAAAGGGGGTTTTGCATTTCACCAGATGTGAGAGTGTGGATCGTCTGGTGACATTCTAAACTAGCGCCGTCCTGACAGCTTCCAATCTATCTTTAGATGTTGTTTGTGACTTCCATCTATCTCGAATTTAGATGTTTTTGACTTCTATCTCTCTAGCTTGCTCAACTCTTAATCTATTACAGAGTTTTATTTAAACGATAAGAACTCTTAAAATTTGGTTAAAGGAATAAGCATAAAAAGACTAAGAGGAGCTTCTTTCAAAATTTTTAAAATTTTATTTTATTCTGCAAGCTTTCGGACTAGACGTCCTTCTACAGGCAAAGGATAGTTGTAAAAACTAACGCATATAAACGATCATTGAGCCATTATAAAGACGACAATATTTACATCCCTATATCTGTAAAAACTAACATAATAAAAACTTTATGACTAAGAATTTTGCATGTACAAAAATTGGAGAAATTTAAAATTAAAATTTAAAATATGACAAATAATTTAAAAGTTATAATCTAAAATTAACTATTAAATAAATACGGAGATTAAAACATATAGAAGTTAGAGATCAATAAAATTGGGCTAAATACCAAGATACACAAGACAGGGGGTCCCACCTTCTTATGTTTGAGTTGAAACAGAATATTATATGACTATTAGTAAAGAATCTGGTATATGTCTGGGATATCTATTTTTCTATTAATGCTATTGGTTTGATTGGATATGACTGATTCTAAATAAAGTCTATTGTACTTATTGTTTATATTACGGTATAAGATTTTTGGGTGATCTAAGTTAAACTGGTGACCTGTTTGTGCTGTATGTTGATAAATTAACGATTTAGGATCTTTGTTACGGATATTTCGTTTGTGTTCGGTTAGTCTGATATGTGTCGTTCTGCCTGTCTCACCCACATATGTGGACGAGCAATCTTGGCATGAGACGACATATACTGCTCCTGTAGAATGTATGGGAAGGTTAGGACTATCAGATTTGGTGATTGGATGTCTTAATATGGTGGACAGACTAGGAGAACTGTTGTAGTGTACTTTAATTCCAAAAGGACGGATGAGGCTGAATATCATCAATTTCAATATCCAGAATCCTCCGTCCTTTTGGAATTAAAGTACACTACAACAGTTCTCCTAGTCTGTCCACCATATTAAGACATCCAATCACCAAATCTGATAGTCCTAACCTTCCCATACATTCTACAGGAGCAGTATATGTCGTCTCATGCCAAGATTGCTCGTCCACATATGTGGGTGAGACAGGCAGAACGACACATATCAGACTAACCGAACACAAACGAAATATCCGTAACAAAGATCCTAAATCGTTAATTTATCAACATACAGCACAAACAGGTCACCAGTTTAACTTAGATCACCCAAAAATCTTATACCGTAATATAAACAATAAGTACAATAGACTTTATTTAGAATCAGTCATATCCAATCAAACCAATAGCATTAATAGAAAAATAGATATCCCAGACATATACCAGATTCTTTACTAATAGTCATATAATATTCTGTTTCAACTCAAACATAAGAAGGTGGGACCCCCTGTCTTGTGTATCTTGGTATTTAGCCCAATTTTATTGATCTCTAACTTCTATATGTTTTAATCTCCGTATTTATTTAATAGTTAATTTTAGATTATACCTTTTAAATTATTTGTCATATTTTAAATTTTAATTTTAAATTTCTCCAATTTTTGTACATGCAAAATTCTTAGTCATAAAGTTTTTATTATGTTAGTTTTTACAGATATAGGGATGTAAATATTGTCGTCTTTATAATGGCTCAATGATCGTTTATATGCGTTAGTTTTTACAACTATCCTTTGCCTGTAGAAGGACGTCTAGTCCGAAAGCTTGCAGAATAAAATTTTGAAAGAAGCTCCTCTTAGAGTTTTATTTATTTATCCTCAGTTTGTACAAAGTACAATACATATGATGATGTGATGGCACATGACAATCATGCGTATAATCATTTACAGAATTGTTTCTATTATACAACATGAACATCTTGGTATAAGTTATATAAATATGGGGTTGTTGGTTTAAATTACCATATAATTTTTTTTCCATTTCAGTAAGGGCAGTAGAAATTGTTTAATTTCAAAAAGAATCTTACGCCTTTAAAAGAGTTTCGAATTTTGATAACAGATGGCGCGCTAGTGCATCATATATATATATATATATGCGCGAGCTCCGCGTTTTTTTTTTTTGGGTCTGAGATGGAGAATGTGGAGTTAAATAACCCCTTAGAGGTACTGGCCGAAAGCCACGAGAATGGGCTGCAAGCTCATGCCAACCTCGTCAAAATCAGCTTAGTCTCCGCCGAGGAATGACAAGCATGCCAATACTAAGCCGGCGACCGACGGCGGACATGCAAATTCTTGCCGCAATTGGGCTTATTTCCCGGAACAAGAAGACCAGCTTATCGAGAGACAAGATCTGGGCTTCACCAAAGTGGGCGGCTCCAAGAAGAGGCCGCAGGCCGGGAGCCACGCCAAGACCCAGCAAGGTGCAAGAGGTCCAGACCACCAAGCAGAAGCAGGCCACCTTTCGAGCAAGGTCGGCAGCGGGGCAGGCGGACCAATGTGTCTACCTGAAGTTCTGCCCAAACTTCACGCAAGAAAAGTACTTCCGGGCGTTGGAAGCCAAAATTGGCAAGGGAACCATCTACCAACTAACGAAGATGGAGGGGCACATCCTGGTCGGCCTCTCCAGCTGCAGCTCGCAGACAAACTACATAGTAGAGGAGGGTCTCAACATCGAAGACGTCACCCTTCGTGCCTTTCCCTCAGGAAGAGGGCCGAGAGAATCATGCTCGGCAACGTGCTCTTCTTCGTAGAGGACGCTGACCTCGTCACTGCGCTGCGGCCTTACGGACAGGTCACGTCCATCATCCAAAAGATGATGCAACTGGAGGATTTCTGCTGGGCTGATGCTCGTCGGGAGGCTTTTATAACTCTGCGAGACGGAGTAAAGCTCTCCCAGATCCCTTTTCGGCTGGACGTCGAGCCCAAGGGAGTGGTCGCGCACGTCTACGTGACCTACGGCATTAAGTGTTCCCTGTGCTACAAGCAGGGACACAAGCGTGCCAACTGTAGCCGCAAGACTGGTCTCCAGGAGGACAAGCTGGTGTTCCCTGTTGATGCTCCTGATGCACGCCTTAAAGCCTGGACCAAACCGCCCTCCACTTCGAACGCCCCTCCTGTTGCAGCAGCACCACCGGCTGCTGCTGTGGTCGCAGATCCTCCTCCCAGCGACACAGTGAGAGCAGAAGCGGCGGTCGTCTTGACTCCTCCTACACCGGAAAATCAAAGCTAATCTCTGCTCGAATCTTGCCAAGAAAATATATTTCTGGCTGAAAATCAGATGGACGGTCTTCTGAAGAACAAAAAGACGTCTGAAGCCATCGCTCGTGCCCAGAAGCTGCGCCTGGAGAGAGAAGAACTCCTTCAGGCACTCACGCATAATGGGAAAATGGACAGATTGATTAGGAAATCAAACAACTATCAAAGAATTGCCATTGCCAACTTGGTCACCGCGCTTATGTGTCTGTCAGGGGACACGAGTAGTACCCTGTATAAAAAGCTAACGCGCGCCAGAAACTCTGCTTGCAGTACAAATGAACTTCCGAGTTGCGACCCTGAACACGAGCTGCATCGCCGCTCTTCGTCGGAGAATACAGCTCTGCTGCTTTCTCAAGGAGCATGAAATTGATGTCTGCTTCCTACAGGAGACGAACATCATATTCCTGGACGACGCAGGAAATCTCTGCCATGGCTACAGCGCCGTCGTTGCACCAGCAACGACTACCGTGGGATCAGGCCTCGCCTGCGTCTTCGCACCTGGGGTTGTTGTTCACCGGCAGCAGATCCTGTGGCCTGGAAAGGTTGTAGTAATCGACCTCACCGTCCGGGGGTCTCCATGACGTGCGTCAACGCCCACGTCTCTCATGCTCCTGAAGAACGATGCCGCCAGCTCCAGATCATCGCAGTTTTGGCGAATAAAGAAGATACGTGGATCCTCGGTGACCTAAATATATCCAAGGAGTCGGCGAAGGACCTGGCATCGGGTTCAGCAGAAGCCCTAGCAGAGCTTCTGGACCAAGCCGATATTAGAGATAAGATATTAGAGTTGCAGTGCGACCCCTGCTCCGGGAGGTGTTCGCCTCCTGCGAAATGCCCCTGGATCTGCAGGCCTGGCTCTTCGGCGTCGGCCTCCATCCCGAGGGGATGAAGATCACAAGTGTGGCGAAGGCTACCATCTACAAGTACCATCTTGGTCTTGAGGTGGGCAACGGCAGCCAACACCTAGACCTGCCCACTCTGTGGGAAAGAACTCTCGCAGTCCACCGGTGGCGGAGTCGTTCCCGCGGTTGGCGACACTAATGAAGAATTTGTATATATTTTTGTATATATGTATAATCGTCAATTATTAACGAAACGGTTTTTACCAATAAAGAAACTCATCCTTCATTATTTTATTCGTGTTATAAATTATTATATGTATTTACATTTATTTATTCATATATATTTATCATTGCATAATCTTATTTACTCATATTTATGTATTTAACCTCATATAACCATATATGAGCGATGTAATAAAGAAGTTTCAATCTCAATCTCTCTCTAGAGCGGCGCGGACGCACGTGCTCGCGCGCGCTCCCGCTTACTCCGCCGGCGTGGCGGTTCTTTGGCGTTCTTTTCTTAAGCCTAAAAAGAATATTTTTAAATTCTTTTTCGAAATAAATAAATATGATGGAACTTTCCAACCTATAGGCGGTATTGGCGGAGAGCCAGGACAAAGATCTACACGATGGTATGATTCCCATTATGGTGACTGATATGAAAGTCGATTTAACGACGATAAAAGATTCGACGAAGAATCGTTCGAAATCAGATGTGAGCGACGCAAATTGGTTCGTGAAAAACGGCGGAAATGTAATTCCGGCCGCGGAAAAAAGAGAAAAATGGGCGTAGCAAGTTGAGGCCGCGGAAAAGGATAATGACACCGAACCTTTCCAATCTTTACACGGAAAAAAAGGAAACGGCTTAACCCTAAAAGTCAGCGGGCCCAGATTGTGAGACCGAACGCTAGCTCTCCAAAACCATCTGGACAGCTTCGTAGGACAACGAAGGAGTCCGTGACCTTCGTCGGTCACCAGGCAACAGTAGGCGCTGAACAAAGCCAGATCATCAGCAGCAACGTTCGATCAATGCTGCTATGTCGAATGGTGCGCGGATTTCCATCCCGTGCACTATATGAAGGCCTTGAAGGAGTTGCTGGGGAAGGGATCCGTCTACCAGCTGATGAAGATGTCTGGCCATGTTATGGGCGGACTAGGCCAGCATTTAGAAGGCGGAGCGCCTGGTGGAGAATGGACTCACCATCAACAACACCTTCCTCAGGGCATTCCCGTACAGAAGGAAGGCCGAGAAGATCATCCTCGGGGACCTGCCGATAGCAGTGAGGGAGAAGGACATCATTGAAGCCCTGCGACCTTACTGCCTGGTTGTTTCCCTGGCCTATGAAGTGGTGTTCTGTAAGGGCTACACCTGGACCACTGGCAACAGGGAGGCCTTCGTCCTCCTGAATGAAGACGCAAACTCCACCAGCTCCCTGCCAAGCTAGTGATCATCTCCAAAGGGATGTCTACACCCGCCTACATTACCTACGGCGTTAGGTGTAGAAGATGTCACCGCCAGGGACATCGGCGAGCCACCTGCCCCCAGGGCACCCGAAGTGGACCGGTGTTGACACCTCCACCCTCCCAGCCCACACCCTTCAACAAATCCGCCCTCTCAACACCATCTGCGGAACTGTCTGCACCCTTCAAGTAGTCCCCTCAACATCCTCCAGCCCTGCCGGGCCTGCGTCCGTGGCTAACTTCCCTGTCCGTCCCTATGAGATTCCAACCCTCTAGCTTCCTGCTCCGGCGCCGAGCACCAGCCAGTTGCCGTCACGACTAGAGCCCTTCCTGACCAATACTGAATTATCAGCGGCTCCTGCAAACGAGAACCAAACCATGACTGTACCCCAGTCTACTACCTATGTGGCCCAAATCCTATCTCCCTCTCTGGCCTTTCAGGAGAGGGATCAGGTAGAGAATATGTTCATAGAACTAAACGCTGACTCTATTCTGGCGCCTCCCTTTGAAGAGGTTGATGATGATGAAATAGTGGCCGCGGTTCTACATCGCTCTGACAGAAAACACTCCCCGATGAACTCTCCTATGGAAATAGGAAATTTCTATACGATTTCCTCGGCGATGCAATTGAGCACGTTGGGGACAAAAACCCTTTTATAATCACGGGCCTTTCCGAACTCAGGGCGGCCTTGAACATTTGACATTATCCAGACGTCCCTTCAGGAAGGCTCATGTCTGATGTAAATTTACATATATATTTTTTTTCTGTATCATAAATTTAAAATTGCCTAGATATAATATATTATATGAACGATTAATAAATCAGTTTCAATCTCAATCTATCTCTCAATATCGTCACGTAGAAATTAGATAATTCTCAAAATAACAAGGCAATTTACATATTTGATGAGAAACGAATTAAAGCTAATAAAATAGCAGAGAGACAATGGGGGGATTTTACAGTAAATATAAATATCAAAAATATCAATCATTCATAAAATATTTTGAAAAATAATCTACTATAATATGTTTTTACGTAACCTTTTTATCAATATTTAAAAAATTATATATTACGTTCAGGAAATTTGTATACATCTAATATAAGCTCTATTACTCAATACAAAATAATTTATATATGGTAATTTAAACCAACAACCTCATATTGTATAATACTTATAACAATATTTTCATGTTGTATAATAGAAACACATCTGTAAATGATTATACGCCTTATTGACATGTGTCATTACATCATCATATGTAATGTACTTTGTACAAACTGAGGATAAATAAATAAAACTCTGTAATCGATTAAGAGTTGAAATAAAGCAAGAGATTGAGATGGAAGTCCAACAAGATCTAAAGATAGATAGGAAACTGTCAGGGCGGCGCCAGTGTACAATTTCGCTTCCGATCCACGCTCTTATTCCATCCGCTGAAATTCAATACTTCCTCACTCGGCAAAGATATATAAGACCTCCGCCCTTTCCGAAAATATAGTGACTTGATAGTCACTTCACCATCAGCGCGAGCTCTCGTCGGTTGTACCCCAGGTCCACCTCATCGACCATGTAGAACAGTAAGGACTCTTCTATCTCCATCTTGCTCCTAGCTCGACTCCTATCTGTTCACGGAACTTTCCTAGTCCAACGGTGTCTTCGTTTTTTTGTGATGGACATTCCCAAGCTTTCCACTCTGCCTCGACCTCGACTGCCTGTACTCCGTGAGAACTTTTAATGGTCTTACAAGGTGCAGAGAGGTACTGGAAAACTCCCCGTCCGGAGTGTTCCTCTCGGTTAATAAAGTATAGCGAGAGTCAACAGGGACTCACACCATAGTTTAAGTCGACTGAATACCTCACCACATTATAGTCGACAGGATTATACAAGAGTCAACAGGACCTCATCACATATATATATATTGAAAATAAAGATGTTTATATAGACGTTATTGTTATTTACCATTAATATTCAAACGCCTCTATTAGGAATTACTTTATAGTTTTGGTAATTTTTGCATAATAATAGTTTTCATATATACATCATATTTCCCTTATCTCTCTCTAAGGTATTTATAAGGAAACTATTTTTTAAACTTATTTATTAACGTCATGTAGTGCTGAGCATATTTATACAAAATATTGGTAAATATATTCTTTTCTATCCAAAACTTGCCTTTTTATTATATATTTTAATCTCCAACATAGTCAGAATATAATAGAACAGCTAAACTTGTATGGAACTTCAAATGTCGACATTAAGATATTCTAAAATGTATTAAATATGCATCATTAAACAAACATACCTCTAAAAACAATATTCAGCTATTATGTAAATATTCTGCTGTGAGTTTTAAGTGTTTAAAAAGTAACAAATTTTATCAAAAGATAAAAGGATTTTATAAGTCGAGTTTTTCTCGTTAAAAAGTTTAGAAAAGCCTTTGATCAATATTCATTTTGTTCTAGAACATTGTCTTAATTATAGAACCGACTGCCTCCAGGGGTGCGCCGCTCTATATCTCTGTTTTAGAATTTGTCGTTTTCTTACCCTTTTCTTGCGGCATTTACCTGAGAATGGACTCTTAAGCACTTGAGACGAAACTCTCTCAAATAATACTTCCATTTAAATAGGTCGAACCTCCGCAGAATATGAGCAACCATTCCTGAGTTCGACCAACTTCACGTTTTTAAGGAAGATTAGACTTATAAAGGAATATCGTCGATAACTAAACAGAACAGTGGGGATTTATAAAAAATATATAGTTAATAAAACAATAATATTAAATATATAAGAGGCATATATTGTTTCTCTTTGTAGCGGTTTGCTAGTTTAATATATTTTTGCGGAAGAGCATTGCTCGGTGAAAATTATTATATATAATTCTACTGTCCTAAAAGATTATGTCCATAGTTTGCTTAACTACCATATCTGAGACTACTCTTCCGTGTAGAATATATAAGCAGGATGATCCAATACAGTATTAGAGCTCTAAAGAAGCGGTGTGGTAGATTAAATTGGCGAAACCGCTGGGAGGGTTCATCACTGATGAGCCAAGCCCTCCAAGTATTTTTTCATCGCAGTAAGGACAGTAGAAGTTTGATATATGTTTGAAAGAAACATTCGCGTCTTAATGTTATCATTTTCTTTCTTTTTCTTCTTTCTTATCTTCACTTATTAATATTAGGGTATCAAGTTGTGACCCTTGATGGCGTCTGTTTGACAACCATCATGACGGGGTGAAGTAGAATGCGTCTGCCTTTGTCATTAAGGCTTGGAGCACTACACAGTGGCAGGCCGACTTAGCTCCAAAAGAAATGGTCGCCTCTGACATGAGGAACAGACGCCATGTGCAGCTGCTCCTAGCACGGAGTACAAACGCTGTTCATCCTGTATCCCTGGATTAGGAGCCCTTACAGGGTACTATCAGCCGGGCCAGCTGAACCCAGTTTTTTTAGTGAGCTTGTTATTGCTCCCCCTCCTCCTTTTTCATCTGGGCTTGGGACCGGCGAAGTTTTTTCATTTTCTATATATAGATAGCGCGTTATTGCTTTATATCAATCCGCTTTTGCCTAATACAAAGTAGAACGGTCTATTATCTAGAATAATTTTTCATTGATAAATGGCACTAAGCTGAATTTTATTTGATGATTTTGATCTTCGATCAAGCAACAGATTTACATCAACAGATTATGTCTAACTTTTCGTCGTTAGGTGATACCAGGATATCTCACCCAGATTCGATGCATTCCAACATTTATTATTTATTTTTCTAAATTAATTTGATGGTATATTTAGACGACTCTATTATATATAAATACACCTACGAATACAAAAAGTAATTAATTTTAAGTTCATTTTGTGAATTAATTAATCGCGCACACACTTTGTGTGTGAGTTAATATTAAGTAAAATATCACAGAAAAATAAGTTGTGTTGACTTTGCTTAGAATTTTTAATGAAAACTGATTCCAATAATTATTATTTAACATTATATTTATTGATTTACAAGAGAGAGAACAAAATATAAAAGGGAAACAAATATTAAATAAAGGAACTTTTTTTCTTTTGGTTAGCGCCTATTTACCTGTGAGCTTACACACACTCTGTGGAACAAGCTTTGTATTTCCTTTCCCTTTCAGATGTTTTCTGTTTCTGTTAAACCTAAATTACTGATTCATATTTAATTATCATAAATCAAAAAGCGAGCTCCGCCGTTTTCGCATCTGGCGAGCGATTAAATGTCCATAGACATGGCGAATTCGGCATCGCCAAGGAGCACAGGATCTGCTGGACAAATGCCTGGAAGACCCAGCATCCTATCTCAATCCGGTGAAAAGAATTCGCCAAAAAACGGAATTCATAGAGAAATATCTAAAGAAAACTTAACAATTGAAGACTATGCAAATTCGCCGGCAGGCATTAAGAATTCAACATCCAATGACGTTGCCCAAGTCCTAAGAAACTGGGCAGATTGCGCTGAGGACTTGAACCCTGGAACGGACGACGTTTTTACCGTCGTCAAGGGCAGGAAAAGGCGCCGTGAATCGGCGGATTTACCAGCATCGGCAGCGCGATCCAACGGCGCTGGAACATCTCGCCGACAGCGACCGTCGTTGCAATGGATGCCCCGGGTCCAAGAGATCACGTCCACGAGGGCACACGTCATGGAGGACAGGGCTCGCCAGGCGTCCTGCAACGAGGAGCAGTGCGTATATCTGGAGTACTGCCCGGACTACCAGTCATACCAATACCTGAAGGCTATAGAAAGAGTGGTCGGAGGACCCAGGAATGTTGTCCAATTCGCCAAGGTTAATGGGCACTACCTGGTGGGACTCGACAACAAATCGCTGGCGGAACACCTGATCCGGGAGGGCCTTGAGATCGAAGGAACCCTCATCAGGACCTTCCCCTTCAGGAAGAGCTCGACGAGAATAACAGTCGGAAATCTGCCCTTCTGTGTAGGGGACGCCGCCATCGTTGATGCCCTCTGATAACCTCTATCACCCCCAAGCTGCTGAGGGCTGGAGAGTTCACATACACCGACGGCCGACGGGAGGCCTTAATCCTCCTCCACGATGGCATCACCACCAGCCTTCCTGTCTCATGGAATCAAATGCTCAAAGTGTCACGGCCAAGGGCAAAGAAGAGCTAACTGCCCCCAATTCCATGGGCACTCCACCACCTCCATCACCAGACGGGCCTCACCGCCCTCTACCACCAACCTCCTACCATCGACCGCGCCTGGGTGGTCTAGGCAGTCTTCGGCCGCGCCTCCTGCGCCGGGGCCTCCCAGTCCAGCTGTCGGGCTTTCCGGCGCTCCACCAGATGCCCGATCTGCGTCCCTACCATCTACGGCGCCCCTGCCGTCTACACCAGCGCCTCCGGCCTCATCTGTACAGGTGGCGGCTCCTGCTCCTCCATCAATGGCCCCTGCACCTGTGGATCACGCAAGCCCTCGCTCGGCGGCGACTGAGCCGACGCTTCCCGCCCGGCCGGACTTCGTTGCCCCGTGTGGCCCTCTGCCTGCACAGGGGACCCTCGGGCCTGCAACCCACACACTGGACGTCGACATGACCACCATTGAAGAGACCTCTGCATCCTCACCAGCCGCAGTGATTCCAACACCCCCACTGCCTGCGCCTCGGCCTGCTGGGCCGACACCACCCGCTCCCCACGAGGAGGAGAAAACGCCGACCGTGAAGACTCCTCCGCCTCTACTACTCGAGAAAGAGGAAAATATGATTGTTTAAATCATCAGAAAACTGAAGCACACAACCTGCCTAAAGCCCTTATATGAATCAGGGATCCATCCGAATGAACTCAAGAGTGCCATTCTATTCACCGATGACAGTGCGAGAAGCAAGGATGCACGGGCGCGCGCTCCTGCCACAAACTTTGCTGGCTTGGAATTTGTAACCGCCTCCGAAGAAAATAATATTTTTAAATTTTTATTGGGGATTCCCCACCCCCCGAATCACCAATGGCCTTGGCTGAAAGCCAATTGCCATCTTCTACTGCTGATGCAATCAGCATTTTTCCGGCGACGGAGAAAACCACCACCAACCATCAGCCTGGAACAGGCAAGCCATCGACGAGCTGGGCGGATCTCGTCGATCGGGCGAATCAACTCCCCATGGAGGAGGAAACAGACGGCTTCACCAAGGTGGAACCAAGGAGAAAGAGGCCGGTGGACCTGAAAGAATTCAAGAAAATCCAAAATTTGCAAATTCGCCAGCCGGCAAGTTGCATGCAAATCCGGCCGCCGCGCGTGACGTCACGGCGCTAACGACCGATACCTGCGCAGATCCAGCCCAGAGGGACTGGGCTGAGACCATGAAAGTGGAGGATGGACCTAATGATGGCTTCACAGTCGTCACGAACAAGAGGAGGCGCCGCGGCTCGGCGTCATCGGAGCACGCTACGAGGCAGCCCAACAAGCCCAAAGAGCCGAATAGCTCCCAGCAGCGCAAGCGGCACACAGGGCCGAGAGCAGTGCCGCCCCAGGAAGTCAAAGCCACGCGGGCAAAAATCGCCTACGCCAAGGCGAGGCTGTCCACATCCAGCCAGGAAAACTACATTTTTATAGAGCACTGTCCTGAGCTCTCGCCCTACGAATACCTCCCGGCCATCGAAAAGCAGGTCGGGGGACCAAAACATATCATCCAGTTCAACAGGACGAACGGGCATGTAATCGTGGGCCTTTCCCGCAAGGACCTTGCAAGCCGTCTGGTCGAACAGGGCCTGGATATTGAGGGCACGGCGCTAAAGGTCTTCCCCTACCGGAAGAGAGCCGAACTCATAGTCGTGGCGCATCTGCCCGGCTTTCTGAAAGATACCGCGGTCGTGGATGCCCTGCGACCCTACGGAAAAGTCACCTCCATCGCCCCCATCCAGATCAAAATGGGGGAATACTCCTTCACCGACGGCCGCCGGGAGGCCTACATCCTGCTCCACGAGGGGAAGAAACTGGACAACCTACCAACTCGCCTAGACATCAGATCCAAAGGCGAATCTCTGCCGGCTTTCCTATCTTTCGGCATTAATGCTCAAAGTGCGGTAAGCAGGACCACCGCAGAGCCAACTGCCCAATGCTCGCTAGGCGGACCACCGGCCCCAGGCAATCTTCGCCCTACTCCCCCACCGATGCAAAGTTACCTCAGCAGCCAAGGTAGCCAGCACCTGCGCCCGCAACACCGACGTTCTCTACCCCACCTGTGGAGAAGCCGATTGAGGCTTCCGCGGACCCTTCGGCGCCTCAGCCCGCTGAACCGGCGCCTCCTGCTTAGCATCGTGATGACGGAGGAAGAAGTCAACACCACATCTTCCACGGCATCCCAGAAGGTCCCGCTTACAGCCAACTCGAGAAATTACTCGAGAAGCCCTCCAGCCCCTCTTTTGCCAAGACTAAACAACTCGATCTTGACCGGGAAGAGGTCTTGCGTATACTCTCCTCTCGAACCCAACAAAAGAGACGGATACCCTCGCCCACAGCCGCCCAGGCTGGCGCTCTCAGCGAGCTGCTCAACGCCATTTTGGACATGCACCCTGGCACCGACACCACCGTCTATAAACTCCTAAGGACGGCCAAGGGGCAGCTTGACCTAAGGCTAAAATGAGTTTCCGCGTCGCCACCATCAACGCGCGAGGGCTCCGCGTGGAGGACCCGCTCATCGCCTGGAGGAGAACACTCGCGCGCCGAGGATGCCTCCCTTCATCCTTCATTATATATATATATAATTTTTTTGTACATTTTTTAATTTTTCTACTTAATATTATATTATTTTTATCTTAATTTACTACTACTATAATCATTACTATTATAACTCTCTTTGAGTGTAAACATTGACGAGATGGTAATATCGGTTTTATCGGTAATTATCGGTAATATAACCATAACAATATGGTTATATCGTTATGGTCAACAAAGGTAGTTTTATCAAGTATAATTTCATATCATTAGCGCCAAAAATATGTAAAATTAATTTTATAACAAAATAGTAAAAGTTATACCAGTGCATCATTATTTTTATTATCAAAAAATGATTTGAGAATCATTCGGTTATAAAATCTTCATTAATTTGATGAAACATGTAGTAAAATGAATTAAAATATTTATTAACTCTATTGCAATTTATACATCGAAAGATTATAAAGGGCATGTCCAAAAGGTAATAGAATATATTTTAATAACAAATAAAATCAGCGTTATATTTTAATTATTTGCTTTTCCCCAACATAATTGGCTTCCTAGTCCTTTTTGTAATAAATTAAAATTCTGACGGAGCATGGTAATGACGATCCATTGGATCTAAGAGTGAAAAAGACGTACAAGAATCTTTATGAGAAATAACAATGTTTCGAGGGATTGCTCCATCTTTTTCAATTTATTTAACTTATGTTACATACTCTTTTAATGTCACGCGAAAACAGTATTAAGCTTGAAAATAGTATTACAAATAAACCTTATATGTTAATATTGTGGCGAAGAAATATTCTATTTAATTATTATTAAATTATTATTTAATTTAATTTAATATTATTTAATGAAAATATTCAAAAGATTATAAAAATATATATTACTCTTTTATTTGTAAAATCATCTTTAAAATATTTCTTTGCTTGCTTTTTCAAGGTTCCCTTGATGTAGATAGTTTGGCTGACTTCGTCGCGGTGACGTCATCAATAAATACCTTTACATCTTAGGGTATTTCAAGGCTTGATTTATACGCTACAACTGGTGAAGAAGTTGGATCAATACCCATTCAGAAAAAAAAACGTAAAATTGATTCGGTTGAGCAAGCAGAAACAACCATGAACATCAAGAAAGAAGCAACAACTTAGGTAGGTTTATTTTTTATACAATATCGAACCTAGAAACCCTTCAATGTTCTCTGGTGAGGGTGTTGAAGATCCCCATAACTGGTTGAAAAAATACGAACGTGTGGCGAGCACAACCAATGAGATGAAACCTTTTGTCACGCCAACTTTCACTTTTATTTGACCGGCACTGCTCTCAAATGGTTTAAGAACAATGAGGAGAGCATCCTGACATGGACGGAAATCATGTACCAGTTAAAATCAGTTTTCGGAAAAACGAAAAACTTGAGGTTATGAGCAGAGAAAACCCTGAAAACTCGCGCACAAAT
Source organism: Cordylochernes scorpioides (assembly GCA_030710605.1). Classification (NCBI taxonomy): domain Eukaryota; kingdom Metazoa; phylum Arthropoda; class Arachnida; order Pseudoscorpiones; family Chernetidae; genus Cordylochernes; species Cordylochernes scorpioides. Next base: position 47,567,472 of record CP092876.1, on the reverse strand, counting down.
AAAAGGTGAAAGCACCGAATTTTACATTCAAGACGTCCTGCGCCTCTGTAAAGAGGTAAATCCTCATTTGAATGAGGAAGATAAAATATCCTATTTGATGAAAGGGATAGCCGAGGAGCTCTACCAGTCACTTCTCCAAGAGATGCACATACCACTGAACATATCGTCACCGAGTGTCGCCGCATTGAAGCGCTACATTGTAAGCGAGTGACCCCAACCAAGTACGAGCGACTACCAAATGTGGCGTCTCTCAGTGATCATGATGACAGGGCAGATCTGTCATCTATGATTAGGCAAATTGTTCGTGAGGAGGTACAGCGGGCATTAGGCTCTCCTCGAGAGGAACCAAATATTTTTACAATCGAAGAAATGGTATAGGAGGAGATTGGAAGAACCCTGGCGCCAATCTCAAAGTCTAGGAGAAGTCCCCCTCAGAAGGAAAGACCCGACAATTTTCTAATACTAGATACGAGGCCCAAACGATACGACCGTACCCCGAATCTCAGTACCCAAAACAAAGAGGAAGACGCGACACAAACGAATGGCGAACCACTGAAGTAAATCCAATCTGTTTACATTGCGGACGCCCTAGCCACGTCGTGCGCTACTGCCGTGACAGGAGGAGAGAGTATGAAGAAAGACAAAATTGAAATTACAAACAGAGAGATAGACAAGAGCCTAGAACATTCTATAATTCTCGGAGCTGCCAAGATCCCAACGACGACCTGCCTAGAGAAAATATACGCCGCTACCGAAGCCCCTCTCCTTACACTGGCCGAAAAGGACAACATTTGTCTCTTGATAGAAGATCCAGTCAGTCGCCTTGCCGTTCCTGTCAGGAAAACTAGAAGATGCGTCCTATTTTGAAGGTAAGGCTGCAAAATTTATAAATACTCCCTTGTCGACTACATTAGAATCAAAAGAAAATTACATAAACATTAAAATAGAAGGAAAAATGACGCGTGCCCTCGTCGACTCAGGAGCCGCATATTCTGTCATTTCTGAGAGGTTCAGACTCAAACTAAGAAAAATAAGGTTTGCCGAAACTGACATCACATTACGAGTAGCCAACGGTAGAATTGCAAGACCAAAAGGACGCTGCACACTGAAACTGGACTTAAATGGACTACAGGAAAGCTTTGAATTTGTCGTTATGGAAGACTGTAGTTACGAAGTTATTCTTGGTTGGGACCTTTTGAAGTTATCTAGGGCGATAATTGAATCAGCTGACGATACACTCTGCTTAGGAAAATGTCTTTTTAAAGATACTCCTAAGAACAGCTCACTTCTTTACTCTGAATTGGAATATAGAATCGAGCCCGCCTCTATTCAGTTAATAGAAGTAGCAAGTCGTGACATTCCTAATGACGCAAATGTGGTGACAGAATGTCGAAAAGAGCTATTGCTGGAAAGAGAACTAACGGCTCCCTCCTCTGTCATTTCACTTACCAGTAACCGAGTTAAACTTTGGGTAGTGAATCGGAGTCCATATCTGAAATTAATCCCACAGGGGATGCACGTAGCCGATAGTGTTGTCATCCAAGCTAGCCAACTATGTACTTTAGCTGATTGTAACCAAGTTGAAACAGAGGCGAAACATTTTGAAGACCCAAAAATCTCAGAATTTTTTATACATGATTCACTTTATGAATCTCAGAAAGAAAAATTAAGAAATTTGTTAAAAAACTATAAAGATATTTTTGAATTCAGTAAAAAAAAACAATAGAAAGACGTCAATGTTAAACACCGAACTAACATTGGAGACCACCTACCGACCAAACAAAGACCTTACCGAGTTTCACCAAGAGAACGCCAAATTATTCAGGATGAAGTGAAGTAGATGGAAACACTTGACATCATCCAGCCCTCTGAAAGTCCGTGGGCCTCATCTGTAGTATTGATAAGAAAAAAGGATGTAAGCTGGAGATTCTGCGTCAATTACCGCCGCCTGAACAAAATAACAAAAAAAGATGTCTACCCTCTCCCAAGGATCGATGATACTTTAGACTGCTTACGGGGAGCTAAATTTTATTCTTCCATGGACCTCCAATCAGGGTATTGGCAGATCGACGTAGAAGAATCGGACCGTGAGAAAACAGCGTTTATAACTCCAGATGGACTGTACGAGTTCAAAGTAATGCCATATGGGTTATGTAATGCTCCAGCTACTTTCGAATGAATGATGATCTTCTGAAGGGTCTTAAGTGGAAAATTTGCTTGTGTTACCTCGACGACATCATCGTTTTTTTTTTCAGACGATTTTGAAGAACATCTAAGACGCCTTCAAATTGTAATAAATTGCCTTAAGAAAGCCGGATTATGTTTCAATTCCAAGAAATGCAAGTTTGGGGCAAAAACTATCACGGTTCTTGGACATGAGGTGAGTGAAAATGGAATTCGTCCCGACCAAGAAAAGATTCGAACAGTCCGCGACATCGCTACGCCAAGGTCATTGAAGGAAGTTAGAATTTTTCTTGGCCTTTCATCATACTACCGCCGCTTCATACCCAATTAGGCCCACGTAGCCTAACCCTTGAATGACCTTTTGAAGAAAGACTCAGCATTTAATTGGAACCAGAAGAAGCAAAATGCATTTGAAGCTCTCAATTCAACGTTAATTTCCGAGCCCGCTCTTGGACATTTTGATTATTCATCCCCAACCGAAATACACACTGACGCAAGCAACTACGGAATAGGAGCAGTATTAGTGCAGATATATAAGGAAAAGGAAAGAGCCATTGCTCATGCATCCAGACCTTAAATAAGGCAGAAAAAATTATTCAACCAGAGAAAGGGAATGCCTTGCCATCATTTAGGCTATCAATAAATTCCGACCATATGTCTTTGGACAGCCGTTCACTATTGTTACAGACCACCACTCTTTGTGCTGGCTGACCAACCTCAAAGACCCATGTGGGAGGTTATAAAGATGGGCACTTCGGCTGCAAGAGTTTGACGTCACTGTCGTGTATAAGAGCGGAAGGAATTATCAGGACGCAGACTGCTTATCAAGAAGTCCATTTGATTACAGTGAAGATATAGAGGAAGATATTTCAAGCATAGTGACTTTGCAGAACTTTAGCGAAGAGCAGATGAATAATCAAGCCCTTAGAAAAATCGCTGACCAATTACAAAGTACTCCTAATAATTCCTTTGTAAAAATCGATAGCACGCTCTACAGAAAAGATTATGCTCCAATGGGGAAACCGTGGCTTTTGGTGGTTCCTCGCCATTTAAGGCAGGAATTACTGAAAAATTTCCATGATTCACCCACGGCTGGTCACCTCAGATTTACTAAAACCTATGACCGAATAAGAAAAAGGTATTACTGGCTCGGAATTATAGAACGATTAGAAGGTATGTAGCACACTGTTCAAATTGTCAAAGGCGTAAACATCAGCCCCAACTCCCCTCAGGGCACTTACAGCCAAAAAATGTCCCTCAAGTTGCCTTTGAAAGGGTAGAAATGGATCTCTTGGGGAGATTTCCAACATCAGAAGGTGGCAACCGTTGGATTATCGTATGTACGGACTACCTAACGAAATATGCGATAACTAAAGCCCTACCCACAAGTGAATCCATGGAAGTTGCCAAATTCTTCATTGAAGATGTCATCTTAAAGCACGGCGCGTCGAGGGAATTAATCACGGATAGAGGAAGGAACTTCATATCTTCAATGATAGGTGATCTGAACAACAAGTGCAGAATAACCCATCGGAAGACGACCGCCTATCACCCCCAGACAAACGGACTCATGGAGAGCTTGAATAAGACCATAGCAGATATGCTGTCCATTTATGTAGATGTCAACCAGAAAGATTGGGACAGGATTGTTCCATTTGTTACATTTGCATACAACACAGCAAAACAAGAGTCTACTGGGTTCACCCCATTTTTCCTTGTACAAGGCGTGAAGCCTAGACTCCACTGGACGTGTTTTTCCCCAAGGTATTGCCAGAAGACGACGATTTCATCCAAACTCTAGGGACAAGAGTCGAAGAAGCACAAAAACTGGCAGGTATCCACTCCATGAGATCTCAAGAAAGCAATAAAGCTATGACGCCCATCACAGAAATATAATTTACCAGCCTGGAGATCTCGTATGAATCTTTATCCCCGTGCGTAACATGGGATATTCGGAAAAACTAATGAGACGTTATTTCGGCCCATACAAATTAACCGGAAAAATATCCGATGTGACCTATGAAGTTGAAATATTCGGAAACCAGCAAATTCGTCGTAAAACAAAATATTTAGTTCACATTTGTAGGATGAAACCTTATTTAAACCCAGAGGACCAGGAGGACCACCTAGAAGAGGACCCAGAAAATGACTCGCCAAACTTCCAAGAAGAAGACATCTCCACTGAACGAACACAACAACCACAGACCCGCGAAGAGATCTCAGGCCCTATCACCCGTTCTCGAGCTTTGAGACTGAGGATGTAAGTCTCCTTCTGAGCATCGGGTCGATGCTCTTTATAGGAGAAGACTATATGTGGCGAAGAAATATTATATTATTCAATTTAATGTATTCGTAAAATCATCTTTAAAATATTTATTTGCTTGCTTGTTCAAGGTTCTCTAGCTGTAGATAGTTTGGCTGACTTGTTAATAATTGTCGACTCGTCGCGGTGACGTCACCAATAAATACTTTACATCTTAGGATATTTCAAGGCTTGGTTTCTACGCTACAATATAAAAAAGGGCGTATCTGGATCTGAAAAGAAAAATATATTTTTTTTCTTAAAAATTTCAAGAGATTGCTTCCTCTTTATCAATTTATTGCACAACAAACTTAATTTACAAATTATTGTTGATCACATGGAAACAACCTTGTCTCATTGGTTAAAAATAATCGACTGGAAATTCACGAAATTTCGGGGATAACTTACTATAATGAACAACTTGTCTATACAATTTTCACTACTCTCCTGCTTGATAAAACATTTGTTTATAAATATTTAAAAAATTTCAAGGCGATTGATAAAATGAGGGAAGAATTGCTCAACTCCACAGACAACGGCTGATTGCTCTCCCTCCCCTCTAAATTGCTGTTCCGCCTCACTCATGTACATATATAACCTTTTAGGGGAATCCCCTTGTAAGACAATAATAGTGTCTTAATAAAGGTTTTGTTGTTGTTCTCATTGGTTAAAAATAATTAATGATAATATTTTATTCAAAAATTGAAATTAAAAGAAAAATATACATGTGAAAATTGAAGGCTTTTTTGAAAAATAGTAATGCAGTAAGTTTTTTAATATACAAGTGTAAGATAGAGTTAAGGAAAAAGAGAGAATAAAAAAATTTAATAATAAATTTTGAATAATAATAATAAATAAGATAAATGGGGGAATGGGGGGGAAAGTGCAATATCACATTTGTACTATTTTTCTCAATATTGTCGCGGAGATAAATAAAGAAAGAGCAAATTTGGGAATAATCAATTTATTATAAGGGGTATTTATAGGAGAGAGAGAAAGCACAACTTACCCCAAGTTAAAGATAATCCTAAATGAACGGCGTCAGCCACTGTCCTGTTTTCCTTATTTCCAGATCAGCTTCCGAGAACCCCTCACACCTGTGGTCCCCCCCGGGGTCCAGGGATGATTGACAGGTGTCCCATTTGGATGGAGCTCCTTGACAATATGTTAATGGTTTGAAAAAAACATAAGGAAATAAAAAATAGAAACAAAAATGAAGTTAACAGCGATTATCAGAAAAATAAATTGTATTGAGGTCAAAAGAGACACTTAAGAGGTTCGGGGATTTTAATTAAAGGCTTATATTTAACTTGTCTCGCTTCTGTCTGTCCAGAAATCTTGTAATCGATTTTTAATATACTTCTAGAGCACGTAAAAATCTGAAATTTGGTAGACTTTTACTTTTGGTAGAACAAGATGACAATGCACGCTGACAGATTTTCAGACTTCTGGGTTGTCAGGGTGACCGGAAATAGATAAATTTCCATATTGCCTTTCAGATATTGAAAATTAATTTTAATATACTTCCAGATCACATAGAAGTATAAAACTTTTAACACTCACTCACTCCAATGAAAATGCAAATTTCAGACTTCTGGATGGACGGAATAGCCAGGAATGAAGAAATTTCTATATATCTTTTTAAGTCTTATGTTACGCCCCTTACAAGGAATTGACCAATCCGCCGCGAGTAGGCTTCTTTCTATTTAAGGCCAAATCCCCAGTGAATTTTTGATTCCAAGTTTTGTAAATTCATGAATAAAAACAAAATAAATAATTAATAAGTAAAAATACATTTCATTTATTTAAATTAAGCTTTTATTTAAATGCACTAAAAGGGAAAAATAAAATATTTTATCTTTTGTCATTGAGGTATTAGATGTATCAGAGTAAAAAAAGGCAGCGGCGAAAGATCATATTTAGAGAAGAGGTAAAATATATTAAACACTTATAACAATCGCTAATCAGTTGCTACATATTGAATCACATTAGGTTCGAAATTCATGATGATCGTCCCTGCCGCTTTTATTTTCACTCAGATACATCTAATTCCTCAATGACAGAAGATATATATATATATATTCCATTTTAGTGTATTTAAATCAAATATTTTTAAAAATGTACTTTTATGTATTAATTATTTAATATCTATTCACGCTAGCTGGGTCCTTCATTGATGCTGTGGCCTCCAGGAACTTACTTTGGTGAGGGTTACGAATGCTCCTGTAGATAGTGGATGTATTGTTCTAATCTGGCGGATGTTCCGATTAAAGATAATACTCCAAAATGGTAATATTTCTTTTGCATATTACCAAGAAGCTTTGTTTTCATGAGGTCGGGTCTCAAGGTTGCGACCTGTTTCTCCCATTCTTATTCTCAAATTCCACATTTACCAAAAATGAACCTTGACCTAGAGTCCTCCTTGATCCCACTGCTTGAGAGCTATGTTCTCCTTAACTAACATTTCAATTCTCCAGTGTTTTGAAGGCTCTCTCAGATATTTTAGATCTGCCTGTTCCGGGGTGAATTTTCATATCAAGGTTTCTTTGATCAATGCGCAATTTCAAGTGCATGCAATTATCATAACTTTTTTCGGGAATAAAGTTAGTATTCACCCTCTCCTGATCGATCGAGTGTAACTTTTTATTTTTCCTCCTGTAGCAGACGGCTTCGATATGTCCTGATTTTCCACAAGCATTACACTTAGCATTCTTAAAGAAGTATCTTTCCTCAGTGTGTTTCCTTTTTCCACAGTGTCTGCAAAGAAACTTCCAAGTTTTCTCCTTTCGATCATTTCCCTTTTTCCTTCTCATCTACAAGAAACAGCTTTTCCCGATTTTTCATTATATCCACATTTTCAGATGCCTTCTCGCTGTTAAAAACAATATTCTATGCTCTTTCAAAACTTATCTCAGACACTGATAGAAGTCGTTCTTGGAGAGTTGAATCTTTAAACTCCACAGACTAAGGCATCTCTTAGTCGATAATATATGTCTGAAAAGTCACAATTTTGGCTCAACTTTTTCAACGCTGCAATAAATTCAGAGATTGATTATTCGAATTATTGTTTCTCTTTATGGGGAAATTAATTCTTTCTAATATGACATTTGACTTGGAATAAAAATGTGATTTTGCCAGTTGGACGATTTCTGCATATTTAAGTTTGCTGATGTCATTTGGAGCAACAATGGATTTAATCAGATGAAATGTCGAGGAACCGCAAATATGAAGATCGCATTTATTTATCCATCTTTTAGAATATTATTTGCTTTGAAAAATAGTCCAATCGTTCAATATATCCATTAAATTAGTATTTTTGAATTTTTAAATTCAAATGGTTCAATTGCCTTCATCAATGCCATCGATTGAAAGATTTTCAACTTTATACAAATCAAGAAATCTCTTTGGCAAATAAGCATATTTTAAATATTTTATTTAGGATGCAAATTATATTTAAAATAAACGAAATTTTAACTTGAAATAGCTATACAAATGCGTATACACTTACGGCTTGTTGAATTCGTCCTCGTCGCCAATGTTATATCCTCGATGGCATGTGGGATTTAAGAAATGCAAGTAGGTAACACAAGAAAATAGTTCTTTATTTGGTCTTGCTTATATGCACGTATGGTGATGATAAATAAATAACAAGTCGATGACAACAATTTTCTGTTAACAATACATACTACCTTTTTTAAAGACAGGGAATTTTTATCTCAACGCCGCTTTGGAGAACTTGAAAAATTTAAGAGCTTTCATTATAGGAAAAAAAGTCTGAGCCCCGAGCTGTAGTGTATGTAGTGAAATATGATTCTATATCTGAGGAATTTAAATTGGCCTTATCTCGAAAGCCTGTGATGTAACGCTATAAATGTGTTTATTTTCTTCACACAGCCTGTATTCTAACGCTTTAGAATGGTATTTACATTATTCTTTGTCATCACACACAGTCTTTAGTTTAGAATTTTATAATAGTACTAGCGGATGTGCCCGGCTTCGCCCGGGTTTTTACCCGAGTAAAGGTTTGTCTAACGAACATTTGTTAAAACAATTCTCTATAAACTTATTTAAAAAAGAAGATATATTTTGATAATTTGAAACTTGTAAATTTGAATCTCTCGATAAAGTGAACATTTTTTCCCGGTCCCTGTGTGCCGTGTCATCCTGAATTTTGTCTTTCCTAATTTTCTACATTACAAAATCATCGTTTTATCTAGTGAACATTTTTTTCCGGTCCCTTGAAAAATACTCGATAAGTTGAATAAAATCAATATTAATTGGTTCCCTCGGTAATTGGAAGTTAAAGGAATAGTATCTTCGCCTTGGAATTGTATCATTATTCTTGTCTCAAATAAATTGCCGTGTCATCCTGAGATAATCTTACTTTTGATAAATAATATTTAAGATTTTATTATATATATTATATTATATATATATTACACGTTTTTTGTTTTCTTGGCCGACTGTTTTACATATGGTGTTATCTTAAAATTGCTTGTTTTGAATATTTTTTTAGATTGAGATTATTAGCTAGTATGTAAAAAAATTAACTCTGTTGAAATTTAATTTTGTATTTATATATAAATAAAATTAACTCTGTTGATTTTTTTTGTATTTAATCGATAACAGCGAAGTTACGCATGTTAATGTTAGGGAAAAATATTTTGATGTTAAGCAAAACCTGCTCCATCTCGTTTTACATAAATGTTGAAAATTTGGTTGAAATTGATGCATTGTAACGAAAGTGTTTAGTGATGTACACTTATGAAATTTGCATTTTATTAATATAGATTTACATTATTATTTATCATCACACAGCCTGTAATGCAACGCTTTAGAATGGTGCTTACATTATTATCATTACACATTTTGTAATATAACGCTCTACAATGGTGTTTACATTACCATCACTCATAACCAGTAAAATAATGTTCTTGAATGGTGTTTATACATCGTTCTCATCAAATAGCCTGTAATGTAACGCTTTAGAATAATGTTCACATTGCTCTTATAATCCAACTTGTAAGGCAACACTTTAGAGAGAAAGATATTGGTGTTTTCATTGCTCCTGTCTCATAGTCTGTTATGTAACGCTCTAGAATGATGTTAACATTGTTCTAATTACATAGCCTCTAAGGTAACGCTTTAGAATTACCCTTACATCACTTTTATCATCAATATCCAGGCTCAAATAGAAAAGCGTGTTTAACTATGTCTTCACTTACGCCAGTGCGCATAATTTTCCTTTTATTAATTATTTATTTATAGTTTACGTGGGGCTTTGCGTGATCTTAACATCCATTAGTTTCAATAGGTTAATGGATTTTCTTTTATAAAAATTTCATCTGTAGTTAATTAGAAATTCTTCAAAATTTACATAATTAGTTTGGGTATACTTTTGTAGCAATTTTGCCGTAAAAACTATTTTGGATAAATCAGTTTTTATTCTATACTTTATTTAATATTTTTATTACAATAATTCATCACAATTTAGTGAATATAATTATTCATTTTTTTACCTTTATTATATAAGGTTCGGCTAATAAATAAGGCAGAATCGGTTATTGACAAAATATAAAACTTAAACTCTGTATATAAGAACTCCTAACATTATAATAATTCAATATATCCATCTTCCTTCAGCACACATTTGTTCAAGCGTTTTTGCCAAATTGCAAAAGTACCTCAGTAAAACGCCTTATCCAACTCTCTGAACCACCTATAAGAGCATATTCTTCCAAACATATATATATGGTAATTTAAGCCAACAACCCTATATTGTATCCTACTTATAACATGATTGTCATGTTGTATATAGAAACACATCTATAAATAATTATACGCATGATTGACATGTGTCATTGCATCACCATATGTAATGTACTTTGTAAAAACTGAGGATGAATAAATAAAACTATGTAATAGATTAAGGGCTAAGATAAGCAAGATTGAGAAGTTCAAAAACGTCTAAAATCGAGAGAGAAATCCGACAACCTTAAAAAGGAATGTGGCAGCCCGTTGCCATTAAGGTCAAAGGGTGTAGAATGCCGCAGACGTTCGAAGTTAAAATTCTCACATGTCTCCCCCCCCCCTCCTCGGGAATGGTATATAAAAAACCTCGGTTTTAGCCCTATTTAGACAGTCAGTTCACCATCGGCGCGAGCCCTTGTTGTTTGTAGCCAGGACCACCTCATCGCCATGTAAAACAGTAAGATCTCGTTTAACTCCATCTTGCTCTTAGCTCGACTCCTATCTGTTCATGGAACTTTCCTACTACAGCTGTGTCTCTTCGTTTTTTGTGTGTGAATATTCCCAAGCTTTCCACTCTGCCTCGACCACGACTGCCTGTACTCTGTGAAGACTGTTAATGGTCCTCCAAGGTGCAGAGAGATACTGGAAAACTCTCCACGCCCTGACTGTTCCTCTCGGTTACTACTGGTTTGACCCTCGGGTACCACAGCTATAGTGAGAGTCGACAGGATACCTCATCACAGATAAGTCGACAGGATCTATGGTGTGAGTCCCTGTCAACTCTCGCTATACTGTGTTGACCGAGAGGAACAGTCAGGATGGGGAATTTTTCAGTACCTCTCTGCACCTTGGGAGTCCTTTAACAGTTCTTACAGAGTACAGGCAGTCGTGGTCGAGGCAGAGTGGAAAGATTGGGAATGTCCATACACAAAAAACGAAGAGACACAGTTGTAGTAGGAAAGTTCCGTGAACAGTTAAAAGTCGAGCTGAGCAGCGAAAGATGGAGATATAAGAGTTCTTACTTTTCTAAATGGTCGAAGAGGTGGACCTTGGACATAACCGACGAGAGCTCCCGTTGATGGTTAAGTGACTATATTTTTGGGTAGGGCGAAGGTCTTATATTTCTTTGCTGAGAGAGGAAGTATTGCATTTCAGCAGATGCAACAAGAGCGTATATCGGATGGCGAAATTGTACACTGGCGCCGTGGCAGTTTCCATCTTTAGACCTTGTTGTTTTGGGACTTCCATCTATCTTGAATTCAGACGTTTTTGACTTCTATCTCAAACATAAACAATATCTTGCTTCAGCTCAACTCTTAATCTATTACAGAGTTTTATTTATTTATCCTCAGTTTTTACAAAGTACAATACATATGATGATGTAATGACACATGTCAATAATGCGTATAATTATTTACATATGGGTTTCTATTATACAACATGAAAATATTTTTATAAGTATTAATCAAGATGGGGTTGTTGGTTTAAATTAACATATATATATGTTATGAATAAAATTGAGAGAGATTTATGTTGTTTTTTTATCAGTAATTTAATTGAACTAAAGGAATATATAAAAGAACATAATTTGGTAAAAGTACTGCCTGGCTTAAGGAGAGTAGAACAAGTTAAACAGAAGATTATTTACATAATTTACAAAAGATTTGAGCCGGAAGAGTGACCTCTGGCGGTCGATTTAACAGATTATTTGAATCTATGAAATTATAATTTAAAATAAAATAATATTTCTATATAACATAAATATTTAATTTTAATATATTTTTCCTAATTAATTTTAAAAGCCTCGTTCCTCTCCTATTTTTCTCAGGACTTTTCATTCCTATCATATCCATCTCAAAATTTGCTTTTTCGTGAAACTCGCATTTAAAGTACTTCCAATATCCTCCTCCATTCCCACACAATACATCTCCAACCTATTTGTATAAACAAAACTTTTTGTCTATAATATGACCACAAGCAATAGCAGTCGAAAAGCCGCGTTGTTGCAGGCGTCTGGATTGATACACAAATAACGAGGCAGGTTTGATGGTAACAAAGAGAGACCAGCATCGCAACTCGGGAGAGATCCAGGAGGATCTGATATGAGATGGCGGTCGCCCAGGTGCTGGTCGTAAAACTTACTATTATATGTGGATTCTCGACGATTCTTTATTGGGCCTTGTCTCTAGTTGATTTGTCTTTTAGAAATTTCAATATTATATTATTTTTTAAAAAATACATATTTTTGTCGAGCTAGCAGGTTGAACTTTATATACATTTGATACTATAATAATTTTTATAGATTTATTAAATGAAATATAGTGTATTCTAACATATATATTACTATAGTTTATGCTCGGGTGATGAAAATTAGCTTATGGTAAGTGTAGATGATTGCATAAGTTATTTACAATAGGGAAAATAATTTTCGAACAGATTGGTTAGAAATGATGGTCATTACTAGTAAAACATGAGGTAGTAGAATAATAATATTGGCTATAGATAAAGAATTCTCCCTGGATTGAATTTAGACGATAAAAAACATGGCGAAGGAAGACGAGTTTCTTTTATTGGTGCATTAGAGCAAGCTTTCGGGCAAAAGCCCTTCGACAGGCAAGATAAAAACGACACTATGAAAGATACCGATGGCTGTAGTGAATATATACATACACATATAAATCTACATAAATATAGAAAAAAGCATGCAAATGGGCAATTCAGCTATTTGTAAAAAATAAAAAATAAAATCAAAGAGGATAATTCAAGAGATGCAAAGCAATAGCTGAAAGAAAAATATATTAATGAAGCATAATATATGTCTGAAATGAGGTATTAAGTATATTAAAAAAAGATAATTTCATAAAGGCCAGGAGAGCTTGATATGCGTCGGGAAGGTCAATTTTTATGGTTAAAAACATGAGGGAAGTTTAAATAAAGGACAGGAGAGAATGATAAGCTTCTGGAAGTTCTATTTTTCTATTGATGCTGTTCAGTTTGTGGGATACTATGGATTCTAGAATTACTCTTTGGTGTAAGATATGTATGTATTGTAATGTATGGTGGGGTTTTTGATGTTGAAAGTGTGGCCTGTGCTCTGCATATGTTGATAAATGAGAGACCTGGTATCTTGCCTGGAAATATTACAGGAATGTTCAGTCATCCTGATGGACACAGATCTACCCGTCTCGCCAACGTAAGTGACAGGACACTGTTCACATGAGACGGAGTAGACTGCGCCCACAGAACGAAGGGGGTCAGGAGGAGCTGAGGACTTAGTATGAGGATGACGGAGGGATGAAAGAAGGTTCGGGGAGTTATATATATAGTAAGGATGCCATAAGATTTTAGTTTTCTGGCTATATCAACTGAGGAGGGGGAGTAAGGGAGAAAACAAAATTATCTGTAAGTCATGGAAGGATTAGAAGTTGTAGGTGTATAAGTATATTTATTAATGAACGAGAGCGGAAAAGAAGCTGCAGAGAGCTGGGTTATGATACGATTTCTTTCTATTATTTTAAAGATGTCTATGGAACAATAGGTGAATATTCTTTTTGTAAGAGTTCTAACAATATTGATTTTATGGGAGGTAGGACAGTGGGAATTGTAGTGAATGTAGCAGGGGGGCAATGTTTTTTATGATAAACTGTAGTGTGAAATAAGGATGGGGTGCGAATAATTAAAATATCTAGGAATGGGATAACATGGTTAGTTTCAGTTTCTAGAGTAAAGGAAAAATCCTGATTGAAATTATTAAGGGTTAATAGTATGAAGCTCTCCTCACCTTTTTTGCATATACAGAAGATATCATCAATATATCTTCGCCAGAACTGAATTTCTGTAGAGAGGGTATGGGTGATCCAATCATTTATTCTGGTCATGACTATTTCAGCAATAATGGTAGATAGAGGGCTGTCCATTGGGGAGCCCCTAAACTGTCTATAATGGTGCTGTAGGAATGTGAATATGTTCATGCTTAAGCATATTTTGGTAAGTTGGACTATGGTTGAAGAAGTCTGGGTATCGACATTTTGCGGTTGAAGAAAATGAATCAAGCTATCTGTGATGAGTTCATGAGGAAGACAGAGGTAGAGGGAGGTGACGTCGAAGGAACACATAGTAAAGGCAGGATCAGGTTTAAGAGCTGTTAATTAATTAATATAGTGAGGGGTGCTGTTAATAGAAAGGGTATTATTGTAATTGGTTAATAAAGGGGAGAGGAACCTGGGAAGATTTTTAGCCAGATGGTGAGCGGGCGATAAGTGATAGGCTATGATGGGACGGAGAACTACGTCTGGTTTATGCTCTTTAGGGAGGCCGTATATATAGGCTGAACTATGGAGGTTAGAGGTAAATGAGATATATTCTTCAGGTGAGATGTTTTTAGATTTCTTGAGTTGGAGAAGTGAGGTTCTGAAATCCTTGACAACAGAGAGGCTGATTTGGTCTGTGATGGGTGAAAAAGTGGTGTCATCGCCAAGTAAATTATGAATTTTTGAAATATAACTATCCTGATTAAAGATAACTGTATTAGCACCCTTATCTGACCTAGTGATAACTATTGATTCTTGCATTAAGTAGCTGCTGCTGGGTTTTTATGAGGATGTGTTTTGAAAAAGAACTGCCAACTGGGTAATTTATCCTGAGGGAAGGCGAGATGAAATCAGCACTTTTGCAGAGACGGTTGAATCTAACGTGGCATCTCCATCGCGAAAGTTGTAGAGATTTCTTATGAATTAACCATAGGTACCAATCAATGTCGCTCGTGGAGAGATTCATAGGTATAAGTAATAACGAATTTACAAATATAAATAAAGAATTCTTCCTGGATTGAATTTAGACATTTTGCGATTGAAGGAAATGAATCAAGCTATCTGTGATGAGTTCATGAGGAAAACAGAGGTAGAGGGATGTGACTTCGAAGGAACACATAGTAAAGGCAGGATCGGGTTTAAGAGCTGTTAATTCATTAATAAAGTGAGGGGTGCTGTTAATAGAAAGGGTATTATGGTAATTGGTTAATAAAGGGGAGAGGAGGCTGGAAAGATATTTAGCCAGTCTTCCTCATGAACTCATCACAGATAGCTTGATTCATTTACTTCAATCGCAAAATGTCGATACCCACACTTCTTCAACCATAGTCCAACTTACCAAAATATGCTTAAGCATGAACACATTCACATTTCTACAGCATCATTATAGACAGTTTAGGGGCTCCCCAATGGGCAGCCCTCTATCTACCATTATTGCTGTAAGAGTCATGACCAGAATATAGATGATTGGATGACCCATACCCTCTCTACAGAAATTCAGTTCTGGCGAAGATATATTGATGATATCTTCTGTATATGCAAAAAAGGTCAGGAGAGCTTCATACTATTAACCCTTAATAATTACAATCAGGAAATTTCCTTTACTCTAGAAACTGAAACTAACCATGTTATCCCATTCCTAGATATTTTAATTATTCGCACCCCATTCTCATTTCACACTACAGTTTATCATAAAAAACATTGCCCCCCCTGCTACACTCACCACAAGTCCCACTGTCCTACCTCCCATAAAATCAATTTGTTAGAACTCTTACAAAAAGAATATTCAACCATTGTTCCATAGACATCTTTAAAATAATAGAAAGAAACCGTATCATAACCCAGCCCTCCGCAGCTTCTTTTCCGCTCTCGTTCATTAATAAATATACTTATACACCTACAACTTCTAATCCTTCCATGACTTACAGATCATTGTGTTTTCTCCCTTACTCCCCCTCCTCAGTTGATATAGCCAGGAAACTTAAATCCTATGGCATCCATACCATATATAAAAACTCCCCGAACCTTCTTTCATCCCTCCGACATCCTCATACTAAGTCCTCAGCTCCTCCTGACCCCCTTCGTTCTGTGGGCGCAGTCTACTCCGTCTCATGTGAACAGTGTCCTGCCACTTACGTTGGTGAGACGGGTAGTTCTGTGTCCTTCAGGATGACTGAACATTCCCGTAATATTTCCAGGCAAGATACCAGGTCCCTCATTTATCAACATTTGCAGAGCACAGGCCACACTTTCAACATCAAAAACCCCACCGTACATTACAGGCACATACATATCTTACACCAAAGAGTAATTCTAGAATCCATAGTATCCCACAAACTGAACAGCATCAATAGAAAAATAGAACTTCCAGAAGCTTATCATCCTCTCCTGTCCTTTATTTAAACTTCCCTCATGTTTTTAACCATAAAAATTGACCGTCCCGACGCATAACAAGCTCTCCTGGCCTTTATGAAATTTTCTTTTTTTTCTTTTATATACTTAATACCTCATTTCAGACATATATTATGCTTCATTAATATTTCTTTCCTTCAGCTATTGCTTTGCATCTCTTGAATTATCCTCTATAAATTTTATTTTTTATTTTTTTACAAATAGATAAATTGCCCATTTGCATGCTTTTTTCTATATTTATGTAGATTTATATGTTTATGTATATATTCACTACAGCCATCGGTATCGTTCATAGTGTCGTTTTTATCTTGCCTGTCGAAGGGCTTTTGCCCGAAAGCTTGCTCTAATTCACCGATAAAAGAAACTCGTCTTCCTTCGCCATGTTTTTTATCGTCTAAATAATATTGGCTCTCTATTCTTCGCTAATTCACATTAATAATTAATTATAAAAAGAGGTGTTGACAAATAATGCTTAATTATAGTGTTAGGCCCCAGTGTAAAATATATGAAAATGATTGAAATAAAAAGGTATAGAGATTAAAATATAAATTAGGGTAATTATATACAGCATTGAAAGCGAAAGAAAATGCGTTGAATGAGGCTACAGCGAAGAAGCGTGTGTAGTTGAAATGAAATTATAGCAAGAAATCAAAATATTTCAGCGGATAGTAACGATCTCTATGGAAAGGTATGGCAGTGATGCCGAGAGAGGTTGGGGAGCAAGAGTTTCGATGCATTGTAAAAATTTCAATTTGAAAATCTTAAAATTAAATTTATAATTGAAATTGGAATAAAGATCAAAATTGAAAATTAATTAGTGATGCAATTTCGTTTAATCAGGTGAAAATTATTATAAGCATTGTCGCATACCTCGACATATTTGCATAGCATTGTTTTGTTTTATATATTTTTACATTATGTTTCTTATGAAAGGTTGTTATATTTGCATGTCGGCGTGAAGCGCGATGTGTATATATAGGTCAAGAGCGTAAAAAGGTTAGGTTTTCTAATGTCATAGATTTCCTCGTGTTAATTCTTACTCGTTCTTTTTAATTGGAACACTACAACATGGCGCAGCCGGCAGGATGCTTAAGATCGACCATGGAAAGCCGCATCAGGGCGATGGCGAGGCAGCAACGCCTAATGAGGGACTTTCTTCTTAGAAATAATAGTGGAATCAGGGTAGGTAGGCCAGTTAGAATGGACGTGGCTACCTTTGATGGAAGAAATGCTGATCCTAAAATTTGGATCAAACTATATGAAAACATTTGTGAAAACAATGGATGGGTTGGAGACAAGGCTAGAATAGCTGGGATGCGATACTATCTAACAGGATCGGCTTTGTTATGGTTCGACAACGAATTCCAGGATGAAGAGGATTATTGTTGGAGGGTTTGGAAGCAGGAATTAATTTCTTCTTTTAACGATGAAGAAGAATA
Source organism: Cordylochernes scorpioides (assembly GCA_030710605.1). Taxonomy (NCBI): domain Eukaryota; kingdom Metazoa; phylum Arthropoda; class Arachnida; order Pseudoscorpiones; family Chernetidae; genus Cordylochernes; species Cordylochernes scorpioides. The sequence continues at coordinate 47,549,575 of CP092876.1, read as the reverse complement.
TTTCAGAGAAGAAAAGGAGGAGGAAGAAGAAGAAAGTATCGAGTCTCTAGAAAGCCTTGCGTCTCTGGAGAGTATTGAGTCTCTAGAAAGCCTTGCGTCTCTGGAAAGTATGGAGTCTCTAGAAAGTCTTGAAACGTCTGTTGAAGTTGAAGAAAGTGAAAAATCTCAAGTTGAGAAAAATTCAGTTGTAGAAACGGAAGAAAGTCATAAGGCTGAAGTTGAGAAAAAAACCGTTGAAGCAGATGAAAGTGAAAAGGCTGAAGTTGAAAAAATTTCTGTTGAAGTTGAAGAGAGTGAAAAGGCTCAAGTTGATAAAAAGTCTGGTGAAGTTGAAGAAAGCGAAAAAGCTCAAGTTGATAAAAAGTCAGTTATAGGAACTGAAAGTGCAGAGCCTATTACGAAAGAGGTAGATGTTATTGCTGGTATTGATGCAAATAATGCAGGACTTTGTGATCTTGATGATGCCACTTTCACTCAAGCTGGGGAAATTGACAAAGATTCAGAAAATACAGAAGAAATTTCTGATTACATTATTGATGTTCCTACCACTCAAGCTGGGGATATTGACAATAATACAGGGAATACAGAAGAAATTTCTGATTGCATTATTGATGTTCCTAACACTCAAGCTGGGGAAATTGATACAGATACAGAGAATACAGAAGAAATTTCTGATTGCATTATTGATGTTCCTAACACTCAAGCTGGGGAAATTGACAAAGATTCAGAGAATACAGAAAAACTTTCTGATTGCATTATTGATGTCCCTGACACCCAAGCTAGAGAAAAAGAACCTATTAAGGAGTCTGGTACTAGCGAAAAAGAACCTACTAAGGAGTCTGGTACTGGCAAAAAGAACCAAAGCCTGGTACCGGCGAAGAAGTACCTCCAAAGGAGTTGAGCCTCCCCACCACTTGGAATAATAGAAACACCATCACCAAAGACATGAAGTTATTGAGAAGAGCTTTGAGAGAGCTACCCTGTTACGATACTCTGTTGGAAACTCTCAAGAAAGGAATCTATTCGTTTAAAACAAGCGGTGAAAAAAGAAATATGAAATTAGGAATATGTGATGCTATTATCTGCCATGGAATAGGTGATTTCGATTAATGCAATCACGCAAGACGTCGTTTGTTAATATTAAAGAAATTAACACACTGCCAAAAAGTTTGGATTTATGCTAAAGAATTCAGCCAGATGCAAAAAAGCATGCTTGATAAATACGACATTGGAATGATGCAAATTTCAGAGATAGAAAGTGGATTCAGAAGAGAAGCTGAAGAATTTGAGGAATATGACATTGATGATTTACGAAATGAATTGCCCATCTACAATTCCTTAAGAACCCTAAAAAATGGTCAGGTCAATTTATGTTATCCATATTCCTTTATGCTTGTTAAAGATACTGAAAAGACGTTTAGGCTTCTCATAAATATCTTTGAAAAAGGAAAACCATGGCCTTACTATTGTGAAGGAGAACGAAAAAATTATTTTGTTTTCCTAATGGAATAAGGAGGAATAACTCTCGAAACGGCTATCAAATCGAGACTTTCATATGAATCCAGATTTCGCCAGATTTGTATAGTTTTTGCAATTGGTGAAGAAGAAATTGAACTTTTACATGATGATCTTCATATTAACAATGTTCTAGTTGCAGAAACAGAAGAGAAACTAATCAAATATGAAGTAGCTTCAAAAAAGATTAAAATCCCAACTCTTGGATATATTGCTAAAGTAATCGATTTTGGGAATGCCAGGTGTATTAAGGATATAGATTATAGACAAAGGATGATTAGTAAATATGGAAAGAGACCATGTCCAATTGAGAATTCAAGAAAGAGTCTATTTATGCTGAGTGGACTCTATTTTGAAATGATAAATATGAGTTTGGAACTTCGTGCAGCACTACCTGAACTGCCAAGAGTAACTACATCTCTACAATTGTATGAGGGTTTAATTCAAATCTTAAAAGATTTGGCAATTCTTGAATTCCATGAACCGGATTCTCTTGAACAAAGAGGATCTCCTGTGGATATATACGAGGATGTTGTGAAAGCGAATTGGACAAAGAAAGGACTACGTGACATTGCCATGATTGGGGAGGATGTTTTATCCTTTACTTTAGAGGCCACGAGGTTCTATCGTTACCTGCAGCTACTTCGAACTCAGAAGTGGTGTGTCAAAATAGGCAGACCAACTAGACCGAAGATGGAATTACTCGTAAATTGCCTGGAAGTGTATTGCATCCCACCCTATAACGAGCCTGTTCTGGCATATCTTAAAGACGTAGGTAAACCAGCATCTATAGGACATTTATGTGACATGATTCCTAAGTGGACTAATCCCATGTTATTCGTTTGCAATGAAGACGAACCTTCTGTTTTTTACCAGCATGTTTTAAAGCACGATCGTAGTATGATGTGGTGTAACCAGACTAGAGAAGCGCTAAAACGCTTGGATTTGAATGAGATACATAGCCACGATATCAATGGCGTAGACCTTTCTAATGACGTAGCAAAAAAGGACAATTGCATCCCTTACACTATGGAGCCTCTTCAGAAACCTGATAAAGTGAATTCTAAAGACGGAGATAGAGAAGATGATCCTAATCCGAATGTTTTTTACGAGAAGGTTTCTCAGCTAATTTGGACCCATAATGAAATGCGAGAATTTAACTCTGCTTGTGAAATACATACTGAATTCATTGAGGAGACATCCATGCAGGATATAACCATCACCAAGTGGCCGGAGGACAATTTCATCATAGACCACCAGGAGTCCCATCACAGGAGTGATGAGAGGTCATGGAGGGGGAGTCTGTCGCATACCTCGACATATTTGCATAGCATTGTTTTGTTTTATATATTTTTACACTATGTTTCTTATGAGAGGTTGTTATATTTGCATGTCCGCGTGAAGCGCGATGTGTATATATAGGTCAAGAGAGTAATAAAGTTAGGTTTTCTAATGTCATAGATCTCCTCGTTTTAATTCTTACTCGTTCTTTTTAATTGGAACACTACAAGCATCACACACACACAAAGATTAAAATAAAAGTGATCATCATGGCTGTTCAAATAAAAATAAAAAACAAAGTCCAAACAAAAAAAAACTCGAAATAAAGGCATACTTTAAAAAGGTGAATAATAAAAATGTTAAATGTTTAAAAGAATGAAAACGATTAAAATATTTTAAAATAAAAAAATAATATAATTTTTAAAGTCACAATATTAAAATATATATAAAAAATATACAAAAGTAGAAAAGGTATAAACATATAAAAGTAGTACGATGCACTAGCGCGCCATCTGTTATCAAATTACAAGACTATTTTAGAGGCGTAATATTCTTTTTAAAATAAAACAATTTCTACTGTCCTTACTGCAATGGAAAAATTAAAGGGAGGGCCTGGCTCATCAGTGGTGAACCCTCCCTTTGATTTTTCCATTGCAGTAAGGACAATAGAAATTGTTTTATTTTAAAAAGAATATTACGCCTCTAAAATAGTCTTGTAATATAAAAGTAGATGTTTAAGCTATACAGTCTTCAATTGCACACAGATTGACAACTATGTAGAGGTGTCGGCGTAAATAATTGACATTGTAAGGATATCCTAATGTAATGTTAGGCTAGGTTGAACAATGATATTATGGCTGCAGTTTTTGCTCATCGATGTGGAAGCATATATGGCAACCGTGGTGATAAGGAGAGGTAGAATGGTTGCGCTTGTGAAGGGTGTACGAGTATAGTATATAGTATAGTAATGCGCGGCGTAGGTGTAGCATCTATAGACGATTAGAAATATCTGTGTGACAAGGTTGGGGTGTTGAGATGAGAAGTATCAGTTATTCAACGGGTTGTAAAGAGTTGTCTATTGACATTTCCGTGGTTTATTATAATAAATTATTTGCAAACATTTCACAACTATCGTGGTGTAGGTTATGGATATTAAAATATTATAAAATACATTTGCAATTTATTGTAAAAAATTATCTTGGTGTTTGGATATTATGAATATTTTTTACCTCAAGAAAAAGAGTCGGTGGACGAGTGGGTAACACCCGCGATTCCCGACAGCCATGAACCAGGATCGAATCCCGCGTTTACATTTTGTTTAACATGTGAATAACCTTCACATATTATTCATTGTGGCAAATATCATGAACTAGGTTGCTCTTTTTGAGCGGTACCTATTAAAATGATTTTGGAATAATATATTTTCCGTCGGTTGAAGAAGTCGGTGGACGAGTGGTTAAAACTCTCGATTCCCGACAGCCATAAACCGGGATCGAATCCCGCTTTGGACACTTAATATGAGAATAATCTTCACATATTCATTATTGTTGTAAATATGATAAGTTAGGTTGCTCCTTTTCAGCGGCTCCTAGTAAAGGTATTTTGGAACCAGAATTTTCCGTCGCATATGCGACAAGATAATGACTTATAAATATTTACAAATTATATATAAGACAAATATATTATAAGATATTTATATAGATATATATTTTTGTATTAATCTGAAAACAACCTGTGTATTTTTGGTTTTTAATGATTTTAAGTTTGGTCTTTCATTTGTATCCTTCTTTAATTTCTTTCTCAATTATATATATTATTCTTAAATATATAATATATTAAAATAATGCTTTCATTTACAATATTTTATACACCACCATGAAAGTACCTGCTGACTCGGCATGTTAACTTTCTACCTATAGTGGCGGTTCATCCCCAGGACCCTGAGCGGTCATACGAAACCCTATTCCACTTCTTTATCATAGCTTACACCATCGAGACCTTTCGGAATCCGAACGGACCATATAGAGCCATGGTGTTAGCACGGCTAGGGCCCTATAAACCATATGAAAAATTGTTGGAACCGCGTGACCCAGGAGAAGTTAGCTAATTTTTTAAAATAAACTATTCGAAGTTTCAAAAAGGCGTTCGAAATTTTTCTCAAAATTCCAATGATGTTTTGACATATGATCAAGCTATGTATTCAGAAGGAAATTTTTACAACTATAACCTTAAACGTTCGACGCTGTTCAATGTTGGTGGTTCACAAGAATGTTACATCAAATAGGGAACTCGACTGAGCACTAATTTTGATGATCAAGCATTCTTAGTGCCAACATCACATACTGTAATATTAGATAATAAAAGGCATATATTGGAATTAATAAAATATTTATTTTGCCAATATTTCGGCTGGCTGAACGCCAACCTTTATCGATGCATTACATTTTTGTATACACAAACTCAGCACCGCATAGTGTTATAATTATAACACTGTGCGGTGCTGAGTTTGTGTATACAAAAATGTAATGCATCGATAAAGGTTGGCGTTCAGCCAGCCGAAATATTGGTAAAATAAATATTTTATTAAATCCAATATATGCCTTTTATTATCTAATGAATTAAGTATGGATTGCTCTATTTTCAAAATAATGTAATATATTAATATCAGATACCACCTATATGTCTAAATTAGCACACACATACATATATGGTAGTTGGCATACATACACATTGGTACAGGATTTGATGGGAAGTAATATTTTTATTTCTTATCCAATAAGTATACACACCACATTCAACACAAATAGTGAATAGAGACTTGTCATTGATTATACTTTAAGTTTATCACAAGTCACACACGTAGTACTGAATAATGTTGATTAATCTAGGTAAAGGCTTGTGACTGCTTGTACTGCTGGTAAACAATATATCTATACATCTAGTACTGATCCATAATAATCAAGCTTGGTAGAGGGTTGTGACTGATGTACTGTAAATACACCGCATGTAATGCGGGGCTATGCGTAGATCACCCATGTGGAATCTAATCTGGCATGATTCCTACCAATAAAACGGCATAAATATTCTCACTATTATCCTCAATAGAAGAGGAACAATGGAGAACTCCACTGGATTACACGAAAATCCAGGACACGTTTATGAAAGGATTAGTTGTTCAATTTATATTGAGCTTAGTTTGACACACTTTATAAAACTGTAGGTGGTCAATCTATTTTTGTTTCAATATAGCTTTAATTTTTATAAAAGAAGTTGTTTTATATCTCAAATATAAAATCTATATAATATATATACTTATATATAAATATAAATATATAATCTGCGTATTATTTATTTAGTTAGTATATAACATTTATGATCATTTTATAACTCCAAAATATACTCAATTTTAGGTTTTTAATGCCTTTATGTTAATCTATATATTCGCCTCTATATGCGAAATTTCCCAACCGCCTTTCAGTAGTTTTAGAGTAGAAAAGTTCCAAAATTCATCCATCTTTGGAAGAATAGATTCAGCAGTTTTAATAATTATTTCTTAAAAAGGAAAAAAATCAAATTTCTCATGGATAATAAAGCCATTGATTTACTATAATTAAATATCATCACATATTTAATAAATTTAAAATACGTCAGGTTTTCTTTTAACAAATGTTTTCTTCTTATGGAATTATTATTCGTGTTTCTGGGGCCTGTCACCTTAGACCATGTCTAGAAGTCCTTATTTGTAACCAATAAAATGATACGGGGAATTACCGAAATTAACGCGAGTACATATTAATAAAATAAATTTTTGAATCGGATAAAATGTTTACAAGTATATATTATGACCCGGGTTCTCCCCGAATGAATATCGCCCAACTAATGCTTTAACAATAATTATTTATGTCAAAATGTCCAAGAAAATGCAGAAAATATTATTTTCTTAAAAAGGAAAATCACGAGCTTTCAAAGGAAGTTTTGATACATTGATTGGAAACTTAATGACTATTAATTCGAGTAATAATAAAATAATTAGAATAAATAGAATTTCTAGAGCGAAATTCTCCCAGAAATCATTCACTAAGGGAGAAGCCGAGCGAGGCTAGGTCAGTATTTTATTTAGAATTAATATATGCAAATTATTTTATATATATTTATATATACAAAAAATTCACTTCAGAATATGAAAAATTATTCGTATGTTTATTGTCTATTTTCAAACCTTAAATCGCTTATATTTTAATATATATATTCAGCTACCCATATACATACAAAATGTTCAAATGGTTCACTCAGTAGTTTTGGTGGAGAAAAGAAACGAGAACCAATTTATTTTGCCAATAATATTATCAGTAGTAAATGTATTCTTGCCCCGAAAATATTTATTTAACAAAGGTTCTTTTAGAAAACTTTCACTCGGATAAAAACCGGGCGAAGCCGGGTATATTAGCTAGAATTTTTCATAAAGGTTACCTTAAAGACATAAAATAATATAGACCTAGTGAATGTGTACGTTATTAAATAAATATATCATCCAGTAGTCTGTTGAGGAGCAGCACACGCCGTCGATTTTCTACAACCACGACCCGGGATGGTATTCAGAATTGAACCTTGCACAATTTTACACAAGTTCAACCTCACTAGTAGTGCAATTAAACAAACGGACCTCTGGCATCTTGTGGTTGAAAAGGTAGAACTGCTTTTTACATGTGTAAACATGTAGTTCACTTACATCAGTCGATAACTACCAACACCACTGTATATAAAGAGGTGCATATAATTGATATACAGCGCAACTACCAAAAATACTTATTAAGGACGATAGGTTATACAACCCACATAGATTCTCATAAGAGGAATATTTATGCTAATATAATTTTTAGGTCTAAATCGCTATTTAGCACGATTTTTATATTGGGAGGGCCTCGCTCATCTATATATATAAAATTGAATGTCTGTCTGTGTGTGTGTGTCCTCTATGGATTCAAAAACCATACATCCAATCGCCGTGAAAATTTGGGATATTATTAGGCATATCCCCGGAAAGGTTTACGAAAAATAATTTCTTGAATATCTTTAATATCCTTAGAGTTATTTGCAGATTTGTAGCTTTAACTCGCAAGCAGCGCCACCTTGCGACGGAGATAGGCTTAGGTCTGCCCCCCCCCCCCCCCCCCCCCCCGTCCGGCCGGTCAGTCCATGTTCCCACCGACCAATCAGAGGGATCAAGAGCCCCCCCCCCCCCCCCCCCCCCCCCGTCCGGCCGCCGGCCAATCAGAGGGATCAAGAAGTCCTGGCGCGCGGGGGGGGCCGGGTGACCTCCGGGAACTACGTCCATCTTCCATAAACGACCATGATTTTATTCAACTTATCGAGTATTTTTCAAGGGACCGGGAAAATATGTTCACTAGATAAAACGATGATTTTGTAATGTAGAAAATTAGGAAAGACAAAATTCAGGATGACACGGCACACAGGGACCGGGAAAAAATGTTCACTTTATCGAGAAATTCAAATTTACGAGTTTCAAATTATCAAAATATATCTTTTTTTTTATAAGTTTATAGAGAATTGTTTTAACAAATGTTCGTTAGACAAACCTTTACTCGGGTAAAACCTCGGGCGAAGCCGGGTACGTCCGCTAGTCAGTAATAAACCTTCCTTGTAGACTAGCCAGTTTAATCAACCAGACCATTTTGATATTATTTTTGAATGTTTATCTTATATATTAAGCACTTTAGAGGAATTTTCGGTAAAGGTAATTAAGGAAATTATTGACATTATATGAGCAGATTTTAGGAGGAATGTAATTTATTCAAATAGTGCAGTTAGCGATTTTTTTGCCTTTTAATTAAAGGTTATAGTACAAATACACTTGTAGAAAAATTTATTCTCATTAAAAATGTTTTAATAAAGAATAAAATAAAATTGAAGTTTAGTGTAAACATTGTACCTACAGTTGTGCTAATACAGAGTATAGCGGATAAAATTACAATAACAAATTTCTTGTTACATTTCGATTTAGGGGGTTGTCAAATTAATTTTCAATTAAAATATTATAAATTATGTAAATCTCATTTCCCAATTTATTACCTTTGTCAGATTTCTAAATCCATTCCGACAGCTGCTGCTCTTCTGGAGCTAATGGAGCTAATTAAACAGATTTAGGGTTGTTCTCAGACCTCTATGCTGCAGCACCCTGGAAAACACTCTCATTGAACAACGTCACAGCCATAGATTTACGCCCCATTAGCAAAATATATTGGAAAGGTTTTGAAAAAAAAAATGAAATAAAAAAAACATCAATAAATGTCAATCTGTAATCAAAATATAGGTGAAATATAGGTGGAGTTTGTGTTCAATGATATTATACTATATGACTTTATGTTTTATTTATTTATTTAGCTTTCAAACCGCGTTATTCCTACTATCAATATTTGTTATGTGTTAAGCCAACTGAAATATTGGTAAAATAAATTTTATTTTGATCCAATATATGCCTTTTTAATTAGGAATTATATATTTATAAATGTATGTAATTCTTCTGTCCTCAAAGCTTATGTCCATAGTTCATCCAAAATAGCCATTCCAAGAGTCTAGCATCGGTATCACCATAAAAGGAAGATCGAAAAATGCAACATAACAGCGGTATAGTAGAATAAACTGGCGAAACCTCTGGGAGGATTCACCACTGATGAGCCAGGCCCTCCCATTAATTTTTCCATTGCAGTAAGGGCAGTAGATTTTTGTATATTTTTAAAAGAATCAAACGCGTCTATAATAGTTTCTAATTTTTAAGTATTAATATATATTACAAATTACTTTATAAATTAAAGTTACTTTATAAATTACAAGTTTATAAAAATTGTTATATATTTAAAAAAGGCGCAAATATGAAAAGGAGTGAAAAAAAGTGAAATTATACATTTCTACTTGATTATCTTATAAAGGTATGTACTGATTTAAATACAATTTGCAAAATGTGGCATATATATATCAAATATACGATTTTCACTAAAATATATTCACGCACCATCTATCTTTTAAAAGAAGATTATTCACACCTCTCAATATATTTCTGAAAATTCCCATGAACGAAATGTTCAAACTGCCACATTAAACTCTTGAACGCCCATTTTTTCATAAATTGACATTATTAGCCAGTTTAAAGTATTTTTAATCGATCAACGAGCAGAAGACTCTCGCGATAATTTGATGGGAAAATTTAGGTAATGGATGCCGGTGCATCCATCAATTTGACTGGTAGAGGCTCCTCGGTGAGAGTATTGTGGGCACAGTGATGAGAGGAGTATTTTGCAGTTAATAGAATTATCATATTATTATGATCAAGGGTTATAGTTTCAGCTTCTTTTATGAGTGTTGTATAACCCCTCAAATGACAGAAATATACCCTCTGCTATTAGATTAATGTAGCTTATTTGAGACCTTATATAACATCTAATATAAAAACATGTTCAATCTTCTATAAGCGTAGTATGGAATAAGTGATGAGAGTAATATAGCTTCCATTTTGATGATTCCATTTTCATTTTTAGGAATATAGTCTTTACTATAAAAGCATGAAACATCTTTTATGAGCATAGAAGAGCCTCTTAAATGATAGACATGTATTATCCTCTTGAGCGTAGTATAGACTCTGTAATTATAGACATGTAACGCGGAGTATAACCATTTTAATTAGAGAAATATAGCCTTTACCATGAGACGTATGTAGCATATTTTATGAGCGTAGTATGGCCTTAGCGATGAATGTAGCCTCTACTAGGTCTGTACCCTCAGTGATAATAATAGGGTACCAGTAGCTTCAAAACGATTAATGTCATTCAATATCTTAAATATATTATATTTTTAATATCACTGATATTGAAAACCCTAGCTGTGGGTTCTGTAATAAGAAGAATGGAGCATGTGTGATGATAGAACTGTAGCTTTGGGAATGAGCGTGGCTATAGCTTCTGTGATGATAGGTTTGTGCAATACAGCTGTAAATGTATTCAACTACAAGTTAATTCGTAATTAATTTGTGATCTCTTTTTGTGTCGAAAAGGAAAGGCCACTCAGGGCAAAAATAGTTTATTTTAGTATTTTTAAAATATATTTTGTGTGAAGGGGATTGAAATTAACTTCACTAGACAGAACCTACCTCCTTAGATAAATAAAGACAGGGGTGTCTCGAGAGGCTGCCGCTAATTAATGTAAGCTTGTTAACAACCTCCGGATCGATCGTCTACGATGTTTATTTAGATGGTTGGAGTCTATAGGGTTTATCTCATGAGATATTCTGGTGTCGAAGATGTGATTCTACGGCAACTTGGGACTGAGTCATCTTACAGTTTGTTGATGTGTTCCCGGAGATTAATAGGAAAAACTCTTTTAGAGAGTTTTGGTGATTAGAAGGTAATTTCCAACAGATATAAGTATATTTCTTAATTTAGTGGATGGATGTATAATTGATTTTGAAAGAATGTGAGGGCGGCTGCTTGTAGTTAAGTCTATCTTAATATACGAGGATGAACAGGTAACTGGTGACAGCTATGTTTCTTTTAGAGTGAGAGTTAAATAGGCATGTAGCCAATGAAGCATTTGCATTCTAACACCAACTCTCCATTGCCTGAGAAACTCTGAGCCCCATATAATTTGGGGATGGTTCAACGTTTACCCCAGTTATATTGTTGAAATTGTATATAATTAAAAACATCAAATGGTATCCAATATTTTTATAGGTATCATTTTTATAAATTAATCAGATTTTTTAAATACATATTCAATAATATATTACCTAAAGAATAATAAATAGTGTCTCGCATATAATTAACATATTAAGTACATTATTGTTAACCTTAGTTCATTGTGGCTTTTGTTCCAGCATATTATAATTATGTCGTCAGCATATAACCAACGCTTTCACTGTTATTATTCAAATTAACATGTATCAGTTCCTCATTGAGTATATTCTATCGTATGGGAGATAAGGGTTCGAAAATACATATTTTAAGAATCTTAATTAAATTAATAAATCATCTATATATATGTTCCGCTTATTGCGCCAATTTTCTTGGACTCGTATTGTCCTTTTAAATCACATTATATCAGACTATTCATAAGTTTTACGTGTTTTCCCGATAAAATAATAAAAGGTAATTTCAAAAAAAGAAAAACTCTGACTTATCTTTTTTATATAACCCCATCCCGCTTATAGCATAGACAAGAAATCCCTCGTGCAATAATAAATATTACTTTTTATAATGGGTATATTCTAAGGTAATGTGAAATACGTTGCACAAACGCATATTTAACGCTCTAGCTAAGATCTCTTTGTGAAATATTTTTCTTCAAATATTTTGAATTTTTTCAATTCTTAACAAATCAACGAATTCCCGAGTTTTCTTTTTTTCCAATTCACACTAATAAAGTACGGACTTGACGAACACCTTGATACTCTATGCCCACAGATGGATCAAAAGCCTTATTTCACTTTGAAGATTTTTTCTTTCTCCATTCTTTTTTATTTCTTTCCGTAGATTGGTATAAATTAAGCCAAGGTATTGAAATGTGGGATTTTTTCACAGTTCTCCCTTCAACAATCAAAAAAATTAATTGAATAATTCGAGGTGCAGCTAGTTTAACAAGCAGCTTTTTGTAAGCTTATCGATTTCTGATTGGAAGGGAGTGAGTCACGTGATAGGTTGGCGCCTCGCCCCGCGCCCGCCGCGTCATCGCGCTTTCTTTTTTCTTTAGTAATACAATTTAAATATTTTTGCAAAATATAATAAGGTTTTTATATTCGAGAACAATGTTTCAAAATTTAATTTTTCGCTTAATTTTAAATATTTAAAATGATATTATTTTTTATTGTCTTTATTTTCGTTTTTGTTTTACATATATTAAAACTATTTTAGCATATATATATATATATATATATATATTATATTAATTAAAAAAAAAAATATTTTTGAGTTTCTGCTTGATATTTTGGATCATGTTGAGGATTATTGTAATGGTGATGCAGTCGTGGCAAAAATCTTGAAAATATAATAATCAAAATATGAATATTAAAAATAACTTTAATTGAGCTTATGAGATATATAAAAACATAATTTGAGAAAGGTACTGCCTGGCTTAAGGCGTAAGAATAAAAAAGATGAAAAGCAAAAGAATATTTACATAATTACAAACATGCCTGAGCCGACCAGCGGGGAAGAACAACAATAATGATTATTTATAGAGAAGGCGTGACCTCTGGCGGTCGATTAAAACAGAGTATTTATATCTATGAAATTATAATTTTAAATAAAATATTTTAATATAACATTTTAAATAATATCTTAATATAACATTTTTAAATAAAATATTTCAATATAACATTTCCCCCCTGTGAAGAGAATAATATGGGATAATTAAGAGTCAAGTGATAAAAAATATAGTTTTAAAAAAGATAAAATGATGATAGAAAGAAAATAATGTGAGAGGTGATATTCACTTATCATATTGGTTTTTATATGGTAACCAATAAACAGGAAAGTACAATGTAATAATTGTGAATAATGATTAAAAAAAATAGTGGTGAAGAGTGAAAATGTGGTCAAGAGAAAAAATAAATTGGTGTTCCATCATCGTATTGGCTTATTGTGAACCAATAGATAGGGAAGATAAATAATAAAATTGACACATGATAATAAGAATGAAGAAAGAAAATAAAATGCATGATTATTAAAAGTTGAGAAATAAAAAGGTGATATTCCATGATCATATTGGCTTGTTGTGAGCCAATAGATTGGGAAAAACATGAGAAAATGACACTATTAAAAATAAGAAAATGCATGATATTTACAAAAGTATATAAATGAAAAATGATTAATAACATTGAAAACAATATGAAAAAATAATTGCATTTGTAAAAGATAGGTGGAAACTATTGCGATTTCACCGCCACTCTGTGTTGTGACGACGATCTAAGTTCTATAGAGGGAGTCACTCACCTCTATTCTTGGTCGGCGGGGTTGAAGGTTCAAAATTAAGGCGTCGCTGTTTATAACACTTTTAAAATATACGACGAAAACAGGAGGGAAAATTATATTTATTACAATTTAAGAAAATAAGTAAAGTATTATTTAATTAATTATATATTTAAATATTTACACTAAAATAATCGGAGATCAGGGCAAATTCTAGCGTTCGAAAGTTGTTTACAAGTTGTTCTGTTATTGTTTTCTCATTTTAGCCGCTGCATCCCCGTAGACGCTTCCGCCGGCCTCCCATTGGCTGCTTCGGACGCCTTCTTTTCCAACATTTCTCCCACCTTTGAGTTGGCGTCTCGACGACTCAAACATGGAAAGGAAAAGTTCAGTAGATCCAATCGGTTGGGTCTCTTGATGGGCCGTCCGTAACTTGACATAACATTCGGGGTTTCAATGTGATGTTGCTCTTGTTGTGAAGTCAAAGGGTCCTCTTCAGTTGTCAATCGAACTTCTTGTGTGGGAGATCGCTCCGTTAGAGGGTCTCGACATCTTATCTCGGGCGTTATCTCTAAATTGTAGAGTTTTTGAATAGGTCGTATTTTATCACCTGATGAAGTTTTCACTTTCGCAACCCTCACAAGTCCATCTTTCCTGGATATAGTTGGATTATTCTGGCTAACGGCCAGTGTAGTCTCTTTAAACTCTCTTGTCCAATGAGCACCATGTCTACCACCTTGAATGGTATGGTAGTCTTCAGGCGTCTCGTTTCTTGTCTCAGGAATCCAAATTATTCGATACGAAATCGTTCTCTAAGATCTTCTCGTACACGTTTGATATATTGATATTTGCGGGAGAGGGTCTGGTTATCACTCAAGTCCAGGTCTGGACCGCCAACCTCTCTGACCTCATGTAAGAACAACGAAGATGTCAATGGAGCGAGATCCTCACTTTCTTCAGTTAGGTAGGTCAGTGGGCGAGTGTTAATCAAGCTTTCGACGTCACACATTACCGTGGAAAGTTCTTCATATCCCAAGGAGGTTTGACCGAGAATCCTAAAGAGCAATTGTTTCATCATTCCTATCAAACGCTTCCACCATCCACCCCACCAAGGAGCACCAGGCGGTATGAATTTCCAGGTGATGTTTTTCAATGTGGGATCACATTTCAATCTCGAAAAATCAATCTTCTTTAAAGTATGAGCCATGCCTTTGAAATTAGTCCCGTTATCCGGACAGTCATTCAGGGTAAGTTTATCTCTCTTCCGGGCCGACGCATTAAATACTGGCCTTATTTTAGAAGTTTGACTGTTTTTTTTATACACTGGTCGATGTGGCAGGTGGTGTACACCATCTAGTTTATCATCTCTGGAATACTCTATTATCCCCTGATTTATACATTTTTCAAAGATTTGTCCATACTCTTTCATGTCTCCAACTTCCTCAAGTTTTCTTCTTACAGAACTTAGTTGGTTTTCGGCTAGGTCTCTATTCATAGGAATCCTTTCCTTGTCAACCACCAGGGTAGAGCTACCTCATAGCGCCCCTCAATATCTCGCGTCGTTGTGTGGGCGAAATGTTCCTCCATTTCAGCTTGTAAAGACTGAGTCTTCTTCTCAACCTCCGCGTCAGAGACTCCAATTGCATCTAATTTCTACAAGTTTTCTAGATCCAAAGATAGAAGTGTGGTCACGCAAAGGGAGCTGGTGTCATCTCTCACCTCCGTTGGAGGAATATTTCCCATCACAGTCCATCCTAGTTTGGTACGGATTGCCACCAGTCCAGATGAGATTCTTCTCTGATCATCAGTTAGCAATCTCCCGGCGATGTCCGCGCCTATAAGGACTTCTATACGGTCTCTCATCAAATCAGACACGTCGAGTTCTTCACTCCCTTCTAAAAATGATCTTGGACACACCGGAGGTATGCTTCCACAGATAAGGGGTTGACCTAGTGCTTCAAACTCACAGCGATAGGAATTATTGATGTCAGATAAATGAATGGTATAGACCTCATGTTCAACTACGTCGGTACTCGATCCTCCAAACAAGGAATGCCGGAAGAACTCTCTCCTTGATTGTTCGTATTCCATTTCCATTGCTGTGCTATGTAAAATATATGATCTTTGGGATCCGGTGTCTATTATAGCCCGTGCTGTCTTCTCAGTTCTGTTCCCTTTGAGAGTCACTCTCAAAGTAGGTAACAAGACGTCTGGGGAGGTTGATAAGTTGGCGAGAGTTTCATCTTGCACTGTTGGAGACTTAGAAGATCCACCTCTATCTAAAGTCAGTTTTGTGCACATGACATCCAGGTGGGAAGACATGTTGCAGATCGAACACCGGACTACATTTCTGCAAAATTTACTTAAATGAGAAGGCCGAAGACATTTATAACAAACGCCTTTTTTCTTCATGAGTGATCTCTTTTCGTTTAAACTAATATTAGCTGCAAAGTCACACTTAGGGCTTCCATGGTTGTCTTTACCACAAAATACACATTCATTCGATTTGTGAACTGAATTCAAAAGTTCTGAAGCTGTCGCAATTGGTTTTTCATTGTAGAATCTTGTCTTTGGATGTTTGTTTACTAAATTAGGTTTAGAAGTTGATTCATTCCCGGTACCGATTTCGTTTCTAAAACTCCTCTCCCGTGCAGTTAATTGTCTTTCTAGAAAGGTAATCAAGTCATTAATTACGTAACCTGTCGGGAGTTCTTTGTTGAATTCCAAATTAAGGTCTGCAGGTAGAAGCTTTATTATTATCGGGCACAACAGTTGTCCGTAAACATCAATTTTATTATTTTATCAAATTAGTGACTCGAGACTTCTTATTTGAACAGAAAGGTTGTCAAAAAGTTCGCGGAAGGTTCTTACATCGCTTGACGTTTTGAGTGGTCTCATTGACAACAAATTGTTCATATGTCGGCTAATCAAAATGTCTTCTCGCCCAAATCTGTCTTTAAGCAATTTTATAGCTTTCTCATAATTGTCCGCAGATAAAGCGAAACCTTCGACTGTGTTTAGTGCAGTTCCGCCGAGATGTGACTTCAGATAGTTAAATTTATCGATCGGGTTCAGTGAGTTGTTCTGGTGTATAGCTGCATCATAAGAATTCCAGAACGTCAGCCATTCACTAAATTTTCCATAAAATTTCGATATCATCAATTTCGGAAGTTTCACAGTCGTGCAGGAAGGTACATAATGTCTCATTTCATTTTCATCTATTCGTGAGTTCGAATTCGGTATATTTTCGCCATGAAAATCTGATTGGCGAATCTTTTTATTTGCCCTAAATCTCCAAGTAATATATTTCTCTCGATATTCCTCTACGCCCTGTAATTCCTTCTCTAAATCGTCAGTTTCAAGAAGCGTTTCTATTTCGTGATCCACTAATTTAAGTTCGTTAAATGATTCATTCAATTGTTCTAATAATTCTTCAAGATCAATTCTAATTAGCGTTTCAAGTCCACTTTCAATCTTATTGCATGTTTTCGTTAAATATGATCTGTTAATAGCACGCTTCTTCTTTAAACGTAGAATTAATTCTTCCGCCATCGTGTAAACAAAGCGGCAAGTAGGGTTAGCTAGCGAGTTCCAAAATGGTCAGCTTAAAATGATTTTTTTTTTCTAGAATTTACCTTCAACAGTCCCGGCTGGGATGCCAAAAATATTGCGATTTCACCGCCACTCTGTGTTGTGACGACGATCTAAGTTCTATAGAGGGAGTCACTCACCTCTATTCTTGGTCGGCGGGGTTGAAGGTTCAAAATTAAGGCGTCGCTGTTTATAACACTTTTAAAATATACGACGAAAACAGGAGGGAAAATTATATTTATTACAATTTGAGAAAATAAGTAAAGTATTATTTAAGTAATTATATATTTAAATATTTACACTAAAAGAATCGGAGATCAGGGCAAATTCTAGCGTTCGAAAGTTGTTTACATGTTCTTCTGTTATTGTTTTCTCATTTTAGCCGCTGCATCCCCGTAGCCGCTTCCGCCGGCCTCCCATTGGCTACTTCGGACGCCTTCTTTTCCAACAGAAACATTTGATGATAAGAAAATAAGGCATTTGTGAAAAAGCAATAAAAGAGAAAGTTTATGTACAAAAGGCAAATGTGAAAACAAGTTATGAAAATGTAAAGATTTTAAAAAATGGTAGGGCAAAAGAATGATCATTTAAAGAAAAAGAATCAAGGTGGACAAAAATTTACATATGTTGACTACGCTAAATTTACATATTTGTTAGGTACGCTTTGAGATATTAACACAGGGAAATAAGTAATGGGGGTAAAAATGCAAATTTTGATAATAACATGGAAAGATATTAAATAAGAAAATATCAAAATTACAAAAGTTAGGGATTTTTAAATTGGATAGAAATGTGAAGCTATAGGGTATTGTGGTCATTAACAAAAATATATAGTAGAAATATGAATTTTAAAAATGCTAAAGATAGTTTAATAAAATATTGAAGATTTGAAAAATAGGTAATATTATTTTGTTGTTGTTTCCCTGGCCGACTGTTTTACATATGATGTTAAAAATGATAGTTGTAAATGGTTTAAATTATTTGAAAATGTTTTAAAAGTAAAATATGTAATGGGAGATATATTATAGAAACTAATTTAATAAAGAAAAAAAAAGGTTTCAAAAGGTTCAAAAGGTGTGGTGTAATTTAAAGGGCAAAACAGCTATGGTAAAATTGATATATAAAAATAATATGACAAAAAGGATATATCTAAGCAAATATGCGATTGGAAACTATTGTAAATAATGGGGAATAACAAAGTTAATGGCGATGTCTGGTTGAAGTGGGATTTCAGATTGAAAAAAATCTTTGTATTTGCATCTTTGATATTAAATAATTTTGCTTTTGAAATTTTGAACGAACAGGTAAACATCCTGTCGACTTATATTATATTAATAAAAAAAAATATTTTTGAGTTTCTGCTTGATATTTTGGATCATGTTGAGGATTATTGTAATGGTGATGCAGTCGTGGCAAAAAACTTGAAAATATAATAATCAAATAATGAATATTAAAAATAGCTTTAATTGAGCTTATGAGATATATAAAAACATAATTTGAGAAAGGTACTGCCTGGCTTAAGGCGTAAGAATAAAAAAGATGAAAAACAAAAGAATATTTACATAATTACAAACATGCCTGAGCCGACTAGCGGGGAAGAACAACAATAATGATTATTTATAGAGAAGGCGTGACCTCTGGCGGTCGATTAAAACAGAGTATTTATATCTATGAAATTATAATTTTAAATAAAATATTTTAATATAACATTTTAAATAATATCTTAATATAACATTTTTAAATAAAATATTTCAATATAACATATATATATATATATATATATATATATATATATAAATCTTCAAATGTCTATATATTCTTTTGAAAAATAAATTAAAAATGAGGAAATATGGAAAAGAGAAATAGGTATATATTTAATACATCAAAGAAACTCCCTATATGTGTGTCTAAAGTATAGTAAACAAGTAACAACGTTTACGCAGAGGGTTCTTCGATAACGTGTCTCTCACATATGACGAAAATAAATATGTATAGAGAGCTAAAGTTGAAAAAGACAGAAAATATATTATATTAATAATATTATTACGTAGAGTAAATGTAACATTCCATAATAGCATGTTTTTTTTTTACATTTCAGAATTATGTGGAATAAATGGAGAAGAACTGATTGGTCAATTTATATCGACTGCGCAAGGCTTAGTGCTGGCATCTTCTGATTGGCTGACCGGTCTTAAGCGTTCTGGAAAGATCTACTTCAGAATGTATAGGGAGGCGTAGCTCGTGCAGAAGGAGAAGAACGAAGCAACGTGGTGTGCTACAAGCAAGCGCGAGCTGCTCTCAAGAAGCTAGACTGCTACTTACCGCCGAAGCTGATGTACTTCGTGGAAATTTCTGGAAGGTTCTACCAACTTCTGTGTCCTTCTCTGTTCCTAATTTCCTTTTTTGTGATGCGTTTGGTGAGTTTACTACTGCTGTATTTTTTAAGTTGTTTTCATATATTCGCATTCTTATTGATTTGACTTAAATAAAATCCTAAAAATTCTTTGTACCCACGGAAATCGTTCTTTTGTCCAGTAATTACGTAATAAATCGGAGTCAGAAGTGAGATCTTTAAGTGAAGCCTGACGATTTGATGGTACTTACTAGAAAAATGAAAGAATATTGAAAGCTGTATAAGCTATTAAAGTTCAAAACAAGGCTATTCAAGCTCAAAATAAAGGAATCGGTTAAGCTCTTAAAGCTCAAACTCAAGATAGGGATTCAAGTTCAAATGTCTAGAAGATAAAATATCCTCTGCAAAATGAAAATATCAGCTTTGGAAAAGAGCCTTGCTGCTGTAAAAACAGGCTATACAAGAATTCCGGTTTTCCAGCAAAAGCATACTAATTCTGGAAGTCCTGTTTTTAAAGGTCCTACATTTGATTGACAATTATCATTGACATCTTCCAAAACCAAGTTCAATGTGATTGCTCAAGTAAACGAATTGAACGTTGGCGATAAAACAGGCTTCTTGGCTGCTGCACTTCGTGGACCTGCAGTGAAAGTTTTTTTAAATGATTCTAGAACAAATTAGTCTATAGACTTCAACTCTACCTGGTTAACGCTTTGGATTCCCGATATGGAGAAGAACACTTCCAACAGCTTCGTTTGGTAAAGTTGAAGAATCGACTACAAGACAAGAAATAAAGTTTGCAGGATGTGGCCAATGACATTCGACGCCTGGTAAGATTAGCCTTTTCAACGTGCCCATCTAAAACACAAGGTTCTATGGTCCAACAACAGTTTTTTGATTGCATCGGAGACCCTGAAACCCAAAGGTTTGTCAAACTATCAAATGCAAATACTATATAAGAAGCCCTTGTCCAAGCCATGGAGTATAAAGCTGCCCAACAAGCCTCAAGAAGCTATAGCATGCCCAGAAAAGTTAAAGTGGAAAAGTCAGAAAGAGAAATGGGTATCT
Organism: Cordylochernes scorpioides; assembly: GCA_030710605.1. Classification (NCBI taxonomy): domain Eukaryota; kingdom Metazoa; phylum Arthropoda; class Arachnida; order Pseudoscorpiones; family Chernetidae; genus Cordylochernes; species Cordylochernes scorpioides. The sequence continues at coordinate 47,528,794 of CP092876.1, read as the reverse complement.
GCTGAACTTGTGAAGCCCTTGATCACATTTCTCTATCTTGCCCTCGAAAAAGAAAATAACGTAGTGATATCGACTGCGGGAGATATGGAAAAGATGGCCAAATAAGAAAAAACCTTCCAATAAATTCAAAATCTACCCCAGCCATGAAAAAACAATGGAAGACGACCTTGCAATGATGATGCGATATCAAGAAGGCCATGTGTTCCACAAAGTGGGCATTGTGCGATGAAGTAGAAGAGCAACACTGGACTGGCCAAGCTTTAAGAAAATCTCAACGTGAATATCGATATCTATTGCCAAAGATAAAAGACCATCCTGGGAAGTAATGGCCCCGAATAGTACTAAAACAAAAGTCTCTGGTCCCTCTATAATCCATTTACCATTCGAGATGGTGTCTTATATAGTAAATAGGAGAGCGAGGATGGGAAGAATGAATTCTGGAAGTTGTTGTTACCCAGATCCCACGTACATTTGGCTCTCCAGAAGATGCACAGAAGTCCCAAAGGAGATAATTTCGGCATCGGAAAAACATTGGCCAAGTTTGAGAAAGATATTTTAGCCAGAAAACCGAGATGATGTCAAAAGATGGTGCAGAAACTGTACACAATGGTAATCAAGAAAGGGTCCAACAACAAGATCAGAAGGAAAGTTGAATATGTACAATGCAGATGCAACATTTGAGCGGATTGCCATTGATGTTGTGGGGTCCTTTACAAAAGGTGGCCTAGGAAATAAGTACATCTTGGTAATAATGGATTACTTCAATAAATGGCCTATCGCAATCTATTGGGTTAAAGAAAGTTCGTTGGGTTTTATTCGACAATTTTATTTAGACAGAAAACATTAATTATAACAATTAATTAATCAATTACGTATTCTCCGCTATTATTTACGACCTCCTCCCAATGTTCGACTATTTTGTTGATGCCGTTCCGCCAAAGATCGCCCGGTCTGGTGTCGAAGATGTTGTTGAGCCAGGTTTTTAGGTCCTCTTCATCATCGAAGGTAGTGCCTCTCATATGGTTTGACATGGAGCGGAAAAAGTGGTTATCGGTTGGTACAAGGTCCAGAGAGTACGGCGGGTGTTGTAGAACTTCTCATTCGAGCTCTTGCATGGCGGCTTTGACGACTTGTGCAACATGCGGCCTAGCGTTGTCGTGAAGGAGAATGATTTGACCTTGTCGATCGGGTCTTTTTTGTTGAATAGACCCATTCACGCGATTCAATTGGGCAATGTAGAGGTCCTTGTTGACCGTGGCATTCCTTTCGAGCATTTCCCAGTACAGAACACCTTCGCAGTTTCAAAAAACGCAGATCATAGCCTTTTGTGGGTGAGATCTGGATTTATTCTTGGTTTCGGTGTATCTCCTGGAGCCACCCACTCTTTTTTTTTTTGCTTCGTATTCACGTATAGACACTATTTTAAATCTCCCGTAACGATCGTACAAAAAATCGTTGTTTATGGTCCCGTGTTGATTAATGGCGTGCGAGTTGTTGAGCAGCAATTTGAAGGCAATTTTTTTTTTGTTGGTTCATTAAGCTCGTGAGGTACCCAAGCTCCGAGATTTTGAGAAAAACCTATTGATTTAAGATGATTGGAGATGGTCACAATACGACATTTCATTTTTTCGGCCAACTCACGGGTTGTTTGGCGACCATGTTCCTTCAACAGGACCTTTAGATGTTTCTCATCGAATTTTGATGGTCGTCCGCTTCGAGGCGTGTCTTCAAGGCCCATGTCGCCGTTTTTGAACTTTGCAAAGCATTTTTGTGCTGCTTGCTCCCCTATGACACCTTTTCCATACACGTTGAATATGATTCGAGCTGCTGCGGCTGCATTTTGACCTCAATGAAAAGCTAAGAAAAGCAAATGTCGAAAATGTTGATTTTTGCCTTCTGAATATTCCATTTTCAAGCCTGGAAAAAGAACAAAATATCAGGTTTTTCAAAAAAGAATAATACAGGTTTGTAAAGCAGAACAAGTACTATTTAAAGAATATAAACACTTTACCGTATAACAACAAAAAACGTTATGAAACAAAGGGAAACAAAAACCGAACGAACTTTCTTTACAACCCAATATATTCCAGGCAAAAAAGCTTCAACTGTATCCGAGGCGCTACTTCGAAATTGAGTCTGCATTTTTGGAGTGCCAAGAATTATTCATTTAGACCGAGGAAATAATTTTGAATCAAAGATTTTCCAAAAACTGTGTAGACGACTGGGCATTGAGAATACAGCTATACACCTTTGCACTCTCAATCTGATGGAATGGTTGAACGCTTTATCAGAACTCTGACTCAAAACCTGACTATTTTTGTCGACAAGAATAAAAGATACTGGGACCAACATATTCCCATGCTCTTGATGGCCTATCGATCAGCTGAATATGAGTTGACTGTTTTATAGTCCTTCTAGAATGCTATTTGGTCATGAACTCCGAATGCCTTGAGATGTGTTCCTTGGTCGTTCAGAATAAACCTTCGAAAACACCAAGGAGTACATAACTCACCCGAAAGAAAGGATGCTAGCCATTCACAAGTGGGAAAGAGAAAACCTTCAATTTTCCAGTGAGGAAATGAAAGACAGGTACAACATTGAGACTTCCAACAAAACTTTCAAAGATGGTGAAATTGTTTGGCTCAACGCAAGAAAGGTCTTTCTCTTTAACTATAATATCAAGAGGAAAGACCCTACAAGATCATCAATTGCCTCAATGATATCATCTATCTGATTCAGAAGACTCCGACATCTAAACACAAAGTGGTGCACCTGTTAGCGTCCTTCAAGAGTACTGTTCCAGAGCAATAGAATGCTCGGGACGATCAGTCCAAAAGAAGGGATATTGATACGTAGAGTAAAAAAAGCGCATTCCATAATAGAATGTTTTATAACATTAAAGAATTATGTAGAAAATTGGAGAAAAAATAATTGGTCAATTTGAATCAATTACGCAAGCCTTAGCGCAGGCTGCTTTCTGATTGGCTGACCGGCCTTAAGCGTTCTGGAAAGATCTACTTCAGAATATATAAGAAGGCGGAGCTCGTGCAGAAGGAGAAGAACGAAGCAACGTGGTGTGCTCCAAGCAAGCGCGAGCTGCTGTCTCAAGAAGCCGCTGAAGTACACCAGCTTCATAAAATAACTTTTTGAAAATTAAAACAAAGAGTAGCATGGGTACCATGGTTTCGGGCTTTAGCCCTCATCAGTACAGGGACGGCTTCAATTTCATAACATTTTACGAAAATATATTTTTTCTGAAATTTCCACAATGTTGTTGTGGCTCAATAGAATGAGCCCAAATGAGTACAAAACAAAATAATTCATATAGAAATGAACTATTTTGTTTTGAACTAGGGTGATGAATAAAATGGATTGTTTTAATGGATATTTAAAACGTGAGAGGTGCCTTTTTTGTATTTGAATATTATCCTCTCTATCTCAGCTTTAGGATATATATGTATAAATTATAGAATAATGAATAATAGAATAAACGGAATGAAAGTTTATTTTTATTTCTGAGAGGCGAACCTTCCTAATATTTGAACAAATATGTAAAATATTTAACAGCAAGATTTAAAAACGGAACAAAGCTCCTATATCGGCTTTTAGGACGCCATACACTTGTCCAGAAAGCAACAACAACAACAAAAAAAGAAAAAACTCAGGCTAAACTGATATTTTCAATAAAAAAATATGCTTTTACTTTCTCTCATTTAAAATATATTTTATTTCTATGTTTGTTTTGAAAATATAAATTACATTATATACTTTTTCAAAAAAAAAAAAAAAACATTATATAAAGAAACAAAGAAAATGGTATAATAATTAATAAATAAAAATACATCGTCAGAAAAGCTTTTATTTAACTGCACAAAAAAGAAAAAAAAGAAAATATTTTATCTTCTGTAATTGAGCAATTAGATGTATCTGAGTGAAAATAAAAGCGGCGGGGGACGATCATAATCAATTTCGAACCTAATGTGATTTAATATGTAGCAACTGATTAGCTATTTTTATAAGTGTTTAGTAAATTTTTATATATTTTTTCTAAATATGATTGTTCCCAGCCGCTTTTATTTTCACTCATATACATATAATTGTTCAATGGCAGGGGATTTTTTTTTTCTTTTTAGAGCATTTAAATGAAGGATTTTTTAAAAGTGTATTTTTATTTATTATTATTTAGAGTTAGTATTTAGTCATGAATTTACAAAACTTGGAATCAAAGGTTCACTGGGGATTAAGCCTTAAATAGACGGAAGCCTGCTCGCGGCGGATTGGTCAAATCCTCGTAAGATGCGGGAAGTGACGAAAGCTAAAGCCTAACTGAAATATGTCTTTTTACTTTTGGTTTGGGGGAATCCTAAATTTATTGTAGACTGTATTACAATGTTACAGACACATAATGGATTATTGTTTAGAGATAATTGGTAAACATTCAACATGGATTATGATTATGCAATTAATTAACTTTAGTTATAGGTAATAAAGGAAATTAATTGACAAAGAGAAATTATTATAACGGTGTCTTGAAATGTGTAGTCTTATATTATCATATAAGGATATATATGCGTGCTGATATCTAAATCAAATTACTGAATTATAGAATATTTATTGACTTTTGACAGCTTTTGCTTGTAATTCCAAGGAGGTTTTAGATAGGAACCTGAATATTTCCAACTCGTTTGGGGTCTTGAACAATCGCCGAAAAAAAATCAATTACCAACTCCCAAGAGTTTCTCACTTGACTTCGTGCCACACAAAATTTCAAAAAGAAATATAGATATTTTGTTCATTACCCGCCACTCTGACCACCCATAAACCTGAAAATGTGTACACGTGAATTGTTCATTGAACTGAGTGAGTGTTGAAATTTTCATACTTTTATGTTATCTGTAATCGTATTGAATTAAATTTTAAATTTTGAAATGAAATTTGGAAATTTGTCCGTTTCTGGCTATTCTGACAACGCCGAAGTTTGAAATTGTGTCAACTTGCATCAGGTTCTACTAAGTGTACAAAATTTCAGATTTCTACGTTCTATAGAAGTATACTAAAAAATCGATTACAAGGTATGTGGACAGACAGGCATGGAAGCAAGTTAAATAAAAGCTTTTAAAAATGAGAGTTGGATAAGAGAAGAATTTGAATACTTGCAATTTTGCCATCACTCTTTCTGACAGCAATCACTATGCCTAAATATATAGCATTCAACTGAAAATTAGAATAAAAATACTTATATATTAACTTCATTTAAAGGCAATGTTTGAAGAGTATTTTCAAAAAACCTTTTCAAGTAAACGTTGAATTATTGAGTGAAATATTATAAAATTGTTTATAAAATAAAAGGATTTAAAAGCGCGAATGTTTCTTTTATACATAAATCGAACTTCTGCTGTCCTTACTGCGATGAAAAAATATATTGGGATTTTCATCGCAGTAAGGACAGTAGAATTTCGATTTATGTATAAAAGAAACATTCGCGCTTTTAAATCCTTTTATTTTATATGTATAGATGGCGCGTTATTGCTTTGTGTTAATAAAATTGTTTAAAATGATTTTAAGCATCTTTTAGTATAAAATTTCACATTGAGAATGTGACAGGTAGATTCGCTTTCAACATGGGTTGAATGTTTGTATCTTTTACACAATTTTGAATCCTTTCCATTACAAAAAAGGCAATTTTCTCCCATTTTTTCTTTCTTTCCAGAGAAACAGTATTTTTCTTTGTAATTCGGCTTTTTAATAATTCCTCATTGCTGTTTCTTTCTATCGTTAAAATTCATTTTTTGGCCGGATGTTCGAAAGAAAAATTTGCTCCCAATCATGATTATTCTTGTTGAAAAAGAAACATGAGGGCCTATGTGTTAGTTTTCCGCTAAATGTCTGGTTTTAACGCAGAAGCAACAAAATATATTTCTTTAATTCTGTTGTGTGCATTGCCTATCCTTCATCATTTACATATTCAACTGACATCCTTGATTCTTCTTGTGATAGCCTTTGCAATGCATTCACTATCCTAAGTACTCAATAACACTAGTTAAGCATTAATATCAATATATTTATTTTTTTAATATTACAATATGATAGAGATCAAATCTTACTATTAAGAAAAATATTGAATGCACTTTAATTTACGGCATCATTACAGTCAATGGTCAAATAATATTAAATATATTATATTGTCTATGATCAGTTAATATATTAAATATATTACATATCCTCACCCTATTCTGTAACATAATATTTTAAATATCCAGGTGTTGGCTATTCCTAGTTGGTCTACTTGTCTTTGGTGTTCTTTCCAAATCTCTCTATATCTATCATTTTGCATTCAAATGGCATTTAAAATCGCCTTTATAAATTAATTTGATTGCTACGTACACCATTCTCCTCACGTAAACTCGCCATACCGAGAGGCATTTATTCAATAATTGTATTACAACGTCCATCAAACTGATGAAGACATTATTCAAAAGCTTAAGTAATTCCTTTTAATAAAAAATTGTGGTGTACTAACTTGTATCTTCTTTATTGTCCTTAGTCAGCAGCAATCATTCTGTACAACGTTTGTCATCGTAGAATGAAGCTAGTATGATGAATCTGATGGGATAATGGACTCCGCTCCAATTAAAAGGTCCTCTTCCAATATGGAATCCGAGTATTTGCTGAGTAAATATCATTAGAGGCGCCACTTTTCCCCTGGCGGCGACACTACGAGTTATTAAGCTAGCCAAAAGATTGCCTCTTCTGGCGTACTTGACACCCAAACTTTATTTTAAAAACCGGGGGTCGAAATTAAAATTTTCTGAATATTTTTTCCAAGTTTATCATTATTAGTAGGTTCATTCCTAGAATATTATTTTGAATAGAAACAAGGTCTACGCAAATTTAGAAGATATTGTCTAATTATTGAACTGAAATAAATTAACCATCTACACAAATTAGAAACAGAATATAATAACATTTTTAAACTTCACAAACACTAAATTCAGCTGAAATATTTTCAAATTTAAACTATTCCATTTGGTAGGTATTTCTTCGAATGCTCTCCTTGTCTCCTTCTGCATAAAAAAAATATTTGATTAATTGATTAAATTTTCTATTCTCTGTTTATTTACATATATCGAGGAACAACATGGTATAGGCCTTGTTTAACCTTGGCTGGAGGTGGTGTTCTGCTTACAAGTTGTTATTTTTCTTGATGATGTATTCCTCTAGCTATAAAAATTATCAGAACTTCTAAAAAAGAGAAGTTTATTTTCCTTCTTTAAAAATATTTACATAGAAGCAATTTAACAAAACAAATTTAATCTCAAAATTAAACAATGCTCATTTACATATCTCTCGACAGAATGTCTTTACTCTAGTCTCTAGTCAAATCCCAATAAATAAATATATACACAATTTAATTATTTTTATACGTCTGCGTAACTCTAAGTCCATTTACATCACAAGTAGTACCAAGGGTTTATGCCTCCGCCACCTTCTGAGGCCTGTAATTGTCTTGAGTTGAGGCGATCACTCGTTGAATCACAAAGGGAGAGTTATTCTATAAAGGAATCCCACACATGGTCGTAGTTTACAAACACAATAATTTTATCAAAACAAAACTATCCAAAATTTACATACTTGGTACGCAGTAAAATTAATTAATTTACAAAGGAAATAACATTATGCAAAACAGCTAGAATTTTAACTATTATGCAAAAACAGGTAGAAGTTAAATATCAATCTGAACATCCTCCCTGAGTTGATGAGCACCATCAAAGCTGACCGGGGGCCCCTGTAGCAGGGGGTGGTACTACTGTGTGCACCCCTTGGTTTTTCATCACACAGGGACACCCCTGGAGCAATTTTCGCGCACGGCAATGACGCTCCCAATGGCGCACACACAGAGCGAAGACCCAAGAGTTTAAAGACTCGTGCGCCTCGCGCTAGCTAACCAAGGGCAAGATGGCCAGCTTACAGCTTCACTGTCCATCAGCCAGTGGCACTTCGACGCAAGGACAAACACGCAGAGACGCCTCTCCACTCACTGAGTGTGAGGGTGGGAATTCTTTCGCCACAACACATTTCTTGATTTGATCTTTGGCTCTTAGGATCCAGTACTCTTGTCGAAGATTGGACAGTTACCAGCTGCGTACCGCCGTGAAGAGTTCTTTGGTGCTTGTCACGTATAATAAGTTGGCTCAGCCGTCTCTCTGATAGCAATAAGGCAGGGTACTTCTGGTGGTGAGGTATGCCCGGAGCCCATCTTAATCTTCCGACAATTCGGAGGACACCTTGTTCATCATGGAAAGGGTTTAAATACAAAATTCTGCTGCGCCCTCCAACGACCCTGTGACGGCTCAAAGACTTCAGTTCTTCCCCAAAATAATATTGTTGTACGGCCAAAAGGATCTCAACATGGGCTCTCTTAATTTCAGCGGGATTCAAGGGTGACTGAACTTTCCCGTCCTGGCAATTACTAATAAAACGAAGGATACAGGCCACAACCCTTTTGTAGGTAGTAATCGAGGAAAATCTTTCTCCCAAGGCGACCAACAAATGAACTTGATTCACGAGACCAACCGACAAGGCCGTACCGTATTTCCGATCGCCCAGATATTGTTGGCATTTTGGGCCATTGGTCCCAGGACAAAATGAGCCAGCTTGGTCCCTTCCATCAAAACCTGGAGATTCCTATCATAGATCCCAAAACCCCACGGGAAACAAGGTCAGCGGGATTTTCCCCTGATGGAACATGACGCCATTCTTGAATCGGGCGGCTTGTCTGTATTTCTGATAACCGATTTCCCAAGAAGGTTGGTAAGGTTCTAGCGATAGTCTTTATCCATGCCAGGACAATGGTCGCATCCGTCCAACATACAATAGTTCCCAGATCAAGTCGCATCACCGTCAGAATGTGTGTATTTAGGCTAGTCAGCAAGACAGCCGCGCATAAGTCCAGGCGTGGAATAGAGATTCGCCGGACGGGTGCCAAACGCGTCTTGGCCGCCACCAACTCCGCTCTGATGCCATCACTTCCACTAATTCTTATATATACAGCGGCTGCATACGCATCTTCAGAGGCATCGCTGAATCCATGCAGCTGAATGTTCTGGATTCCCATTAAGCCCAACCAGCGGGGTATCCGAACTGTTCGAAGACATCCCAGTTGTTCACGAAACTTCCTCCACTGTTCTTTTATAGGTCCGTCTATCGGTGCATCCCAATCTTTCCCAGCTACCCAAAACCGCTGAATCATAATCTTTCCTATCACAATAAGGGACGCCAACCATCCCATGGGATCGTACAGTTTTGCCTCCAGCGATAGCATGCCACGCTTTGTAATTTCATCTTCTTGTTTAGGCTCCTGGAAGCTGTACAAAAAGTAATCCCCCGCTGGATCCCATCCCAAACCGGCGTTTTCATCACTTCTGCGACATCAAATTGGATTTTCTTAAGACGGGCATCCTCGGGTATTTGATTCAGAATTGTTGGATCATTGGAGGCCCACTTCTTGAGAACAAATCTCCCCTTTTGTAAGAGACATATAAGTTCTTCTCTCAAAAGCATGGCCGATTCTGAATCTTCTGCCCCGGTCAATATATCATCCACATACGTTTCCTTCCTCAATGCCTCAGCCACTCTAGGATATTGACTGCTCTAATCAATGGCCAATTGGATCATTGTTCCTAGGGCCAGGAAAGGAGCCGGGGAGGTGCCGTACGTAACAGTATTGAACCGATAGGGAATTATCGGCTCAATAGAAGTCTCTCTCCACGATATTTTCTGTCGGGCAGCATCCGTTGGGCACACCATCACCTGACGATACATTTTCTCTATATCCGCCAGCATTGGATTCGCCGCCAGGTGGCTACGAGAGACGGCCGCACTTAACATCGTTCCCAGCTAAGTACTTTTTATTTCTCTAAACTAGTAGTTCTTTTAATTGTTTTCATATAATATACATTGTTAGACTGTCACTCTTTCATGAAGTATTCAGAAAAAGATGATAATTATGTCTGGCGCCAACATTACTTTTGTTTTGTATTTGCTAATTTGCATACAAACGCCAAACTTTCTGTTACAAAAATATGCTAATTTTAGGATGAAAATCTATAGGAAATTATCGCACAATATCTACTGCTCCCCTCTACCCTCGTCAAAACTTTCTCAAATGTTCCTTGCTAGGGTTTTAGCTATTTTGCTAATAAATGGAGGTATTGAACTCAACCTTGGACCTAAGAGACAAACAACTCTGACACCCGCGATTTCACCGGCAACACACGAATCGGCAGACAGTGATTTAAAGGTGATAATATTGAATTTGTCAACTGAAATGAAAAGTATGCGAGAAAGACTAGATTCGGGATTGGCGCAAATCGAAAGACGATTGGAAGAATGGGATAAGAGAGCTCAAGAGATGGAGACGAAAATAACTAAAAGTATGGAGGCACAACGCAACACCGATAAAAGGTTGTCAGCAACACTCTGCAACTGCACGAATTGAAGGCTAGAATGGAATATACAGAGGCGAGACTTCGCGAACAGAATCCTATTTTCTATGGCATTGTAAGAGAGAAAAATGAAAACCCCTTCGACTGTAACCGCAGGTCAAAAGCATAATCACTGATAAAATGGGACTCACCGATGAAGTCAAAATAACAAAATGCCATAGGCTATCCCGAGCTGAGAATTCACCGGTACTGGCGGTAATACCGGACCATGAAAAAAGAGCAAGAGTGCTTTCTAATGCAATTAAACTCAAAGGGTCAAAAATATTAATCAGTAAGGACTATAGCCTCAAAGTAAGGGACCAAAGAAGAATTATAATTGCGAAGAGAAAGGAGCTGTTTTTGGGAGAGGTATAAAAGCCAAATTAAGGGACAACAAACGCATCATAGATGATACGAGTTATAGTGTGGTGAACGGTGAGATCGTTAATTCTAGGGGAAATACCATATAGCAACAAGAAACGGTGATCACGGTTCCGAAAGGAAATGTTAAGCCACATTTTAATAAGATTGTAAATATGTAAAAATAAAGATTCAAGTGCTGGCGTTGTACCATATGTAAATACTTTAAATAATGAAATATGCAAATTCGCTCCTAAAAATATTTCAAAGCAAGATCATGCTAGGGATGCGAATATTAGTCTTAATATTGTAAATGGAAGAATTAACTATGGCGAAAAGAAACAGCTTTCACTGTTGTGCTGGAATATCAACGGTTTAGTCAAGATTTCATCCACTTTCCCTTCAGTTGATTACCTGTAAAAATTTAACATATTCGCTCTAACTGAAACATGGACTGATCATTACTTAGTATACAAACTGAACGGATTTCAATTGATGGAATCTAAGGCCTCCAGAAATCACAAACTGGGTAGATCTTCGGGCGGTATTATCGTCGGAATTGGAAATACTATTAAATATTTATTAGTAAACTATGAGAAATAGAAAAACACTGGATAATTATTACTATAAAATTAAACACCAGAATATTAACATGTATTTTCTTTGTTTACCTACCACCAAATGAAAATTATATGACTAACAGAAATATCTTACAGGAATGTATGGAATTTAAAATTTCAGAGGAATACGAAGTTGTACTAGCTGGTGATTTGAACACGCGCACAGGAACACAGGGATACCTACACAACCCACTAATGCTGCCCACCTCTTTAAATGCCAGTCGTAACTCCAAAGACGAGGTAATTTCCCCTAATGCAGTGCAATTTATAAATTTCTTTGAAGATAACCTCCTGGTAATTATAAATGGAAGAACGAAGAGTGATGAAAATGGGGAATACACCTACATATCAGAACGGGGTTCCTCTGTGGTAGATTACTGTATAGTTTCTCATTCGCTCCTAGAACATATAATTGATTTGTTGATTAATCCACTTCCATATTCGGATCATATGCCAATGGTTATTAAAATGGACTCCAATTTAGATGGAATGAAACTTGAAAGCTCTACACCTTGTACCTTTAAAAAGTACAAATGGGCATCCGAAAAAGAGACTACCTTCATACAGAATCTCTTCGCAATACAAGGATCTTGGAATTCACCGATTAAAATGCTAACTAATAATTTCACTAATCAAATCCGGAGTGCAATGCATACTGCTGGTATGCAAGTAGTAATAACACCCGATGGTCCTAAATCCAAACCTTGGTTCGACCGTGAGTGCTACTTAACAAAAAAATCTCTAAAATCTCAGCTTAAAATATATATAAGATCAAACAGTGAAGGTGACCGCAAGGCAAACGCTTTATTAAAAAAGAAATACTCATCACTTCTGACCGGCAAAAAGAAAACCTACTATACTAAAATACAAGAGAGGTTGAAGGAGGTGAGGGACTCTGCGGGTTTTTGGAAAACAATATCACTGTTTAAAAATAGAAGAACAACTCTCGGAAACATTTATATTCAAAAATGGCAATAGTTTTATATCGAACTTCTCGCGACTTCGCCACTAGTCAAGTACGATTTGTCCATTAGAGTTATACTGATGCCAGACGACAAGTTAATGGCCGAAATATCCTTGTCGGAGATAACCGGAGAAATCGCTCACTTGAAGCGCAATAAGGCTTGTGGACTTGATAATATTCCTAATGAAGCTATAAAAGCCTTGCTCCCAGCTTATTTGACTGCCTTAAAAGATATTTACAATAGAGTTCTAAAAACTGGCCAATTCCCAACAACTTGGTGCAAAACAATTATACATCCCATCTTTAAAAATGGTGATGCCGACAATCCTCACAATTATCGCTAAGCTTTTCTCATCAATAATGAAAATACGGCTAAGCAACTGAACCGAAAATAGAGCAATTATACCGGTAAATCAAGCAGGTTTCAGAAAAGAACACTCATGCCAGGATCATATTTTTACTTTAGTCTCATTAATCCAATTAACACTTAGACGTAAAAGACGAAAGTTCTACGCTTTCTTTATCGATCTTAAAAAGGCTTTTGATACGGTGCCCCAAGCTCTCCTGTGGAAAAAACTGTTAGACATTGGATTGAATTTCCGATTTATAAATCTAATTAAGAATTACTACGAAAACGACAGCTGCGGTGAGATGGAAGAATTCATTCACTGAATTTATCAAAATAAAATCCGGAGTGTTACAGGGTGAGCCACTATCTCCTTACTTATTCATACTTTTTATTAACGACCTGATTAGTACTTTTCACTGCTCTGATATACCTGGTATTTATCTGCCGAAGCATGGTAATGTACATTTGTTACTATATGCAGATGATATTGTACTGATAGAACAATTTGCAGTTAAAAATTAATATGATACGAAAATAATTTGAGGAAAATATGCTAACGCTGAACGAAAACAAATCAAAAATAATGGTATTTCGCAATGGTGGGAAGCGCTCAAAATCCGATAATTGGTATTGGGGACAACAAACACTGAATGTAACGGAAAGATACATGTATCTAGGATAGCCACTTATCTCAACAAACTATTTTAAGCAAGCCGCATTATACTATAAGGGTAAAGCTCTCGCTGACAGTGGTGCGGTCTGGCCTATTCTGACCAGGTCGGAGATGAACTCTTTTAAATCCTCTATGAAACTTCTTGACGCGATGGTTCTATCAACCCTGCTATAGGCGGCACCTGTTTGGGCAAATGAGAATACATTAATTGTTGATCAAATTCAGGACTCATTTTTGCGAAGATATCTAAATTTACCAAGATACACCCCCGGATACATGCTCAGGATAGAATTGGGAAGAGTGTCACTCAGCGTTACAGTCTTGAAACTTACCTTAAAGTTCTGGTTGAGAATGCTGAGAATGGATGAAACTAGATTACCGCTGCTCTGATTGTCCCAGCTGTGGGAAATCTCAAACGTAACGAAAAAATATATAGGTTTTACAGGAAGTATAGTTAATATTTTAAACACCACCGGATTTCAATGGCTGAATTTCTGCACTATACCCCCACTATAAAAACATCTGCTCAACTCCGTTACCGGAACACTATCTGTCCAGCGATTTCCCGCTCCGGGTCAAACGGTGTATTGCCGGACTGAGAATCCTCTCGGTGCTCTTTACTGATGATCGCCCCAGAATATTTAAAACAGACGGATGGACATGCGAGATTTTCGGGACAAGAATGGAGCCGGGGCTATATCACTATATACTCTCATGTATGGGGCTGAAAGACGAACGAGAAGTGCTCCTCAGTGAAATAGGCCTTGAGGGACTCTCTATGGAGCTCCTGTTGAATGAGGTGGTGAGAAACAGAGCTGGAGAGTTTGCGTTGTTCAAATTTTGGAAGACGGCTGAAGAGAAAAGAAAGCTCTATACATAATCTAATTGTTGTAAATAATCATATGTAAATAATGTTTGTCACGATTAGAATGACGAATCCTGTATGGGACTTTGATTCCACTAAAAGGCTTGTTGCTGCTGTTGTATATAGTCACAGTGTAGAAAATATTATACTATACCTACTACTTATAGGTTTCTCTCTGTATTCTTAGTTCTCTTCTCTTCAATTACTCTGTAAATTGGCGAATCCTTTATAGGACGAGAGGTCCTCAATAAAGGCTTTTGTTGTTGTTGTTGTTGTTGTATCCGCCAGCATAACTACCTTATGATGCCGCCAATTCATTAAGATGGCAAATATATCTCTTTGCAACTCGGGACCGGTATACAGCCTATTATTAAAGGAGTATCTGTTGGAGGTCACGGTGGAAGCGTCAAACACGACTCGCAAATTTCGCCGATTTCCCCATACCGCATGATGAGGTATGAAACAACCACCCAGGGAATCCTCTGCCACCAACGCCGGTAAGGGAGTCATGTGACCCAATTTGATGTATTCTCGCATGAATGAATGATATTCCTCCTTTAATGGCACTTGCTTGGCCAAACGTCGTTCTAACCTAAGTTGTCGCTGGACACAAATAGAGACCGATCCCCAAAACAACTCAGGAACTGGCACCTTCGGGTCAAAAGGGAGAGGAACGATATATCGCCCACTAGATTTATTTTTCTTTTCACCTTTGTCTTATATAATTCTTCACAGAATTCACCTCGCCCGACTTGGCAGGTCTAATGGGGACCTCTTCCACCTCCCAGAAGCGCCTCAATATGTTGTCTAGGTTTTCTTCATAATTCACCCGTATGTTGTGCACCATGTGTGGGCTGCCTTCTCCTTCACTCGGTAATATTCCCGAAATAATCCAGCCCAATCGGGTTTTCTGCGCGCATAACTGGGTTTTCTCATCATACTTAAATTCGGGGAGCAATAAGCTTCCATATACATCTGCTCCCAGTATTACATCCACTCGGCCACTTGTCTCAAACTGAGGGTCGGCCAATGGCAGGGTCTTCCAGCTGGACGACACAGGGATACGGAGATCCCGACTAGGAAATGTCCCAGTCATTCTTCCCACCACCACCGCCTTAATCGGTATGGTCCAACCTGACTCTGTCAACGACTCCACCGAACAGGATACCATCTGTTTAACATGCTCTCCCCTGGTGTCGTTAATCCCGTAGATTTGTGCGTTGAACTTTTGTACCGGAACAGTTAAGTGATGAAGAATATCTTGGTGGACAAAGGACGACTGAGGCCCCTGATCCAGCAAGGCCCGCACCATGATTCCTACGTCCTGAAAGCCTACTATGCGAACCCGAGCTGTCGCTAACAAGGCCTTTGGGACTGCGGTTCTCACATGCATCCCTGATAAAGAGACCTCCTGTTCACCAGTCGAGGCCCGCGGCTCCTCAGTGTTTCGCCTTTCCCCATGATCAGGAATGTTAATTGATACTTGCCTTGGTAGATGCAGGGCTGTATGATGGGGGCCACTGCAGTGAGAGCATCGGATTTGAGTTCTACAGGTTGCCCTCATATGGCCCACCTGCAAACAGCGAAAACAGGCGTTAAACTTTCTCATTTCATCCATTCGTTTGGTCACTGTCATGGAACGCCAAATTGCGCAGTCCTGGATCCAATGTCTTCCCTTACAACTTAGGCACAGGGGAGTCACTCTACCCTGAGCATCCTATATCTGAGCGGTGTGCATCCTGGCTACATGTTGGCCATAGTTCTTCCTCTGGGATGATTCTCAAAACCACTCTCTCATATATTTATGGTGTGTCGATTTATTAGTCCAGCGATGGCTCAGAAAGTCTCTCAAAGTTAGTGTTTTATTGGTATTACTTATTAGCTACATTTAATATGGGAAGACAAAAAGGACAACACCCTAGAATCCACATTCTGGTCCTCTCTGGTTTCCACCGCTGTGCCGCGCCACTCAGCGGTCGTCATCTCCTATTTCATGGCGCCGCTTTTATGTTTTTGTTGACCGCGTGGTGCGTCATCCCAACAGGCTGGAAGGAAGTCTCTCAGCCCCCACAGTACTCCCCTTCCAGTGGCGAAGTCACGATTCGGTGCACAAAGTGGTTAATTACAATATATATACATCATCAGTATAGGCAAGAAAAAATATGGAGAAATATAGTCTATTGCTCCTTAAATCTCACGGGTTTCTTGATTATTCTCCCCGATCTTGTCCTAGTCAGGTCTGGTGCTGATCCTGTTCCTTGGAATGCAGTGTACTTCTCCACATCTGGTGGGTCAGGATTCTGTTGGGACGATGTAGAAGGCAGCGCTCCCGACACGATCGGTCTTGTTGCAGTAGGGTGTTCTGAAGTTAGATTGTCCGAATCTGCCAGTAAGTAAGTAGGTCGCAATCGGTCAATCGATATGGTCACATTTCTTCCTTTCACTTTCAGTGTGAAATGCTTGTCTGTTCTAACAAGGACTGGGAAGGGTCCCTCATATGGTGGTTCCAGAGGTTTCCTCACTCTATCTGCCCGGATAAATACATGTGAACATGTTTTCAGATCTTTATGGACAAATACTTTAGTCTTCGAATGATGTTTTTCATTCAAGGGTTTGAGCAATTCCATTTGCTTTTGAAGCTGTTGAACAAATTCTTCTGCATGCAGGTGATGTTTAGAATCATCAAAGAATTCGCCAGGCAGTCTGATGGTTTTGCCATATACCATTTGAGACAAAGAATGGTTGTTATCTTTGTTGTCAGCAGCACGCAAGCCTAGCGTTTCTGCCCACTTAATATTATTGTGGGCACGAATGGCAGTTTTGATGGTTCTATGAAACCTTTTAATCTTCCCGTTACACTGAGGGTGGTACGCCGTGGAATGACGAAGTTCGGTACCACACAGCGTTGTTAAATCTTTGAAAAGTTGAGAAGTAAACTGCTTTCCTTGATCTTATATCACTGTATGTAGTGCTCCAAATCAAACAATCCAGTTTTCGTAGAATGCTCTCGCTATCGTTTCAGACTTCATATCTGGTAGTGGAACAACTTCCATCCAGCTGGTGTACCT
Organism: Cordylochernes scorpioides; assembly: GCA_030710605.1. Lineage (NCBI taxonomy): Eukaryota > Metazoa > Arthropoda > Arachnida > Pseudoscorpiones > Chernetidae > Cordylochernes > Cordylochernes scorpioides. The sequence continues at coordinate 47,511,411 of CP092876.1, read as the reverse complement.
GTCGATACAGGTCAGCCAGTAGATGTTACCATTCGATGGAGGTAAAGGACCAATTAGATCTATGTGGACAACCCTAAATCTTTTATCAACTTCTTGATATTTGCCTATTTCTGATTTGGTGTGTATCGACACCTTGCACTTTTGGCAGTTGACACAAGCTTGAGCCCATTTCCTTATGTCTTTATTCATATTGGGCCATATAAATCTTGATGTTAATTGTTTAGTGGTGGCTTTGATGCCAGGGTGTGAGAGTTCGTGGAAGTTCCTAAAAACCATCATTCGGAATTTAATTGGAATGAATGGTCTAATAATATTGGTAGACACGTCACACCATAACAAATTGCCTGATTGTAGTGCGCATTGCTTAAATTCTAGAGAGGTATTCTTTGATATCAGGTTTTGTAGTTCTGAATCACCAGTTTGTTCTTTGGCGATCTCTTCATAGTCGATTGTTGTGATAGCATCAACTCTGGACAGAGCATCGGCGACTATGTTGTCAGTACCTTTCATGTACTTGATGTCAGTAGTGAATTGGAAAATGTATTGTAGATGTCTTAATTGTCTAGGAGAAGCTTTCTCATTTTTTTGTTTGAATGCGTAAATTAAAGGTTTGTGATCAGTAAAAATTGTAAATTCACGTGCCTCAAGCAGGTGCTTGAAGAATTCGATAGACAAATATATTGCGAGAAGCTCTCTATCATATGTACTATAATTGCATTGAGCAGGAATTAATTTTTCAGATAAAAATGCTATTGGTTTCCATGTATTATTGTCAAGCTGTTGGAGATCTGATCCAACTGCCCGATCTGAAGCATCTGTACAGAGTGAGATAGGCAGTTCAGTATCGGGGTAGGCTAACAGTGCTGTATTAGCTAGGGCTTGTTTGCATTGTTCAAACTGAACTTCAGCTTCTTCAGTCCATTTTATTTCGCTTCTATCCTTTTTCTTGGCACCCCTCAAGTATTCATGAAGGTTTGCCTGAGTATCTGCGGCATTGTTCAAAAGGTACGATAAAAGTTTATTATACCCAAAAATATGCGTAATTCATGAACTGTTTTTGGTTTCTTATATTCTAGAATAGCTTCAACCTTTGTTGGGAGTGGTTTCACACCGTGAGAGGTAATTAAGTATCCTAGATAATCAATTTCCTGTACTAGGAATTTAGATTTAATAAGATTGATTCTTAATCCATAGGAATTTAGTCTGCTGAATAAGGTTTCAAGGTGGCTATAATACTCTTCTTCCGTTTTAGAGGCTACCAGAATATCATCTAAGTAGACAAATGCAAAGTCCAAGTTTCTTAAGACTTCATGCATGAATCTCTGAAAGGTAGCAGTAGCATTTATAAGACCGAAACTAATTACATTAAATTCGAATAGCCCAAAAGGAGTAATGATGGCAGTCTTTGGTTTATCCTCTTCAGCAATTGGAATCTGATAGAATGCCTTGCATAGGTCTATTTTTGAGTACACACGAGTACCTTTTAAGATGTGGTGGAAATCGTCCAGTCTAAGGATTGGATAACGATCTGGAAGTGTAACTGCATTGGGTCTTCTATAATCACCACAAGGTCTTAGTGACTCGTCCTTTTTTGAAACTAAATGTAGTGGACTCGCCCAAGGATAATTTGAGGGTCTAATTATTCCATTATTCAACATATATTAAAATTCTGCCTAAGCAAGAGTTAATCTCTGTGAATCTAGGCGACGGGCTTTTGAGTGAATTGGCTGACCTCTTGTAGGAATATAATGCTTAACGTTATGTTTTGCTTCTACAAAATCTGATGGTGGCCTACATAGGTTAGGATATTTGACCTTGGATGATGAATTTAGAGTGCTAATATTTCCCATGTCTGAGATTGACTGAATGACGCCTCTTATGGAAAGATTAGATATTCCATCAATTAGGCGTTTATTTTTTATATCAATAATCAATCCAAAGTTGTTCAAAAAGTCTGCTCCTAATATAGCTCTGTTATTATTGGCGATTACAAAAGGCCATTGGAATTGACGTCGAAGTCTGATATCCAAATTCCTAACCTTTGTTCCATAGGTAACAATTTCTGTACAATTGGCTGCATAAAGTTTATATTCAGAGCTAGGCATCCTATTTTTATACTTTGGAGGTATTATAGATATATCAGCACCACTGTCCATCTAAAACGCAATCCCGTGTTTTTGTCCGTCACAAATAATCGGAGATTGCGACAATCCTCAATGCCGGCGGAAGAGTTTGTCACTACTCTGTCCGCCGGTTGGAGTTTTCCGACTCTTTACAACTGCACGGAGGCCTGCATTTATTTTGCAAGCAATTAGACCCAAAGCGAAAATGGTAATAGCAATATCTTCCTCTTGGATCGAAGGATCTTTGAGAATTACTTCTCGGTCTTGACTGAGTACTATTTTTGGATCGAGATCTAGATTTATCCATTCTCAATTCGGACACCTGCCGTTCAAGATCTTCCAATTTGGCGATCAAGTGATCTGTTGATGAAGAAGGCAGTTCCGTATCATATATTTCTTTGGAAGAGTTTATTTCATTTATTTTATCGGCCATTATGGCCAATTTGCTAATGTCCTCATCGCTTACAATAAGTATATTCTTTATAGATGTGAGCAATTTATCGAGCCATAAAGTGTTTATTAAATTGTCAGATATTTCTGGGGTAGCAAGGGATCTGAGCTTTTGTAATAACTGGCTCGGCTTCATGTTTCCGAGCTCTATACCAGAAATTAACTTTTTAATTCTCAACCCTTCACTTTCTCTGAACAATTCAAGTAGTCGTGATTTACATTCAGAGTTTTTGTTGTCGCTTTTGCTATTAATTATGTTCCAAATGTTTTCTATATATTTAGGTTCTAATTGGGAGATCAAATAATTAAATTTAGTGTCTTCTTGAATAATTCCACCTATTTTGAACTGTGCTTCTACCTGGAAGAACCATATTTCAGGGTTTTTAACCCAGAAAGGCGGTATTTTAATACTAACCTGGCATATTTCTGTGGTATCGCTAGGTTTATTTTCCGTTTCCATTTTACGTAAATTTAAAATTCGACACAACAGCTAGATGTAAATAGAGATAAAGTTAAAAATAAAAAATCGAGATAAAATAATAAGGAAGATAATATAAAAACTTATCTTAGTCTTGAGATAATATCCCGATATCTTGGATGATGCTTCTTTTCAAGCTTAAATCAATTTTTGCATTTGTGGTTTATCTCTTCAAATCTTCGTAATACGCATAGAATAAAAAAGGATGAGTTTCTTTTATTGGGAAAAACGTTTCTAGCTTTCGGGCGTAAGCGGCCCTTCCACAGGAAAAAAATTGTACCATTTTTTCCTGTGGAAGGGCCGCTTACGCCCGAAAGCTAGAAACGTTTTTCCCAATAAAAGAAACTCATCCTTTTTGATTCTATGCGTATTACAATATATTAAAAGGATTAATCGTATTAAATCTTCAAATCTTCGTATGATTTTTCTTTTCAATCACGTCCGGCTCACCAATGTGGTGTGTCGATTTATTAGTCCAGCGATGGCTCAGAAAGTCCCTCAAAGTTAGTGTTTTATTGGTATTACTTATTAGCTACATTTAATATGGGAAGACAAAAAGGAGAACACCCTAGAATCCACATTCTGGTCCTCTCTGGTTTCCACCGCTGTGCCGCGCCACTCAGCGGTCGTCATCTCCTATTTCATGGCGCCGCTCGTATGTTTTTGTTGACGGCGTGGTGCGTCATCCCAGCAGGCTGGAAGGAAGTCTCTCAGCCCCCACATATTCAAGCCGTTGTTCCACCTTAACTTCTCACCTTTATAACTCGAGGAGTCGCTGTCATCTTTGGTCTATTGTTATTGGGAGTTCGCGTTCGTCCTCACTATACCCCGCCAGCGCACTTCTTTGCCATATCCTCAACAAGTCTTCCGGCAGACTGGACTCCACTAGGGGGTACAAAAACGATGCATTCTGTTGTGTAGTGACGCCCAATGATTCCAAGGCTCTTAGATGGGATTCGACCTGGTCGTACAAACTTTTCAACGTTAAGGTCTTTTTTCGTGCCCTATTTATTACCAGTTTCAATAGTTGGCGTACATAGGCCTCGGTCAATATTACATTATCCCCAAACCGGTTTTGCAATGCTTTAACTACCTTGGGATAATTTTCTGTGGTTAGCGGGTAACTCCTGACCAATCGATCCGCTCGGGTAACAGCTCTCATTGAATGTACAAAGTACTGGAACTTCTCCACTTCCGACAACCCTGGACTCTCATGGATCGTCTTAAACTGCGACCACCATCCCAACCACTCGAGACATGTGCCGTCATAAACTTGTGAGTGCTATCTTAGGCAGCTTGTATGATTACATACCTTCCTGGGCGCTCCTAGTAGGATCCAGATTACTACGGCCTTGGTGCTCATTAACTGGAGATTTTCAGCCACTCGAAGTTCCGTTCTGATAAAATTCTTTTCATACTGGACCACCATATCTTGCTCCTTTTCCAGATAATGCGGAGTTATTGTTTCATCCTCCAACATCAGGTTCATAATTTGTGAATTTACATCTCTTTGTTGGTTCTCATTAGTCTCCAACACCTCAAAATTTATCCTGATGGTCTCCCGAGATGGAGATTCCTTATCCAGTTCCGCATCAATTTCCTTTATGCTCTTTGTCGCAGATGATCGCAACAACGTTCGGATTTTCCGACTCTTTTTCATCTTGAATTCTTAGCAATACTTCACTTAGTTAATTTAAATTATTTCCTTTATCAATCAGCTTAATATTTTAAGTTCATCAGAAACATTCAAATTTTCTCAACTTCTTTAGAATTCTTTCTTCTTCAATTTTCTTAGCTTCTCTAGGATCCGGCTCGATCAGGACCTAAGTTGTTTAACCAGGAGGCGGTGTTCTGCTTATAAGTAGTACCAAGGGTTTATGCCTCCACCACCTTCTGAGGACTGTAATTGTTTTGAGTTGAGGCGATCACTCGTTGAATCACAAAGGGAGAGATATTCTATAAAGGAATCCCACACAAGGGCGTAGTTTAAAAACACACTGATTTTATTAAAACAAAACTATCCAAAATTTACATACTTGGCAGGCGTTAAAATTAATTAATTTTACAAACAAAAGAACATTATGCAAAACAGCTAGAATTTTGACTATTATGCAAAAACAAGTGGAAGTTAAATATCAATCTGAACAGGCCTTGATATTTTTGAAATACTTTACTTACCCCAAGTACACATGTTATAGAGGCCATGTTTAATGTTGGTTTACGACTGTCTTTTACTCTAAGTGCACCACAAGTCTACATAAGTAGAACTTATTTCGATTTTTTCACTTACAAAATACCACCATTCCGTTTGTATACTTGCACACACTGGTAAGGCTGGACTTTTACAATAATCGGGATCCATTGTGACAGAAAAAGTGTTCAATGCAGGGTTAATGCCCGAAATCCATGGTTTAAAAGCACGAATTATTATCTTCCAATAAAACACGATTCCTATTGTCCTTAACTGAGATTTAAAATATTGGGAGGACCCAGCTCATCAGTAGTGAAGACTCTCAGCGGTCTCGCCAGTTTAATCCACCATATAGCCTTTTTAGAGCGCCACTATTGTATGGGCAAATCTTCTTATGTATCGGACACTGTATAATTGAAAATCTTGATTTGAAAAAAAAAATATAAAACTAGAGACATAAGCTTCGAAGGCAGTAAAATTACATTTAAATATTTGCATCGAGCAAGGGTCTTCCGCAAACAATGCAAAAACACAAAATATCAGTTATATATATATTAAACATATGTTAATAACGCGCCATATATTAATATATAGTTATCAGCGTCATAATCAAGCAACAATTCTTAATCAATTCTGTCACCGTTAGCTTTTGTGAATGGAATAAATACCCAAATATGGTCATTTCTCATAACCATCGGTGGTTCAGTGGTAGAATGCTCGCCTGCCACGCGGGCGCCCGGGTTCGATTCCCGGCCGATGGATTTTTTTTTACAATTTTTAAAACTCATTTATATATTGAAACGAGTTAAAACATCGGCTAGAAATTATGTAAATCTGTTGTGAGGGTAAATAGCTAAAATTATGTAAATAATTATCTTTTTCAAAAAATAAATATAGTTATGGCTCGAGAGAGTCGTTTTTTTGTAAAACTTGAGGATCAGCAGTGTCTGGTTCTCATCGTTTGTTAACTCCTAAGTAAATTAAACAAAAGTTCATCCTAAACAACGGCTGGCCTGATTTCCAACACTACATCTGGTGGAGACGCGCCGGCACAATCCCTTCTAGTATTTTAACCTGGACGGCAAGTTGAGAAGAAGCCGACGTTTACAAAGTTTGCCACCACTTTTGGTCGAAATGGTGAAAGAAGAAGAAAAGCCGCATGTGCAGCCGGCAGCTTTCACATATCTGCAACAACCAAGAAACCCCCCGAATTTCTCCGGAAAAGGTTCTGAACTCGCCCATCTCTGGTTGAAAGATTACAGCCGCGTTGCTGCCTACAATGGATGGGACGAATCAATGTGCTTGGCCAATGTAGTCTTCTTTCTGGAAGGAGCAGCGAGATGCTGGTTCGACAACGTGTAGGAAAGCATCACGACATGGAATACGTTTAAAGAAGAATTCACCAGAACGATCGGTGATAAAGAAGACTACGTCAGAAGGATTGAATCGTCCCTCAAGGTAAGAGCGCAAAAGCCAGACGAGTCGGTCGAACTCTACATCCCGGACGTGCTGAACCTCTGTCGACAACTGAACCCGAACATGTCGGAGGAGGACAGGGTGGGCCACCTCATGAAGGGAGTGGCTGAAAACATTTACCGGGCCCTTCCTGCAATTGAAGTGACAACGACCGGGGAATTCACTCAACACTGCCGGCGTATTGAAAAGCTAAATAAAAATAGAATCAGCAGTGTTAGATTTGAGAGAATCCCCACCATTTCGGCGATTAATGAAAATGAGTACCACCCTTTAAAGGAAATGATCAGAGAGATCATCAGGGAGGAGCTTCGATCTGCTCCGAATGAACTAGATAATCTTCCTCCTCCGCAGGGATTAGAAGATAGAGTTTGGCAGAGAGTCGAACGAAATCTAGCACCCATTGACAAAGCACCAGTGTTACACTCCGGAAGGGCGGTCAAGAATTTCCGAAGTGGACAACAAAATGCAGGGGAAGCGGTGAGAAGGAAAACGGACGAATTCCGCACCAGAGAAAACATTCCCATATGCTTTTATTTCAATAGACCGGGACATGTCGCAAAGCATTGTTGGGATCGACGCCGCGACCGTGATGAGAACGAACCAAGTAGGAGCCAAAACCGATTTTATTATGGCCGTAGAAGACCCGGATCCATCTATATGGCCGACTTTATGACGCCGCATATGGAACAATCTGATCGGAACAACTCTCCTCGACGCAATTTACCAAGAAGTTCTTCTCCCTATCCTGGACGCGGGAGACCGATGACAAGACGTCGCTACTCTAGATCGCCAGACCGGACTCCTAGCCGATCTTCTCATAGAGACGTGCAGGAAAACTAGGGAGCACGGCCTGTAAGGGATGTAAGGTCGGACATTGTTTAAAGCCTCCACAGACGCGAGCCGACCTAAACGATAACTACATGTGGGTGAGTATCAATGGCCGTCATGTCGAAGCTCCCATTGACACAGGGGCGTCATATTCGGTCGTTTCCAGCAATTTTAGAAAGTCGATGAAAGCTATAATGTTTGAGAGCCCGAACATAACTTTAAGGGTCGCAAACAATCGTTTTGTTGCTCCACTAGGAAAATGTCGCCTAAGAGTAGAAATAAATGGCCTTCAGTGGATCTTCGAATTTCTCGTTCTTCCAAATTGCAGCCACGACGCCATCTTGGGATGGGATTTTCTCGAGTCTTCAAAAGCAGTTATTGACTGTGGTCATTCCGAAATTTCGTTTTCAGAGACGTTAAATGAGGACCAATCCGCGGCACAACTTCACTTAGCATCGGACGACATCATACCTCCAAAGTGTAACAAGAGGGTATTGACCCGGACGCCTAGCGTAACTGGGATTGAAAATTGCGCAGTTGAAGGTGCGAGGCAACTTTTTTGGATAAATAACTATTTGTACCATCGTCCTACCTTACCATATGGCATGGCCAAGCGTATCTTTGGGTGACCAATTTTAGCAAGCACCCGAAAACAATCCCTTCGGGCATGTGCCTAGCTCATTTATTCATAGTCCAGCAGCAAGAAGTTTTCCCAATCATGAAAAATCATTCGAATAATGAGTCCAAAAGTGCCGAGTCACCCATCAGGATAACCAATTTCGAGTGTCGCGAAGAATTTTTTTTTAAAAGTCGGGAGCTCCGAGCAGCTTATGAGAATGGAACAAATCTCGGCCTGCATTTCTCCTGAGCTTCCTCTGCTTCACAAGAACAAACTTCTGGAGCTTCTTGAAAATTTTTCGGAAGTGTTCGGTCCGATCGATAAAACTACTTACTAAGCACAGGATAAATACGGGCGACGCCAAACCATAAAAAAATAAGCCGTATCAGGTCTCACCTTCTGAAAGGAAGGTAATTCAAGAAGAAGTTGACAGAATGATGGAAATGGGAGTCGTTCAGCCCTCTGAGAGTCCTTGGGCCTCATCGGTCGTTCTTGTAAGAAAGAAAGATGGGTCTGTTCGCTTTTGTGTGGACTACAGAGGTTTGAATAAGATGACGAAAAAATACGTCTATCCATTGCCGCGGGTTGATGACTCTCTTGATTGCTTGAGGGGGGCGAATATCTACTCCACAATTGATCTCAAAGCGGGCTACTGGCAAATTGGCATTGATGAAGCTGATCGAGAAAAGACTGCCTTTATTACACCGGACGGTCTTTTCGAGTTTAAGGTCATGCCTTTTGGGCTGTGTAACGCGCCCGCAACCTTCGAAAGAATGATGGATAATCTCCTGAAGGGCCTGCGATGGACGATATGTTTGTGTTACTTGGACGACGTCGTTATATTTGCGGATAATTTTCCAGATCATTTGAGACGACTAGAGGTGGTCCTGAATTGTTTCAAGAGAGCTGGGCTAAAGCTCAATCCCGGAAAGTGTTCTTTTGGAGCCAGCAACATCAAGATCCTTGGACACCAGGTGGATAAGGATGGAATCCGACCAGATGATGATAAGATTAAGGCGGTCAGTCAATTCCCGATCCCTAAGAACTTACAGCAGCTAAGAAGCTTCCTTGGCTTGCCATCTTATTATAGGCGGTTTATTAAGAACTACGCAGATATTGCGCGGCCCCTCAATTCGCTACTATCTAAAGGAACAAAGTTTCAATGGAACACAGACCAAGAGAGAGCATTTCAAAAACTGAAGAATGCCTTGACGTCAAAACCAGTATTGGGACATTTCGATGATGACGCTCCAACTGAACTACACACAGATGCCAGCGGATATGGAATAGGTGCCGTGCTTGCACAAAAGCAAGGGAACGGTGAAAAGGTCATCGCCTATGCTTCGCGTACCCTTTTAAAGTCCGAGAAAAACTATTCTACCACGGAGAGGGAATGTCTCGCCATAGTATGGGCAATTGGAAAATTTAGGCCCTATTTGTTTGGACGCCCCTTCAAAGTTATAACTGACCATCATTCTCTGTGCTGGTTGACCAATCTTAAAGATTCGGCAGGTAGATTAGCGAGGTGGGCGTTGAGACTTCAGGAGTACGACGTTTCCATTGTCTACAAGACAGGGCGAATGCACAAGGACGCTGATTGTCTGTCAAGAAATCCCATTGAAAATACGGAAAAGGTTTTCAATGACGACGTCCCCACATTATTCCTTTTGAGCGACATCAGTAATGAACAAGAGAAAGACCCTTACATTACAGGAATAATCAAGGAGATATCTCAGCCGTCACCCGCCAGGAAAGACAACAAGTTCGAGGTTGTCAGTGGGATCCTCTATAGAAAGAATTATGACCCGACTGGCCTACCTTTACTGTTAGTGATCCCAAGACACCTTCGAATGGAGATCTTGGGGGACTTGCACTACGCACCTACTGCTGGACATCTGGGTTTTGCAAAAACCTACGACAGAATTAGGAGAAGGTTCTATTGGCCAGGAATGTTCAGAAGCGTGAGAAAGTATGTTGGCCATTGTCAGGACTGCCAGCGTCGCTAGAGTGTGCCACAACTTCCTCCTGGCTATCTGAGACCCATACCACCACCGGACCGACCATTCCAAAAAGTCGGTATAGATTTGCTGGGACGCTTCCCCATATCGCAAAGGAAGAAGAAGTGGATAGTTGTTTGCACCGACTATCTAACTAAATATGCCGTTACCCAAAGTCTAGGTTCGGGGGGAGCCCAAGAAATTGCAAACTTTCTTTTGGAAGAAGTTATTTTGAAGCATGGGGCTCCTCGAGAAATAGTGATGGATCGGGGTCGAAACTTCCAGTCGAGACTCATTCAGGAGCTAACCAAGAACTGTCACATCAAAAAGAAGACAACGACGGCGTATCATCCCCAGACTAACGGCCTGACAGAAAGATTGAACAGGACAATTGCCGACATGTTATCAATGTATATGGACCTCGATCAGAAAAACTGGGATGAGATGCTACCATTCATCACATTTGCCTACAATACAGCGAGGCAAGAATCAACTGGCTTCACGCCATTCTTTCTGGTCCATGGGAGGGAAGCGGAGACGACCCTCGACACTATCTTTCCCTACAGTAGCGCGTCCGAGGGGGAAGAATTTATTCAATTGGTGGCGAGCAGAGCTGAAGAGGCGCGACAAATAGCCCGACATCACATCTTCAAGGCTCAAGAAACCAACAAATTGAATTACGACGCTCGGCATAAAGGAAAAGTCTACCAACCAGGAGATCTAGTGTGGATTTTTACACCTATCCGACGAGTGGGACTGTCTGAGAAACTTCTAAAAAGGTACTTTGGTCCCTACAAGGTCATTAAAAAGATATCGAATGTGACATACGAAGTGGAAGCATTCGCCAAGAGTGACAAAAGACAAAAAGGACGTGACACCGTCCATATCCTAAGGATGAAGCCATACTACGACCCAGAGGGGCAAGAAGACGACACATCGGGAAAGGATCGCGCTCCGTCTGAAGATGAAGAATAGGAGAAGAATGAGAGATAGAAATAAAGCTGTGGAACAGCTCTTCCTTGAGGAGGGAGTAGTGAAACGAGTTAAAACATCGGCTAGAAATTATGTAAACCTGTTGTGATTGTAAATAGCTAATATTATGTAAATAATTATCTTTTTAAAAATATATATATATAGTTATGGCTCGAGAGAGTCGTTTTTTGTAAAACTTGAGGATCAGCAGCGTCTGGTTTTCATCGTTTGTTAACTTCCAAGTAAATTAAACAAAAGTTCATCTTAACCAACGGCTGGCCTGATTTCCAACACTACAATATTATACAAGAATGACATCCACGGCGCCAATTTATAATTGTAACGAATAGTATTTGAATAAAAGCATTTAATCGGGTAAAACCCGGGCGTTGCCCGGGTCATTCAGCTAGTATATCTATATTAAAGAAATGAAACTATTAAAAACGAATTTTACTTTCAATTTAAACATAAAAGTTTACTTTTTAAATATGAATGGCATGTTATTATCTTATGTTTAATTTATGTAGAGCTGAACTTGTTAGAATTGTTTGCGGAAGAGCATTGCTTGAAGCAAATATTTGCTTGTATTTAAACTGCCCTCGAAGTTTAACAAAAACGTCCGTTTTCATCGAGAGAACCATTCGATTTCTATCAAATCTTCTAATCAAACATCTCACCCTTCAAATTACCGAACAACTGAAAATAAACGTAAGTGTCTTAGGAGTGTGAGGCATAGTCGTCTAATATATACAATAATTGTGCTCTAAGAAGGTGGCGAAACCGCTGCAAGGGTTCACCACAGATGAGCCAGACTTTTCAATGTTTTTTTTTTTTATTTTAGTTAAGGGAAGTAGGAGGCATGTATTAAGAAATATATATTTTAAAATTTTTATACTGTAAGCACACAACATGTCTACATATAATAAGACACAATTTAGATAATTAAAATATACAAGTATCAGAGAGTCATAATCAACAATCAATCAATTCTGTCACCGTTTGCTTTTGTGAATGTAATAAATACCCAAATATGGCCATTTCTTATAAGCATCGGTGGTTCAGTGGCGAGAATGCTCGCCTGCCACGCGGGCGGTCCGAGTTCGATTCCCGGCCGATGCATTTTTTTTTTTTTACAATTTTTAAAACTCAGTTATATTATTATTATTAAAATATACAAGTATTAGAGTCATCAATTCTGTATCGTTTGCTTTTGTGAATGGAATGCTTTTACGTAATATACGTAAAATACGTAACTAATATGACTGAAATTTTAGCAGTATATATAGTAGAATCTGGAAAAACTTATATTGAATATTTCAGGTCTCTATCCCGCCAAGCAGCGCCTCTAGCGGTGAATATGGGAAGTAATATCAGTTGACCTAATGTACATGTAAAACGTGTTTTAACAGGACATAGAAAAAAAATATATGGAAGATATATTTGTCGCATTTTTAGCCAAGAAAAATTGAAATTTACAGGTTCTGGGCAAAAATAGTTGTTTTTTTTTAGTCAGAAAATGATTATGACAATATTGCTGTATCATATTTGATTATCAGATACAAAATTATATCCGGAAAAATTCCAAAAAGCAGAGACCACGGGTGAAGCCAGTTCATTTTTAGTATGCAGGAACAAAATTCTAATAGAAAAACATTCATTCGAGCAGAGACACAAAGCCAGATCATCTCTTTATAAAAATATCTCTTCTCAGACACAAAGTTTGGAGCGGGACGTTTCACAAGAATGCCATCCACGGCGCCAATTTATAATTGTAACGAATAGTATTTGAATAAAAGCATTTAATCGGGTAAAACCCGGGCGTTGCCTGGATCATTCGGCTAGTAGATTATAAACACAAGGTAATAAGACCAAATCCAAATAAATGAATAGTGTTCACACACTATTTATTTATTTATTTGGATTTGGTCTTATTACCTTGTTGTTTATGTCTATATATAATCTAATAATCTGGTCTTTATTACTATTTGTGCGTAAATGCAATGTTCGATTCAAACCTTTTTATATATTTCTTCTGTGTTCTAAGACTGCGTCCATATATTCCTTGTATAATTTAATCAATAATTCCTACCTAGTGCTAGGTATATAAGCAGAAGAGCCCAATGCATCATTAGATATATGCACGCAATCTCATTGTTAGGTTTTTTTATTATCATTATTATAGTAATATATATGTTAGGTTTTATTTTTTATTATTATTATTGTATTTTATTAATTAATTATAATTCATATTCATAGAATTTTATTGCTACTTATCATCATTATTTTTGTTGTTTTTTTTCTTCTTCTGTTTTCTTTTGTGTTAAAATACAACTAAATCGCATTAAATCGTAGTGTAATTCTTTTTTGTTGTGTGAAATAAATCGAATTGAATCGAATTGAGTCAGCTCGTTCTTTCTAGAAGAAACATCAAAGAAAACGTGCTAACACTCATTGTGGTCTGGTTGTTTAAACAAGGGAACCAGTTGGGGGTTCGCTACTGATGAAACTATCCTTCCCAATAGTTTTACATTGCAGTAAAGACAGTCGTGTAAACGTTGTATTTAAAAAGAATCGTTCTAAAATAGAGGTTAAAATATATAAATGTAAAAGTAGTTCAACCTTTCCACTTACAAGGCCCGAAGTCCCGTTTGGTTAATTACCCTCACTAGTGAGGTTTGTGTGTTTGAAGTCTCCAATATTTAGAAATTCTTCTTAAAGCTGTTTTTGTTTTCGAAATTCTTTACACACAAAATATGTTAATAGCGATCTTGGCTGCCGACAATTTTTTTTTTGCGGTCACAATGCAGGATGTTCCAGATTTAGATATCAAAACTTTGGGAATGTCTTCAGGACGAAAGAGTAAATGAGTGTTCTCTTTTTCATGTTTTTCCTTCGTTTTAGGGAAAATTAAAAAGTGTCTAAATGGATTAGGTACGTGGAGAATCAAATATTGTTAGAGCTCAGAAGATATATAAATTGACATTTATGCTTAAAATATGCAAATTATCACATTTTATTTTTTTAAATTCTCAGACGCCATAATATCGTAGGCCGTTGCAGATATCATACATGAACATCATGTTCGTAAATTAAGTATTTGAAAAGGTAGGAATAGTTATTACAAGCGGATTTGTTTGAGAAAATTTTAATTGAATTTATAAAATTTAAAATTAAACATGCATATTAATTTTCATTTTTTTTTGTTTTAATAAAATTTAATTTGACAATTTTGAGTGCGTGTCTTCTTATATTATAAGAACCACATTTTTATAAATTTTATCCTATATTTTTATCGAAATCGAAAAAAAAACATGAATCAATCACTACAGAACTTTTTACTACGTTTATAACACCTCCGACGGTTTGATATTTGATTCTGGGGAAGCCTGGTATTTTAAAAATCACCATATTGGAAAATTTTACAAATAAGAAAACTCCATTTACATTTTTAAATATTTGTTTTAAAGTTCAAAGATGATTTAAAAATCGGCATGTATCTGCTTCGAGTATATTTTAAACTTTATCGTTAGTTTGTCCAAGTATATTAACCCTGATTACAAGTTGCTCTAAGTAAAATTTAGCTCAAAGGTAACTAAAACAAATCCAACTGTACTTAAAACTTCATTTCAAACTAGATCATTTGATCCTCTTTAGCTCAAATCGTAAAAGAATCAATTTGTTAGCCCAGATCTATTGTTTGCTACCAAATATCCCGGTATTGAATTATTTTCCAATTTTCTTTTGAAAATCTAGAGGCTTAAAAAATCTTTGAAATAATATTTCTATAGAATTTTTTCTTGCTCTTAAATTTTCGACGAAAAGAGATGAAACGCGCTCTATTGATCGAGTAGTAATGCGAGAGGTTTTCTCTCTCTGTGTGTAATAGGATATTAATTAGTTCTATTTTGGAGAAATAGTTTTCTCCTTTTTTATGTTTTCTACTTTTACAAAGAATATTTCGGGGTCTAGTTATTTTTTATAAGCACTAATGATGTTTGCTTTCATATATTAATTGGGTTCTCAAATATCACAATAACGTTCAAAACAAAAAGTTATTTTTTTTTCTAGAAAGACGAAGACATCAAATGAAGATGAGGAGAGAATAATTTATTTTCACACACACAACTTTATTAAGATTACCGGTCTCATACAAATTCACCGCAGGAAGGATGTACAGATAGTGCCCCTATACTCCAGGCAGCACAGTAACAAGTCCGACGGAAGGTGAAAAGAATAGAAATTAATAATCAGCCAACAAAAATAGAATCAATTACACCTACACGTATTACCCATATTAAACCCACGTATTAAATATGTGGAAAGGGTTTAATTTTCATACAACGTAAAAAGATAAATATGAAGAACTAATAATTCATACATGTGCGTTTTCTTGCTTCGAAGGCCTGAATCTCGCACAATTTAAATTGATTGTAGAGAAGTGCTACTAGAAGAAGGGCTATCAACCTTGTTGAAATATCACAAGATATCAATAAAATACATGTTTCAATATAAATTGAATTTAATATAAAATATAAAATTTGATAAAATATAAACTTGTTATCATTAATATTTTTACGAGAGAAATATTAATTGAAAATCAAATTACATAAAAACAACAACAACAATAGCCTTTATTGGGCACACGTGCCATACAGGATTCTCTCTGTAGGACAAAATAAATAAATAACAAATTAGCATCGTAGTTATATACAAATATTGGGTATTGACCTCGACCAATTATCGAGTTGGATCCGGTGTCTGTGCTAAATATTTTACATAAAAACATATTAAAATCAAAAATGGCATTCCTGACCACGAGAATATGAGCTTTCAGATGACAGAGCGCCATCTAGTAGAACAGATTTTTTTTTTTCACTTGTTCAGCGTATTTACGCAATTTTGGCCTTAAATACCCATTTCTTGATTTTTCAAGAAGCTTCTGGGACCAAAACATTTTTGGTCGCGTGGTACAGCCTGCACCACACTAACGAGAGCCAACAGCCCGAAACGCGTTCGTGGTTGGCTATTCTTGATTTATCAAGAAAATGGGTTGGCCAAATATCAAGGAACAGGCTAAATCAACGTTTAGTTGGTTTCTGTTCCACTAGATGGCGCTCTGCCCGTTTTTAGCTCATGCGCTCGAGGTCGGGATATGCCTTTTTAAAAGCTTTTATTTAACTTGCTTCCCTGTCTGTCTACAAATCTTTCATATTTTCTAATTCAATTTTAATATACTTCCAGATCACATAGAAGTATGAAACATTTAACACTCACTCAGTACATTTAACAATGCAAGTGTACAAATTCTCAGACTTCTGGGTGGTCGGAATGACCAGAAATGAACAAATTTCTGTATTTCTTTTTAAGTCTTATGTTACGCCCCTTACAAGGAATTGACCAATCTGCCGCGACCAGGCTTCCGTTTATTTAAGGCCTAATCCCCAGTGAATTTTTGATTCTAAGTTTTGTAAATTCCTGACTAAAAACTAACTAATTAATTAATAAATAAAAATATATTTTCAAAAGAACTTTAATTTAAATGCACTAAAATGGAAAAAATAAAATATTCTATCTTCTGTTATCGAGCAATTAGATGTATCTGAGTGAAAATAAAAGCGGCGGGGGACGATCTTATTCATAGAAGAGGGGGGGGGGGGGTAAAAATATATTAAACACTTATAAAAATCGCTAATCAGTTGCTACTTATTAAATCAGATTAGGTTCGATTGTAGTTAGGCCTAGAGTTAAGAGGAAATATTTATATCTCGCATCATTAGCGCTAGGTCAACGACACTTTTATTCTAGAGAACTCCAAGACAAAGGACCCCGGAGTTGAATTCGCTGAAAACAACTTTATTTAGGTCAATGCTCCATCCTCACATTTTCTGCTATAACTATCAAAGATGGTTCCCAGTCGTTTGGACCAATCAAGGCGATTATTCATCTTCCATGATGTAATGAATGACCAATCAGAATCTCAATAGAGGTCACGTGACACCACCCGACTGGGGAAGTCTCAGTAGCGTCTCCGAGTCTCATCCGTATTGATAAATCCGTAATAAATTGATAAAGAGGGAGCAATCTCTCGAAATATTTTGAGAAATTATTTTTTTCTTTACAGATCCAGGTGCGCCCTTTTATATAAAAGACATGTAAGTAATAAAGTATGGCGTCTTTTCCAGTCGGCTCAAAGTGACACCAGTTTGCCAACCAAGGAGAGGGGAGGATGACCCACATAAGACTGACCAATAAGCACAACACCCGGGGGATACAGAGAGGGACAAAAAGGGGCGTTTGGTCCGGATGTTGACAGTTTAGGTTACAGTGGATTTTCGGACAGGCCCGCTTAGTACTAGGCCCTCGTGGCCGCCGTTTTGGCTCCTCTCTGCCCCAGCGGTTTTATGCAGGACGCCGAACTTTCCTCTGCTAATCCTCAACTTTTCCCTGGTTCTGCTGCCACTTGAACGCCCTGGAAGAGCGTCTTTTGATCCCAAACTTAGTCCTTACTGTCCCGTGCGGACTTCCCACTCTGCACGCCTTGCCACTCAACCCCGACTGCTTTCAACTCGCTTGTTGGCTTACCCGGATTTATGACATAAATATATATATAAAGAAAAAGGCATCTCCTTATCGTGCAACTGAAAGTTGCTGATGGCTGGCGCCATCTATCGGAATAAATATCAACTATTCTCGTTGATTTTTAATTATTCCAGAATTGGCCAAATACCCATTCTTGATTAATCAAGAAAAGCTAACCACGGACGTGTTTCGGGCTGTTGGCCCTCATCAGCGTGGTGCAAGCTGTACCTCAACGACCAAAAAATGATCCTTCGTTATTATGTTAATTCTCTGGCACAAATTTTACATATTTGTCTCATTTTCTTACTTTTTTGTATATATATATATAGCTGATTGCCATAGTGATTTTGTCTCGTTTTTACACCTGTCGATGGGCGGTTATGCCCGAAAGCTTGTGATTTGATTATATTAAAGATACTCTTCCCTCATCAAGTTGTTCTCTTAGTAAATATTAGATTTGCACCATTCATTAAGTTGTGAATGAACCATCTATTTCCCCTCAAATTATTTGAAAGATTCCGAAATAATTACTGGGAATCTCTAGCTCTCTTCCCCAAAGGTGTAATCAATAAACCTCAGATGATTGATTCTTCCTAGATATCGATTTCAACTTTGGGTTTGGTAAACTGGCGAATCGATCAAATAATGTGAGAGTCAGCAATTTTACTTCGATAGCTTCACATCTTGAATAAATTCTTCCTTTCATCATTGAAAATAATATAAAATAGACTTAGGAAGGTCTAGGATTTCTCTTCGAGAAGGAAATTGTTTTTTGTTAACTCTCATATTTTTTTATTTGAAGTTCGCCCATCTTCCTCAGGCTGCACTGTGACTACAACAACTTCGTCATACTATGCTGTTATCTTTTGGTATTTTTGAAATATGCAGATATAAAATTCATATGTACTGCATTTTGAGGAATGGAGTCATTCAAATAATGTTTTATTAATAGAACGAATATCCAAAATTAGTGAAGTGAAGATAAACATATTTGGGGGAAAGCTTGATTCATCAGTAGTGAACTTTGCCAACGAATTTCGTAAATTTAATCTACCAGATCTAAGCGGAAACGCTTATATTGTCAATTTTGCTTATATATTTTACATTATAAAGTTTATTCTTTGCGATAGTGGCAAATATGCTGGGAAGGTTTACCAAAAATGTCCCAAGCCTTTCCAAATCATTTTTCTATCCAGTTTACTAATTGTAGTAATCAAGTGAAGAAATAAATAGCCAAACCTTAGGGTAGAGTTTCTTTTTTAAAGTTTTGAACTTATAATATATGGGCTTATATGGGAGACTACTGTTGTAGGCAGACCTAGGATGTGCGGCTTGATCCCCAAAACATCTCTCGAAATTCAGAGAGAGAAAGAAACAGAAAAATATATTTTGAATATAAAAATAATAAAATAATAAACAAGTTTACAAAGTCGTTACTATGCATTTTCTGAAAAATAGAAAATACAGTTTCATATTTGTCTCTCTTGCAGATTTTAACGTAAGTGAGGGCGCGTTAACTTGTGTGGGCGCTATCAAGTCCGCTGATAAAATATTGTGTGTGTGATCTCCACACTACTCCCCCTCCAGCAGGATTCTTAAAGTTACTATGTGAACGAATAAATAACTCTTGGTCGACTACGTATAGGTCAGGTGTCTTGTTGGTTTGGGGTCTGGTCCTTGGTGGTTGAGGAAGGCCGTAATCCTTCTGATGTGAAAGCAGGCCTGAAATAGTCGATGGAAATCCAGAAAGACCTTTACTAAATTTTCATCTTGAAAATTTTCGGTCTTCGAAATATAACTTAGTATGGACCGTATGGGCGGCCAGCGGTGACAGTATTAGGTCCCGACGTAGTAAAACATGGGTGGAACATATAAATGCCGATTCCCATGTGGCTTGTTTGGTACGGGCTTGAGAGAAGCCATGGCGCGCCTGAAACCTTCTAACCAAGAATAGGGGAGACTGTCGACAGAGGGTCCTCAAAAAGTATTGAAATAAAAAAAAACTATTGAAAATGTAAATTCTTTATCGCGCGTTTGTTTCTTTTTAAATAAAATAATGTATCCTACCCTTACTGAAATGCTAAAAATAATGAGGAGGCATGGCTCATCAGTGGTTAAACCACCCAGCGGTTTCGTCAGTTTAAATTATTAAAAAAAATCTTTATTTATAGATCCATGCTTGAAGCATGTATTTATACTGTACTCAAATCTTATATGTCCATATTTCCTTTAAAATATATTTGCTTAGAGTTCATCTTTACTACCGGAACAAAACAGTCTAATGCAAATTTAGAGCGGTATGGAAAATTAAACTTGCGAAACCACTGTGAGGGTGCACCACTGATGAGCCAGTCGCTCCCATTATTTTGATGATTGAATAAGGAACTGTAAAGAACATTATTTTTGTCTTGCAGAGAAACATGCGCGCTATAAAAAAAATCCATTCTCAATAACAGATAGATTTCTAATGCATCATGTTTAAAAAAAAACTATTTCACAATTTTATTTTTTAATAATATGAAAAGCTTCCGGACGAGCCCTCCATCAACTCCAAATTTAGAGCAGAGGAAGGGTTTACTTCTGATATTCATTTAAAAAGTTGCAGTGTACTGATATTTTAACTACACACTTTCTAAACTCTCATATCTTAATATTAATATTAATAATTTTTAATTTTTCGCTTAAGTCCAAACTACGCTTGTTATTGTTCATATCTTAACCTATCTGGATTATTATTGCAATATTTTCATTAATATAGGAATATGTACCTGAAGAGGGATCTCTCCATTTTATTATGCGTTATGTTGTGACCGATGCTTTATGTTTATCCCCCTAGAAAACTCTACTAGTGGTGATAAGAAATCGGCCACAACACCTGTTTGGGCAAATTCAGGCTTCGTGTTTCGGGCTATGGCCCTCCTCATTAAGAAGAGAGCGGTTAATAATTAAACGAAGAAATGCCTTTTTAGGCGCATGAATATAATCCTCATTTTATGTTATATTCTAGCCTTACAATAGGCCTTTGGCACTTTATCAGCTTAAGCACTCTTTTGGCTAATTCAAACGATTTCATAACCTCTCTAGTTGGATATTATGAAATTGAAGCCGACCCTGTACTGATGAGTATCATATCCCGGAACCCTGGTATACAAATTTACTATTTGTCTGAATTTGAGTAAACTGGTGTTGTGTCTCATTTTGTGATTTTTTAGTGTCTCAGAACTAGTAATTATATATCGGTTTTATACATAATAAAAGTAAAAGATTCCTCTTTAGGTACATGAATATCATCCTCCCGAAAGTTTATGTTATATAGGTATATGTAGATGGAATATTCTAATTATATATTTTTTATTATATTAAATTGGAATATGTGTGTGATATTTATATAAATGCGTCATTGATTCGCAACATTAAAGACCACTTCCAGGTGCCAATAGCGGTCATCAATGAGGTTTTATACAGTATTTGAAAGGGCTGTGGTTTAGGAGACTGTGTGACAAGGACGTTTTATCTGTGTGTATAGAACTCCACGGAGGAAGTGGATAGCACTGAAGCCCAGAAAGCTCGGCTTCTTTTACATCAAATGTTGTGTGAGGAGCGGATGATGGCGTCCGTCACTCCAGGTTGGTCTACAATCTCACCATTATATCTTTACTTATATTTAGATATAAAAACTATATATAATACGCCAACCGAGTTTTTTTATTAGAAAGTTTCAACTAAGTCCACCGAATCTCTCTAATAAACCATACGTTATTATTTATTGAACAAACCCATTTTCAGTTTTAAAATATGACCTATTATATACTCAGATTTTAAGTTTTTGTAATCCTTGATTTTTCCATATTTTTTATAAATTACCATTATTTATTAATCTGTCTCAGCTTTCATCATCTATATATAATACTTTTGAATATGGAGCAATCCATATAACAATATTTTTAAGATGGGTTCATTTAGGATAACATAATTATTTAATTAAAAATAAGCCCTATCTTTAGAATATATATAATGATGTGTATATGGTTTATTATGATGCATTAGCGCGCAATCTATTATAAAATTGGAAACTATTATAGACGCGTATGATTCTTTTAAAAATTAAACAATTTATACTACCCTTACTACAATGGAAAAATTAATGGGAGGGCCCGGGAGGATTCACCACTGATGAGCCAGTTCCTCCCATTAATTTTTCCATTGCAGTAAGGGCAAAATAATTTTTTTAATTTTTAAAAGAATCATACGCGTCTATGATAGTTTCCAAATTTCATATATGGTATTTATAATATACCACAAAAGAGTGGTTAGTTTCAAAGTCTTCAGCTATTTACTGAGAAGAGAGATATACTTAACTAACCATTATATATGCAACACAATTTTCTTTGTAAATATTATTAATTACAATGGTAGACTCTCTAGCTCTTTACTGATAATAATTTTTTTATTATTATACAACTATAATAAGAGTGAGGAGGGGATTAGTTGTTGTTTTCTCTATCTGTTCGTAGAGCGGATAATCGGCTATAATTAATTAATAAAAAATAAAATTGAAGAAATATATATATTAAAATACACTAAAATGTGTATAAAATAAATTTTTAAATAAGAAATTAGAACTTGGATAATTCGAACTTCTTTAATTCGAAAACCTCTTTAATTCGAATATTTATCTTGGTCCCTAGAAGCCTTAAGCCTTTATTCAAAACATCTTTAATTCGAATTTTTGGATAATTCGAATTTTTTTATGGTCCCTTGGGGTTCGAATTATCCAAGTTCGACTGTACTATGAAACAAATTTATTTATATAATTAAAAATAAAAGCGTTGGGAGCGATCTTCATATGTGTTAATCATCATGAGTTAAGAGGTAATATTTTAGTTAAACATAAAAACTAGCTTATCAGTTGCTTTGATTAAAATCACAAAAAGTTATGATTTCATGATAATCGTACCCTGACGCCTTATTTTTATTCATATAAATCTAATTTCTCAATGGCGATGGCTGAAATATTTATTTTATTCTTTTAATCATATTATAATAAATTTTCTTCCTTATAGAAATATTTCAAAATTATTTTTTGTTTAATATATAAGCATTGATTTATAAATTCATAAATATCTCTTAAAGAGAGAGAGAGAAGAGCCAAATATTTTTTTTAATTCACTAAATATAAGAGAGGAAATCAAAATATAAATATTACACACACGATATTATACCCGATATTAATAAATATAAACACTTATACACGTATATTTATACAAAGCAATAGCGCGCCATCTATATATCGGGGATGAAAACATTGTGACACAAATGTTTATTTTTACCTATCAAATAAACTTCTATTGTCCTTACTGCGATGAAAAAATATTGGGAGGGCTTGGTTCATCAGTGGTTTGACCAATTCAACCTATCAGACCGCTTCTTACTGTATTGCTTATATTTGCTACACTGAAGGGTGGAATCTCAGAAATGGTATTTAGGAATATATACAACCTTGACTCTAACCTGGATTATATTCAAGGTTTACTCCAAATTTTAAGCTTGAATCATGATCCCCGCTCTAATATCTCTGTGTTATCTTAGGTTCATGCCTTGAGATCGTTCTGAAACTCGTTTTCAGATAAAATTCCCTTTTAAATAAATGAGGCACATGATGGATCCCTGATAAACTTTATAATTCGAATCGTTTATCTTGATAGAGACGAGGGTACTTATCGTTAAAGTATCGAAATTAAAAGTTCCGTTTAGGTCCAAAATACACCTCATTAATCCTAATGTTTGCTCTTTATGGATTGCAATAGTGGACGAAAGAACTCCCTTGATTAAAAAAAAAGACAATATATATTTTTACATATACACATTCCTTAATATATCAGTAAGGCAGAAAGTCTCGAGGGGGCATTATGAAGGATAATTAATTTTAAAGTAGGTTTGTCAAAGTTGTACACATGCTCTCGAGATAATGGAAGCCTCTTCTCCGGGGATCTCCTTTATGTGGGAGATGCTCCCGCTGTGATAGAGCCATCTTCCTCCACGTCGTTGAACCCACTGAGATTGAACCCTCTAGGAAAAAGTTATTAAAAACCGACCTGGGCTGTACTCATAAAGAACGTCTTATAATCTATGTGGTCTAAAATAAATTCGCTTTAAAAGTAAACGTCGATTTAAAAATATACATCCATCCTTAATTTTTCCGCCGCCATTTGCGTTGGGGTACGCCGTTCCTCCATCACAAAAATGTAGAGTGACAAATATCTAAAAATAGTGGATTTTGTTATTCTGCAACAATTTATTATCGCGACATCTGTTATAAGAAATTTCAACTACTTTTGACGCGTATGTTTCTTTTTTTTTAATAAAACTAATTTTTACTGTCCTCACTGCAATAATAAAATGAATTTCTACTGTCCTCAAAGCTTATGTTCGTAGTTCATTTAAAATACATTTACCAATAGTTTAGTTTCATTATTGGTATAAAAGGAAAACAGCTCAATGTAATATTACAGCGACATGATAGATTAAACTGGTGAAACCGCTGGGAGGATATACCACTGATAGGCCAGGCTTTCCCATTATTTTATCATTGCTCTAAGGGAAGTAAAAAAAGTTTTATTAAAAAAAAGAAACATACGCGTTAAAAATAGCTTAAATTTCTCATAAAAACAATATATCCTAGCAATGGTTACCTTCATTTCTTAAATGTTTAATGCAAAAAAAGAAGAATAAAAAAGAACCTTAAATAAATTTAACAGTATATATTTGGCTGAAAAATATTGTATATAGAAAAAGAAGTAAAACTTATAAAGAATATGATCCGAGTGTTGACAAAAAAAATCGACTTAATGTATCTGAACATTTCAAATGGTAAAGATCCAACTTTTATTTGTGGAATCCGGATATTTCTTTTTTTACGACGATGTCTGAAAGAAATCTTCGGCATCGTCCTAGGTGGAATTCAGGGTCACACCACATGTGTTCACCCTAAGAATAGATAAGGGGGCGGGCGGACTAATCAGAAAGAAAGAAGCTCTGGCCACCAATGAAGTCGTGCTCCCTGACGGCGGCTGTTGGATGATTCTCTCAGCATGTTACTTGCTTTGTTCTCCATAATGAACGTGGGTAAATAAAGAGGACTAGAAAGGAGATCTTACCAAATCACGCGTACCTATATGACCATCCTTTACACAGCAGAGATGCAACAAATGGTGTCAGAATTTGGATATCTCTGTTCGTGAATACAATTATGAACACCAGTGAAACCAGAAAATAGCGGCGGAAAAATCAGACTTTATTCAAGCTGTCATCAATGAAAGGAATAAGTGAAGAAATCTGTGGAAATATCAAGCAATAAATTGCAGTGTTGAATGAGAAAATGGGCAAGACATTCAATTGGTCGAAATTCGCAATATGGGAAACGCCCTACGGATGAAAGATCAAGATGGTGGCATGAATAAGGCAATGATCCAGACCGGTACTGTAGTTGAAGTGAGCGAACTAATTAGCCCCGACAATGGCTGTGTCTCTAGTAGTTTGAAGCGAGTTAAGCGGATGGAAAAAGAGTGCCCTTCAGATGATGTACCTCACGGGAATTCCACACCCGGGATCCCTTTTGAATATCATCGTGAGGAAATCGGCGATCATGGTGGGCTGCAATACGACGGCGTAACAAACTTCTGCGACGAGGCCAAAGGGTCTGGAACTACGGTGGTGGCTCAACTGGGCGTAACGGAGCTGGGCGCTTTGTGGAAGTGCGACAAGATTTAATAGTTGAAGCATGTCGAAGTTGAAGCTGGAAACTCGACGGAAAAAGACTACGAATATGAAGCTTCATGGAAGTCTGACGATTGTTTATGCGACTAAAAAGTTACATTTAATGTGTCAGTGCCGCTGTCTGCACTTTAGGCCGATGAGGTAATCCACGGATTTTTGCCCACCATATTTTCTCCTTTGTACAACACGTTACAAACCAAATAGCCATCGCCTGAAAATAGTTAAGATGTAATGAAGATGATGAGGATGTCCGACATCTCTAGAAGGTTCGCAGAGTCCAGCTCCAGTCCGAAATCGGTGAAAAGAAACTCAAGCCTAGAAGGTTTGATAAGAAAAAGCCCCAGGAAAAAATATGAAAATGTGAGGTAAATTGAAAATTACACTGGAAAATGGAAAGCCTCTGGGAGAATACTAGGACCAAAAGGTGCTGGACAGGTACGAGATGGAGAGCGCGAGTCGGGAAGACGCTTCCACAGTAAAGAATGACTACCTACAGTGCCGTCGCGAGCATAAACGACGAGGGCGAACTATAGAAGTTACCAAAGATACAGAAACGGCGACGGTGGATCCAGATTTTACGCAAGAAGAAACCAAGCCACAGACGGAATTATCGAAAGGAGTGAATTATGGTCGCCAACTTGTGAAGAACCATCGTCCTGTGAGAGTCGGGTTACTCAATAAGAAGAGCCAATGGCGTCGGCACTGAATGAGAGTGGAAAAAGGGTCCGAGTTGGAACATCGTGCAAAAAACAAGTTGCGAAGCTAATCCTTGCATTAGGTTCTAGGACGGCTCACAAGTTTCATGTAATTGGAGACATTCAGGAGTTTAAAGGACCGTCTGAAAACTGGAGAGGTGGTTTTCCCTGTTCGGGAACGAACAGTTTTATAGAAGAGAAGCAATGTTACGACGATGCCCGAAAGAAAGCTTCGGCATCGCCATTGTAGCAAGCAGGGTCAGTTCAACCACATGTGTTCACCCTAAGAATAGCTGAGGAGGGCGGACATACTATTCAGGAAGGAAGAAGCCCATCTGGCCAGAAAGTCGTGCTCCCTCTTATTGACGGCGGTTGATAGTTATTATCCCTATCTGTTACTTGCTTGTTCCCGATAATGCACGAAGGTAAATAAAAAGGAATCGAACAAAGATTCTCACCGAACCCGCGTGCTTATTTAGCCATACTTGACACAGCAGCGGCGTGTAAATGTTAAGGGCCTCTATTTTAGTTTTCTCTCTTTCTTCAAGATAAATACGGTTCAATTTGATTGATCAGACAGCATTATACGACCCACCCGGTTGGTCGTTGAACTAAGGTCGTTGAGACTGCACTGTGCTAACGAGGGTGAACAAACCGAAAAGCGTTTTTTTTTTCATTTAATAAGAAAATATTCGCGTGACTCAAGTTCTGAAATTAGAAAAATTAATCCACAATCGCACACTATATATTCTGTCGTGTCACCAGCAACGGAATTTGAATGATGAAGAGATGAATTTTCCATTATACAATAGAAAAGTTTCTGAAACTATATCGCTATACACACGGGGTATATTTTTACTAAAAGAGACGTATCTCAGGCCTCTACGAAACTTTTATTCCGCTATATTTTAACGATAAGTACGTTAGGCTTTACAAGAGGACTCTGGTTAGCAACTTGTGCTTTTGCTAATAAATGTCGGTAGAGAGACCGGTTTATTGTCAATGAAACTAGCTCTGATAATTTGAATTTTTGTGTGATACAAGAGGGAACTAATTAATATTGTGGGAAGAAATTATACAATTATTTGAGATATACTATGAGAATTAATTTTAAAATATGTTCCACCTTTTTGTCCTCTTTTTATTATTATTTTGGTAGATAATTGTTGTTTAAAAAGTTTAATTATTCGTTGAACATCAATTAGAAAAAATTCTAGTAAATACCTTTTCTACAAAACAAACAAACAAAACAAGATGAACAAAGGAAGAAACAGGTTTCAGACTGGTGTGCTTCCTTATTCATGCTCTTTCTTTATTATCTATCCACAAATATATTTTTGAATAGTGGTAAGTAATTGCCTTGTCGCATCAATTTGTCCATATATGTAGTACGATGGTGTCCTTTTGATCTGATGTCTTCAATGCGTCTTTAGATTAATATCTTTTGAGTATGCAATCATAATTTAGTATATGACCTTTTCAATTCAATTTTCGTAATTTATTTGCGTTAATACAGTGTAAAAGCATGGTTATTCCTGGAATTTTCTTCGGAGGTGGTCTCTCACTGGAGGCTGGGCTATGAGAAGGTGAGGCATTTTATATTTTACAGAGATGGTCGATCGGAAATTGGCCGCTCATCAAATAGAAGGTTTTACCGCATTATCCTTGTTGGCAAATGTATTATGCGTTTTTTTAGATTGTTGCATTATTTCTGAAAGAATAGGTCGTGCAAAATATCAATGCCAACACTATAAAAAGAAAAGGCAAGAATGCAAAGAGCATTTACTTTCATATTTGTTTTACAAGCATTGAAAAAGTTAGAAGTCCCGGCTATTTCCGAAAGTTTCAAAATGAAAAAGTGTATGAAAGAAAATAGACTGTCACAACAGAAAGACGATCCATTCTAAAAATAGTTTTAAAAATTATTTTTATTATTGTTCAATGAGGTATTTTCGTTTTAACCTCTTTATTTACTTTTACCTTATTCCTTTTAAATATAATTTTGTTAATTAATATATATTTCTTCTCCCCAAGCGCAATAGAAATTGACTAGCTTACTTTATATTTCGGAGAAATGCGCCAGTATAATGTAGGCTTATTAAAAGCATAAAAAGAGGCAGTACCTCTATATAGCAATTTGATGGATGACTCCAAGTTTTCAAAGAAATTTCGTGTTAACCTCCAAACTTGGAAGTTTCGAATAGTTGGCCAAAATGAAAGATATATAAGAAATTTTGCGTTCGAACATCTCCATATAAAAAGTATAATAAACATTTTTTATCAGTTATATTTACATTATTTAAAATCTGGATACTTTCTCTCTCTTTGGTTTACTAAATGTTTATAATGCGAAACTATGGGAGGAAGAGTGCAACTTCTCTCTATATATGTCATAATTTGCATAATGCCCAAGAGGTATAATTCCTTTCCGCCAAAATAAGTTTGTTAAACTGTGAATATGTTAGGTTTGTGTTAAAATGTAAATACAAATTAATCAATCTATAAATACACTGTAAAAAATAAACGTGGGAGCCATCGCCAGCACGCCGCGTGTACGCGCTCACTTGGCTGGAACTAATTTTCGAAGCTAACATGCATAACGGTTGCACCCTTCCATTCGATCACGACAGATAAGAGAAATATATATAGGAGTTGCACTCTTCCTCCCATAGTTCCGCATTATAAACATTTATATAAGGCCAAGAGTATCCGGGCTGATTATATAGTAGTATGGGATAGCCTAAGAAGAGTAATGACTTGAAGATGTGTACGTCAGAGAACCATTGCCCCATTACATGGGACACCATTGAATGTTGGCCGGTCACCCCGGCCGGTACCGTCGCCCGGCTGCCCTGTCCGAAGTACGTCAATGGCTTCTACTACAACGGTATGTGCATCTCCTTCTCCTCCCCTCACTCCGCTGACCTGACCCCGCCTTGTAGCCTACGCCACCCGCGAGTGCACCGCGACCGGTTCCTGGTATGTGCATCCTGAATTGAACGCCACCTGGAGCGACTACGGCCAGTGTCTTACCTCTGGCAACTCCGACCCTAAAGCGGTACACACACACGCATATTTTCTCTATAACTTTAATAATAAATCGCTATCTATAGAAATTCCTAAAACCAATTTTCAAACATCATTATTTCTAGGATCTTATTTGTAGTTTACCCATGTAAAAATAGTTGATAACAGTCCACAAAGATTGTTATTAGTGGTCAGAAATCCTCGCGATCATGTGTCACTGTGTACGACACAAACAGTACAAGCAATCGCAATTATTTTGTAATTTGTCCAATGTGTAGCTTCTTTAAATGTTTCAAGAAAAGGTGGATGATATGAGAAAATTTTGGTATAAATGTATTTACAAACATTTAAAAAATATATTTGGTTCAGTCAATAAGTAAGTTAATACATCAAACGAGTATATGAAGGTATATTTCCTAAATATAATCGCAGTTAACAGTAGCATATATGTAACCTCCAATCTGGCTAGGGCCTTAATTCCATAGAAAGACCTTGGCCGTAAATGTAGACGATTCCCATAAGCATTCATACAATCGTTCAATATGAATCAGCCTTTTTCGCTTGCTTTAACGGCCCGATCAAGTGGTAGTTACAGGGAACTGTAGGGTATGGATGTGATAGAAGCTTTCATACAAAAATAAATTAGAAATTGTATCGTAACTGCGGCCTTGTTAGGACTAGCGTTGTCCTATGACAACACTTTTCCGGAAGTCAGATGTCATGGGGGCTTGTTTTAGATAGCCTAACGCTAACGGGTTAGAGCTTGATAGTAGCGTGCAGTTGTTGTCGAGCTTTGAACAAAGAATTCGAATCACTGGACGGCGTAACCAGCATAGAATAAAGTAAAACTATTGCAACTCAATGATTGTTGGGAAGAATGAAAATGTATTTGTAATTAATACAATAATTATAGGTAAAGAATTATTTCAAAAGAGAGAGATAGAGTTTTGGGTCTCAAAACGCGAGTACGCGTCAACAACAACTTGAGAACAAAGAGAAGAGGGGCGAGGGAGGGCGGAAGTTGCATCATGGGCGTGATAT
This sequence comes from Cordylochernes scorpioides, assembly GCA_030710605.1. Taxonomy (NCBI): domain Eukaryota; kingdom Metazoa; phylum Arthropoda; class Arachnida; order Pseudoscorpiones; family Chernetidae; genus Cordylochernes; species Cordylochernes scorpioides. Next base: position 47,481,159 of record CP092876.1, on the reverse strand, counting down.
CACCACCGCCGCTCGCGCCGCGTGGGGGGAGGGGGGCGTTTTCTTCCACGGCTTTCTTACATTTTGAAGGCCTCCCTCTCAATATCTCCAAAATAAAATGAGAATTAAAACACACGCAAAAAAGGCAGTCGATCTGCAACATACTCCCACCAATAATTATGGAGTAATTATTCTTCAGGATTCACTATGATCAATATCTGTCAGGCGGCTCAACGATTCTTCCTGATCTTGTGATAACAGGTGAATCTTTCCCTCGGATGCTCCGTTGCGATATACTTGGTGTGTCAAGATTTATCTTCTTCTCTTTCTCAAGATCACATCCGTTTCCGAAATCTTCTTTAGAATGGTTTTCGCTTGATTAAAGAAAGAACAACCGTTGAACAGGTCGCAAAACATTTCCACGCTTAGTTTTTATCATAGCGACTCTAACGATGCCATCTTTTCCCGGGTAGGTCTTCTCAATAACTCCGATTGGCCATTCTGTTCACTTTTTGTTATCAACCTCCATGAGTACAACATCGCCTTTTTTAATTGAATTTGTCTTGTTTCTAGTATTTTGTCGCAAAAACCCTAAGTACTCTTTTCTAAATCTTTGTCGAATTGTCTCGCGTAACATTTGTACTTTTCCATGACTTTCTTTGAGGAACTTAGAGTCGACAATGTCCGCTTCAGGTACAAATGAGCATGATGCGTTGTCACACATGAATTTGGCAGGTGCTATAGGTACCAAGCCAGATTCTTCACTGATCGCGGTCAAAGGTCTCGAATTCATTGCTGACTCCACTTCACATATCACAGTCTGTAGTTCTTCATATGAGACTGTTTTGTCTCCCAATACTTTTCGGATCAGTTGCTTCATGAGACCTACAAGGCGTTTCCACCATCCTCCCCAAAATGCTGCTGTTGGGGAGTTGAAATTCCACTTAATACGTTGTACAGTGGCATAACGTAGGACATCATTCCAATTAATTTTCTTGAATAAGTTATTGCAACTGACAAAATTGAGGCCGTTTTCAAAGTACACAATGCTCGGTCTACCACGTCTTGCAACAAATCTTCGAAAAGTGTCAAGAAATCCTTCAGAAAAGACTGTTTTTGTGAACTCCAAATGTACAGCTCTGTACACAGCACAGGTGTACAACACTACCCATATTTTCTTTCCACCGGACTCAGTCAAAGGTCCAGCTAGATCCACACCGATAACACCAAATGCTGGAGTTGATCCAATCCTGGTTGCTGGAATCGGAATGCTCTCAGTCTGGACTCTCTTGGAATTGTAACGACGACACGTAGCACATGCAGAGATGATACTTCTTATGGTTCTCTTGCCTTTTAGAATCCAAAAACGGCATCTCACCAGTTGTTGAGTTGTTTGAATCCCGGCATGGGATATCATCTCGTGCTCTTTTCTAATCAAAAGCTTGAACACTTGTTTTTCACCCGGGCATCTTGTATCATAGTCGTCTTTTCCAAAATACAGTTGACTCTTGATTCGATATAGTCCATATTCATCTGTAAAAGCGTTGAGTTTGTTTAGTCGCTTGTCATCTCTCCCAAAACTTATTAGTTGGATATGCCGTAATACTACCTTTTCCACTTCTTCAAATTCTTCTACAGAGATTTCTTTTGACATCTTATCATGTTGTCCGGGTCGCGATTGATCTGAGATGGCCTTTCTTTTAAAACGCAGTAAATAAGCGACAATCCGTACTATACGATGATAATCTCCATACCTCTCAAGTTTGTCCATGAAATTATCTTTCGTGCTGTTGACAGCGATGTTTACCATCTTCTTCAATTCCTCATTGATTTCTTCTTCATCAAAAATCGGATCAAATTGATTCCAGCTTGCTTCTTCTCCCCAGAGAAAAGAGGGTCCCTTCCACCATTTATGCTCTATCAATTTCTTTACACTGCTCCCACGTGATGGAAGGTCAGCTGGATTGTTTACCCCTGAGACATGATGCCAATTTTCTTTCTTCGAAATAAAACAGATTTCGTTGACTCTGTTTCTGACAAATGTTGCCCACGGTTTCTCATTTTGGATCCAACGAAGTGCAGTTGAGGAGTCCGTCCAAAACCAAATATTTGTCTCTGGTATTGCAATCGATTCCGATTTAATCTTCATGACTTGCTTAGTCAATCTGAATCCGATGAGGCATGACATTAATTCTAATCTCGGAATAGTAAGTTTCTTTTTGGGAGCCACTCTTGCCTTTGATGCGACGAGTTGTACATTTACTTCTTCATTTTTCATTGTTCTTAAGTAAATGCAGGTTGCATAGGCATCTTGACTCGCATCACAGAACACATGCAGTGATGCCTCTTCAAACCCATCTATCATCACCCACCTTGGAATCCTTACAGACAACAATTCAGGAATTTGACTCTGTCATTCCACGAACTTCTTCGCAATGCCCTCTGGGACCGGCTGATCCTATTTCAACTCGGACTTCCAACATAGTTGTAGGATGATCTTCGGCACTATGGTGAATGGAGAAAACAATCCAAAAGGGTCAAACACCGCATTGGCCTCCGATAACATAATCCTCTTTGTCGATTTATGAGTCTGATTTTATATTTCGGCATCATTCTCTTGATCCAATGACTTGTAGGTTGGAGTCATCATTAGCTTATCCGAAATTGTTCAAGTGTCATCAGCTGTGTCCCATTTCATACCTAGCACAGAAATATTCTCACTGTTAACTATGCCGGGGCCACCCATCTGCCACTATCTTAGATTGAATCCTGTTGGGCTGAGCAGGTCAATAGACCACTGTTGAAATACTTGCGCCTCTTCTAACGAAGTAACACCATTGGCGCAGTTGTCCATGTACATACATTTTAGCAATGGGATTACTTCTCTTTCATATTGCTCCAAATGTAACTTCAATGTAGCAGCTAGGTGGAAAGGACTTGATGTAACTCCGAACACCACTCTCTTGTGTTGATAAATCCGAAGATTCTCTTGCTTGCCGTCCTCCCACCATAGAAATCTAAAATATTGTCTATCTTCTTTTGCCACTGATATTTGGAGGAAGGCCTTTTCTATGTCTGCTATTACGCCGATTTTATTGAGTCGAAATCTCAACATGATATCCGGAATGAGCTCGAATAAGTTGGGCCCCTTCGCCAAACAATCATCCAGAGACCATCCACCCCTTGTCTTACAGGAAGCATCAAAAAACGGTCGTATTGGTGTCGTGCTGCTACCAGATTTCACTACTGCTCGGTGTGGTAGAATGTATTCTAATGTATCATCTTTATCTGACTGGATTCTTTCGATGATCCCATTTTCCTCCCATTATTCAAATATCTTGTTGTAATGCTGATAAAAGCCTATTTTCTTTAGATCCTCTGTCATCTTCCTGAGTCTTTTCTCGGCATGGCTTTTATTTTCTTTCAGCTTCTGGGCTGGTTCTATCCATGGAAGGTGTACCTCGTATCTACCAGATTCCAATTGCTTTGTTTCAGTCCGAAACTTATCCATAATAGCCTGATCTGTCTCTTTCTTTGACTCTGCTTGCCCGCCATCCATGACTCCTATATTTTCCAGAGACCATAAATCGGAAACCTTTATTTCTTGTGTCATTAAAAATGTGATCAGCATACTGTTATGAACCTGGTTAGTAATTTTATCTTGGAATTTTCCTTCCGTTTTGCCTTGAACTACCCAACCTAGCAATGTTTCTCGAGCAATAAGATCATCCGATAATCTTATCATATTGGCTGTAGCTATTTTGGGTTAATGTCTGCACCGAGGAGAAGCTCTATCACATCGCTTTCGGCTTTAAATCCTGAGAGCTGTATCTTCTTTGATGCAAGTTCGTGGGCCCATGAACCAAATGTAGGTTTTCTTATACATCTGGCTATTTGATTAGTGGCCGATGCCGGACATGAAATGCATCTATCGTTATCAATACTCGATAGAGTCAGGCAGTAGATCCGATGGCGATCAGTGTACCTGATCCCACAAAATATTTCATGATCAAGCTCTTCTTCTCCCATGATAGGAACACCCAAATCCTTCACAATGTGTTCCAAAATGTATGATTGGGATGTTCCACTATCAATTACTGCCCGTACCACTTTGCTACCTTAAGGACCCCCAAACTTTCACTAATAATGTTTCAAGGCATGCTTTGGTGCTTACACAGTTGGACATCTTGTTCACCGTAGCTACATCACTTGACGTTTAATTCTGTGGTCGTTGTTGACTCTTTCTTTCAGTTTCAGAATGATGTACACCTCTACATGATGGCATAATTTATTTATTTATGCTTATGAGGTGATACAGCAACGTCTTTACAATAAGAGAGGAGACAAAAGACAAGATGGCATAATGCTCCTCCCTTTTGCAGAAATCACAGCACACTTTCTTTTAGCATTGCCTGCTTCTGTGGCCTGGAAGCAGACATTTAAAACATCTCTTGTAGCTCTTGATTTTATCATTTTTCTGGTCCATGCCCATTTTCATTCTTTTTCGACAGTCTTGACTTGGATGACCATTGTCGCAGAAAATGCATTTAAATTTCTCACGCAGTGTTGGTGAGATGTCGGAATGCATAAATCCAGAGGTTGTAGCAACTTCACGCCTTGCATTGAAACTTCTTTTCTTCGTCTCTATCTTCCCTGGTGTAGGCTGAGCTAAGGAATCTGAAGGCTTATTGTAGGCCATTTCTCTATCCTTAGTCTGATTGACCTCACGACGAAGAAATTTCATCAAGCTTTCTAGGTCTTCTGATTCGCTGCTGCGCTGCCATGAGATGAGGACATTCTCCGGTAGACATGATTCAACTACTGGATACAATATATCGGCACACTTGTCCGTAGTTACACCAAGCATACTTAAATGCCTAATTTGAGAGTTCAACTTTGTCAGAAGTTCTTTAAAGCTGACCTTTCTCTCTTGTGCACTTCGGATGACCAACCACAATAGATCTCGAACGTAAACCTTGATTAGCATGTTATCTCGCCCAAATATTTCTTTAAGATCTTTGATAACCGAAGCATAATTCTTTCCTAAGACAGGATAACTTAAAACAAGTTGCTGAGCTTCAGAATTTTCCTACATGCAGTCTACTAGATATTGGTACTTTTCTGAGTCTGAGAGATCCTCGTCGTTGTGGATGTCTTCAAACATCGACCAGAAGGTGATCTATTCCCGTACATCACCTCCAAACTCTAGGAGTTTTCTCTTGGGAAGCAGAACTCTTCTCTGGCAGTACTGTTGCTCGTATGCGAATATGTTACATCAGGCTGGGGCGACACACCTTTCTTCGGATTCAGTACCTTTTCTAACTCTTCTCTCATCCTTTTGATTAGTCTGTCGTACTTCAGACGTTCATCGTAATTTTTGTCCTGTTCTGCTTCTGTTATTTCTTCATCCAACATGGCCTCGGTTACTTTCTCATCCCATTCATGAAGATCTCGACATAAATCTTCAAGCTGTAGTGCTGAGACCCTCAAGTATGTCTTGTCCAGTTCTTCTACAGGCTTCTTCAGGGCTGTTTCAACACTGTTGATGAGCTTTGTGATTTGGCCACGAACAGGCCTTCTTCCTTTCTTGAGGCGATTCATTTTGAATTACAAAATATGCTGTTGCACCATCCTGTCGCGGACGCCAAAAAATGTCGAGCTTTGAACAAAGAATTCGAATCACTGGACGGCGTAACCAGCATAGAATAAAGTAAAACTATTGCAACTCAATGATTGTTGGGAAGAATGGAATTTTATTTGTAAATAATATAAAAATTAGAGGTAAAGGAATATTTCAAAAGAGAGAGATCGAGTTTTGGGTCTCAAAACGCGAGTACGCGTCAACAACTTGAGAACAAAGAGAAGAGGGGCGAGGGAGGGCGGAAGTTGCATCATGGGCGTGATATCACCGCCGCCGCTCGCGCCGCGTGGGGGGCGACTTCTTCCACGGCTTTCTTACATTTTGAAGGCCTCCCTCTCAATAACTCCAAAATAAAATAAGAATTAAAACACACACAAAAAAGGCAGTGGATCTGCAACAGTTGTGATCGCGCTGAACGCTTTGGAAGAAATTTGGTCAAAAGTAAACCCTTGTAGGCAAAGAAGACTATAATCAAGTGGCTATCTATTAGAACGTTCTGTTTCGTTCACTGCATGGTTCATGCACAAAACGATCTGCTCCAGAAACCCTAGGTCAATCCGTTTTCGAACAAAGCAGTTCTTTAACGATCAACTTTTTTTTTTTTTAGGAACGGTCAAATAAAAAGGCCGCGTGCACGTTTTCTTTCTTAGTTTTTTTTCTGGTCTTACTTCATAGATTTATTATAATAAGTATTTATAAACATGAACAGCATATGCTATAAACTGCGGCGAAATATAACGATTTCTTATGATATCCTCGAACGCGCTTCTGCTTTAAAGTATCAGCCACAGTCTTTGGTGCTCCTGGTCCTCAAGCGACGTTCTGCCCAAGTCGAATTGTCGCCACCCTTTCATATGGATTGCAAGTAAATAACTGCTTCGCTGTAAAAAAGAGATATCCGTCGGGCTAAGACCTTTTTTCTCATAAAACCCTTATAACAGGTCTCCGTGCTTCTTTAGGGGATGGACTAACGATATAGAGAGCGTCACTTGAAAAAATAAATACATTTTATTTGAAATAAATATTATTTCTTCTGCTACATTTAAAAAAATCAGGATCGTGAGGAATACAGGTTTTGAAAATTATAACGGGTTTAGGTGTCGCAGCAATTTTTTTTTCATTGAAATGAATTACAGAAATTTACAGATATATTGTTCTTGCCTTCATTTTAGCTGAGTAGGGCATGCTGCACACATACTACGCTGAAAACTTAAAGAGCAATCGAAATAGTGATATTTTTCAGAGAAAAAATTCCCATCGCATTTGCTAAAATATTCCGGTCTCTGGTGATGGAACTCGCCCAGTTTGCAGAAAGAATTGTATAATGTCATAATTTTAAAATTAATAATTAATATATCTTCTATATATATATATATAAATGAATGTTTGTATGTTTGTTTGTATGTCCGGTATACAAATTCGCAGTAATTCACTAATTCAAACAAAAATTTCCATACATAGGTAAAAAAATACGGGGTAGACGATAGGCTATTTAAAAAAAACATATATAAATCAATTATTGAAACTATATATTTTTAGTCAGAAAATGATGATGACGATATTGCTGTATCATGTTTGATTATCAGATACAAATTATATCGGGAAAAATTCCAAAAGGCAGAGACCCTGGTGAAACCAGTTCATTATTTTGTACGCAGGAACAAAATTCTAACAGAAAAACATTTATTCGAGCAGAAAACAGAAGTCAGATCATCTTGCTATATAAATATCGCTTCTCAGACACAAAGTTTTGCGAGACGTTTCACAAGAGTGACATCCACGGCGCCAATTTATAATTGTAACGAATAGTTTTTGAATAAAAACAATTAATCGCGTAAAACCCGGGAGTTGCCCGGGTCATTCGGCTAGTTTATATATATATAATATAGTAAATGTAAGTATTTAAATTTCTAAAAGAAATTCAAGTGTCGTGCTAAAAATGAAGTACATAACTATACCACTATATCGGCAGCGCCGATTTGCGGTCTACACTAGTACTAAAACTAAACGTAACGTCCAAGTAACGTCGAGGCAACGTAATTGCCGGCGTGTAACTGTATCAACTTTACTAAATGGTTGATTATTTTTTCAATAAGGTAAGTTGTAAGATAATACATATTACAAACATCGAACAATGTTTTCTATTGTATTGTAGCAAAATACGGGTATATTCATTTCAAATTTTAATAATCACTGCATAATATAAATATTTTTATCAGTTGAACAATCTATATATATAAAAATTAATGAATGCATGTGTGTCTGTCCTTTATGCCTGACCAAACCACTCATTGGAACGCCATGAAACTTTGGGAAGTTATTTAGTATAGTACTGGGAAGGTTTCTGAAAATAGTGTATTGAATATCTTGAATATTCTTAGAGTGATTTGCAGATTTGTATATTTAACTCGCAAGCAGCGCCACCATTGCGACGATGATAACAAGTTTTTTATCTATAAGTTTTATTATCACTAAGTTTATTATCTTGAAGATTATTTATCAAAAGTAAGATTATCTCAGGATGACACGGCAATTTATTTGAGACAAGAATAATGATACAATTCCAAGGCAGAGATACTATTCCTTTAACTACCAATTACTGAGGGAACCAATTAATATTGATTTTATTCAACTTATCGAGTATTTTTCAAGGGACCGGGAAAAATGTTCACTAGATAAAACGATGATTTTGTAATGTAGAAAATTAGGAAAGACAAAATTCAGGATGACACGGCACACAGGGACCGGGAAAAAATGTTCCCTTTATCGAGAGATTCAAATTTACGAGTTTGAAATTATCAAAATATATCTATTATTTTTTTATAAGTTTATAGAGAATTGTTTTAACAAATGTTCGTTAGATAAACCTTTACTCGGGTAAAACCCGGGCGAAGCGGGGTACATCCGCTAGTGTATATATATTTCCTATTGTTTTTCACATATATTTTTTAAGATTAAGTTATGGATTGCTCTATTTTCAAAACGATATCAATCAGTTTTGGTTATGACGCTCTACACCTTGCAATAACAATAGAAAGGCTTCGACTTTCTATAAACAGTTGGAAGTTACACTTACATTTCAACCACATATGCTTGTCAACGGGAATTATTCCACCTTCTTTAATTCTAAAAGATCCTATTCGCACGAAATTTCTAGAAATATTTAAATAAAGGTTGGCGTTTAGCCAACTGAAATATTGGTAAAATAAATATTTTGATCCAAAATATGCCTTTTTATTTGAAGATTTATTCATTAATTGCTCTATTTTCAATATATATATATATATGCTAATTTAAGCCAAAACCCCATATTTTATATAACTTATAACAAGATTTTAATGTTGTATAATAGAAACACATCTGTAAATGATTATACGCATTATTGACATGTGTCATTACATCATAATATGTAATGTACTTTGTACAAACTGAGGATAAATAAATAAAACTCTGTAATAGATTAAGAGTTGAGCTAAAGAGATAGAAGTCAGAAACGTCTAAAATCGAGATAGATGGAAGTCACAAAACAACATCTAAAGATAGATTGGAAACTGTCAGGACGGCGCCATTTTAGAATTTCACTGGACGATCCACCCTCTTCACATCTGGTGAAATGCAATATTCCCTTTCTCAGAAAAGGTATATAAAACACCCGTCTTTAGCCAAAAATACAGTTACTTCACCATCTGCGTGGGCCCTCGTCGGTTGTACCCCAGGTCCACCTCATCCACCATGGAGACCAGAAAGAACTCTTCTATCTCCATCTTTCGCTCCTAGCTCAACTTTTATCTGTTCACGGAAATTTCTTAGTGCAACTGTGTCTTCGTTTCTTGTGTGGACATTCCCAAGCTTTCCACTCTGCCTCGAACACGACTGCCTGTACTCTGTGAGAACTGTTAAAGGTCTTACAAAGTGCAGAGAGGTACTGGAAAACTCCCCATCCTGACTGTTCCTCTCTGTCAACACAGTATAGCGAGAATTGACAGGGACTCACACCAGAGTTTTAGTCGACAGGATTCTACAAGAGGCTACAGGACTTCATCACATTTATAGCCGACAGGATTTACAAAACGAAGAATGACACAACGAAGAAGCTAGGAAGACTGTTCAGATAGAAGCGAGAAAGAGCAAAGATGGAGGAACAAAACGACCATTCCAACGATACGACTGACCAATCTACCCCAAACAAGAAACGACATTGGAGGGACAAACCGGCCATTCCAAAGAAACGACCAAGCAATCTCTCCCCCGACAAGAGACTATATTTAAGGAACAAACGCCGCCCCAAGGGACCTCCGCAGACCCGCTAACAGGTCGTCAACGTCAGGAGCAAGCTGACCACCCCAACGACACATCCGAAAATTCCGCAAGAAATGGAAACCGAGCAGCGATGTAGCGCAAACCCAGTGACAAGTTCTCCACCTTCGGCTTGACATCGAGGCAATGCTCAAAGCGACAAGCCGCAATCAACTCTACAGAAGCTACAAGCTTCTACAAGCTCTACATGAAGCGACTTCCACGTCAGAAGGACGACCACCAAAGATCAAGTCTCCTGACTGAACTATCTTTAAAACTGTAAGTTTTAAAATACTTTATAACTTTATTCTCAAGTTCACAACTTGATTCCCCATAAATATTGAATTTATATTTTCACTTTAAGCATTTTAAATTCAATTTTTACCTTTATTATATCAATTTTAAATACATTTTTCAAATTATTTATATAATTTTTAATTCAATTTTTAAATATTTTACAACAACAACACCCTCATTTATCAATTTTACGTTAATTTTAATCAAATATAAAATTCAATTCATTTTTAATTTCACTTTTAAAAAATCACCAATCAAACATTTCACAAATTTATCAATCTAAATTTCGTTCCTTAATTTATCTAAAATAACATTATCCAAATCGACCAAACTTAAAAAAAATCATTATTTTTATTCAAAAAAAATTTTCATCATATTATAATTCTAAACTTATTTTGTTTTTCTTAAGATTTTATCTTTATCCTAAATACCAATATCTTAATCAATTCTTGAAATTTTCAAAAATAATTGTCATTTTCACCATTTTAAGTAAACGCCACAATTCAAAATATTCTTGTCACTCTCACGACGTTGCCCTTTTACAATAATCATTTTATCAACCATAATCAATGTGTGTGTGTGATTTGAAAAAAAAAATCAATTTTTAAATATAAATCAACATAGGTAAAACGCATTTCTTAATTTCAAAATCGAAGGAGACAATATCTTCAAAATCACAACTAGAAAAATAACTGTCCTCCCCAAAAACAAGTTAAAAATAAAAATCCCGTCAACTACCACACCAGTAGCTAAATTAGGTCAACGTCCGCCAAACTTATTAACAACGTTTTATTCTAACATAGATACACTCCCTCGTCTCTTCATTTCAAAGGCATAATTAATTAACCATACATCTCTCTCCACAAAATCTACAACACCCTCACACATCACTTTCTCCAATTGGCAACAATTATTAGTGCGCGATTTCACAAAAAAAAAATCCAAATCTTGAGCCACACAAGCTCCACTTAGCTCTATATCGTCGCCACAATAAAAAAAAATTACATTAAGCGTGCCACATCCACTAACAATCTAAGAATTCTCGATACATGTTCGTACAACCACCACCCATGACTTTAGTAAATTTGTTATTCATGGTGAAACTGGTTAGAATTTGTGCCAAAACAAAGAATTCACGTGACACCTTTTCAAATCACTTCTCACTTCGTGTCACAGCGCCACACCACAAAAACCTTTTCAATTATCAGGCCAAAGACGCCTTCATGCCTGTGACACATCTCACCCTAAAGCGTTTTCACGTCGAAATTCGCACTTTCACCACACATCTAAACCTGACATCACTGAATAATCTATTTTACTGAGTCTAAACCAACATCGAAACTCTAAGACACGAAAACCGAGAAAAACAGATATTTCTATCATACCAGAAAATTCCCAACCTCAACAAAACAAAAGAAGAAAGTCAGTTCCAAGTAAATGACAAAAATAACAAACAACTCGCACAAGTGACCATACCAGAAATAGAACCACCGACGATACCGAGAAAGACAGAAAGTGGACGCCCTTTTATAACATCACTCCCCAAGTCGCTACTATCTTTGGACCTCTCTCCCTCACAAAGCTATCATCTTGACCGCTATCTGCATGATCGCCATTTTTTTAAAACACATGTTTCACACTAATCATTTAGATTTTCTCGAGAATCTCACAAACTCCTTAGCCACACCACACATATCAAACATTTTACATGTTAATGGAGATCACAATACATAACATATTAGTAACCAATCCAACCAATAAATTGCGCTTCTGAAATCTCTATTTGTAAAACCGACACAGCGCATCACAATTTATTATTGGTACAATACAATTTATTTCACATTAATATTTCACTGTGCTTCTTAAAAACTCAGCGTCTAAACAATTTATATTATTCAACTACTAGAAAAATGTACAGCTGCCAAACAGTTGTATGTCGCGTTATGCGATCACCAACGTGACCTCATTATTTATAAAAATTTTACAAATACTCACTAATTAAAACAATTTGGTTAAGTCTAATCTAGACTTTATCACAGAAAAGACATATAATTATCTACATATCACCTTTTTGGATAAACGAGAATATATTGTTCAATTTTGCACTACTTAACATTTATCCAATCATTAATGACCTTTAATTATATTCTAATTTTTATATAAAATCTTAAATAATTAATCATAATTTTATCTTTCAATTATATGATCAATTTTTTGTCCAACATTATTTTTAAAAAATAATTAAATTTATTTTTATTTTTCATCATATTATTTTAGTATTGCAAAACATTTAATTGTTTCAAAAATCATTTTATTTTCTTAATTATTATATTATTTATATATTACATGCTTGATTTTGTCACTTACACTTTTTTTATTACCCATAATCATATTTCTACCTCTTATTCTATATATTTTATATTTGTTTAAATATATTATTATATGACAATGTGTATCAACAACTATCGGGCATCTACAACAATCGTTTTCAACAATCATATTGTCTAACTATTTCAGTATACTTTTCATCCCTATCTTTTCAGCCATTGCTTCACTTCATTGTAGAAAAACGACAGCACTGCTTGACAATTATTTTTTTAATTTCGTATTTTAACAAATTCTTTGAACACAGTTCCCCAGATTTACAAATCTCAACTTCTGGCCTGAACACGCTTCAAGAGTTTATTTCAATCATCCGCAGAGCACAATCACCAACGTATTCACAAAGCGTTCAATATTTTCAACTTTCAACTTTTTTTCAGCTCTAGCGGACCACAATCAACCTTTGATTCGAGTCAAGTCAGACCACCTACTGTCGCTGCAACAATTATACTTATCGAATGGATCTATTTCACTCCTTTCCCGATCATATTAATGAACAACTTCTCTTCAACAACTTTTAACCCAATAACCCTAAAATTGTAACAAAGAACTGTAACCCTAATATAGGATCGCAAGTGAAACATTGCCTAGGAAGACACTAAAGTCTTAACCTCGCTTTGCACATGGATCTAAGTATTTGGTTTACATGTGCACTCCTAACAATTGCATATTCTTCAACTACTAACTCTTTCCAACGCCCGCCAATATTCTCTTAGAATGTGAATTTTTGTCATCATTTTATTTTAATTATCATTTTTAAAAATAAACAAAAATGGCATTTTTATTTCACTTTTATATATCCAAACCAATCATCTTGTTATAGCCCTTTTTAACCCTCACAGTTTACTCGCGAGCTTTCGAGTCGGGCGGACGTGCTTTTGCAGCGCTCCGCAAATTTCGGTAAATATTACTTCAATTTTTTTTTTCACTTATATTACTATACATATAATAACCAACTCTTAATTACACTTAATCACTTTATATACAGCTGAATTTATATCAGCAGAAGGCGCGACCGCTTGCCATTTGTTTAAACAATACTTAGAAAAAGAGAGAAGAGGGAAAAAGGGGGAAAAAGAAAAAGGCTAAAATAAAATGGATTCCATTTTAAAATCGATAGACGTTAAACTTGATGAAATTTTATTATATTTTGAAAATAAATTTTAAAAAAATCAGAAAATTTAAATAAAAATGATATTTCTTTTTGGCTTCAATGATAAAACAAACGAAAAATGGAATTGAGTCTATCACTGAAATTTCTAAACAAAGCATTACGGAGGGTTTGACTGACACATTAGGTAAAATGATTGATCAAAAATTTGATAAGTTTATCAAGGAAATACCGAAGTCTAAACCTTCATATGCCCAAACGGTTAGACAAGAAACAGAACTCACATTGATAAAAAACAGCAGACAGAAAAAGATGAATCTACTTTAATTGTAGCATTAAATAACGAGGAGCGCAGTCAGGATATGATTCAAGCTATTTCTAATAATATCAAAATTTTTAGAGAGAAAGGTAAAAAGATTAAAATTAATGGAATTATAAACGCTAAGAAAACTATAATTATAAAATCTCCATGCCAAAAAGATACAAATATATTACTTGAAGAATTGAATAATTCAGAAGTAATAAAGAATATGAGCAAAATTTACATACCTAAGCCAAGAGATCCAACAATCATTGTCAAGAATGTATGCAAAATAACAGAAATCGCAACTTTTGTAAAAACAGGATGTAAAATGAATCCAGAATTGGAAGGCTTGGATGGTGAAATGAATGTACTCTTCACTATGAAATCAAATACACCACAACACAACATAGTATTAAGAATATCACCTAAAGTATACCAAATACTTAAGAAAATGAAAAATACAGTGTATACTGAATTTGAAAGATGCTATATTCAAGACAAAGTTTTTGTTAGACAATGCCAAAACTGTTTTCAATTTAACCCGAACCACAAACTGAAAGACTGTCAAAATGCTAAAGTATGTAAAAACTGTGGTATTCAGGGTAGTCACAGCTGCACTGGAGAAATAAATTGTTATATTTTTTTTAAAAACACCCAAAATTCAAAAACCATTCATTAAATCATAGATTTAAATTCCAACGAGTGTCCATTATATAAGATACAACTGGACAGAGTCATACAAAGAACGCAATATACGCCTATTATCGAGGAATCGGTTTTGTCAAATATATAATTTAAATATATATGCCTTACCTATGTAAACACAACAATGAATGAAAACTTAAAATGTATTCAACAAAATGTTAGAAAGAGTATTAGGGCAATAAATGAATTACAAGGTTATATTACAAATAACCCAACCGATATTCTACTGATTCAAGAACCTTATGTTTTACACAACAAGATCATGTACGATATGGATTCTCAGATAGTGTGTTCGAATAGGATAGAAGAAAAATACACGGCAATTATTGTATTAAACAAAAAGCTAAAATGCTCCATGGTAGAAAATTTCACTAATTATTTTTGTACAACAATGTATTTATCTACTTTTAAAGAAAACATAATTATCTCAAATTTCTATATTCATCCTAATTCACTGAACAATTAGCATCTGAATTTTATGAGCAGGTTACTTGAAACCTATAAAAACCAACCAGTAGTACTCTGTGGCGACTTTAATTCTCGTCACCCATTATGGTTCGACAAAGTAACTAACTCTAATGGATTTAAATTAAAACCAATTATAGATGAAAACGATCTCTATATACATAACCTGAATTGTGGTGAGGGTATGGAAATTATGGTGTATTGTTCTGGATAAAAGGCTGGCATGAGCTTACCTTGACCTGATTGGTAAGGGATCTTATAAAGGACCTCATCCCCTATTTTTAGATTAGGCGTTTTATGGGATTCATTATATCTTTTTACCAATTTAAGATGTAATTTTCCTGTATTTTTATTTGCAATTCTCCTAGCCTCTTCTATGGGTGGATATGCTCTTGTTAAATTATTGATATATGATGGCGTTATGCCAAAAAGCAAATAAACGGGAGGCATTTTAGTTATGGAATGAGGAATACTCCGATATTCTTCTAAGGCCTTTTGTAATAATTTGGGCCATGGTATTCTGGGATTTTGTTGATGGTGAAGTCTAAGTTTTGAGATAATTGTCACATTCGCCCTTTCTACAAGCCCATTACACTGTGGATGCGAAGGGGATATCATCACGTGTTTTATGCCCTTTTCTTGTATAAATTTGTTAAACCTTTTGGACACAAATGAGGGGTGCCTATAAGTAACGATAATTTTTGGTTTACCTACATTTAATAACTGATTTATTATATTGATGTACGTTGCTATAGACGTACTCTTAGAAGGATAAGCCCAGATGTATCTTGAGTGATGATCAACTATCACATGAAGACAATTCTTTGTACTGTTATAAGCCCCTAATCCTAAAATACTGTCAAGGGCAACTACATCAAATGGTTTCTCAGCTAGTGGTAAATTACCCATGAGTCCATACGAAGGTGTAGTTGGCTTCTTTACAGACTGACATATTTTACATTTCAGAATATAATTTTTTATTTGTCCTATCATTCCTTTGAAATAATATTGTGTTGAGATAACTCTAGCCATTGAACTTATGCCTGGGTGTCCTAAACTTTCGTGAGCCCTACTTATCAATTGTTGTTGTAAGGAAGGTGGTACGATAATCCTATCTCTATTTTTTAGCCTAATATAAGTAATACCGTTTTTAATGAAATATAGTTTAGATGAAGGCTTAAGTAATGATTTTTGTTCTTGTTCTATATTTTGAACAGTTAAGAAGCAGGTATATGGCAGTCGAGACAACATGTCGGCTTCATGATTCTCACATCCCTTATTATATTTAAATTCCAAATCATATTCTGATAATTTTAGCGCCCATCGGAATAATCTACCGTTAGTATGTTTAAAATTATTTAACCAAATTAATGCCTTATGGTCGGTATGAACTATCACATGTTGACCTGAAATATAGGGATGATATCTTTTACATGTTTCTATTATCGCCAATAATTCAAGTTCTGTTATTGTATACTTGGATTCTGCTCCCCTTAAAGCCCTACTATAAAACGCTATGGGTCTTAAGGTGCCATCAGGATACTCCTGTTTAAGTACGCCTCCTAAACCTGCAATACTAGCGTCGCAAAAGATATGTGTAGCTAATAATGGATTATAAATTTGGAGTATTGGTTTCGAAACTAATGCTTCTTTAAGGGCTTCAAAACTCCTCTGACACTCTTCACTCCACGTAAATTTTACATCTTTTTTCAATAGATCATTTGAAGGCGCTCTCAACTTATTAAAATTATTTATAAATTTTGCATAATGCGTAACGCTGCCCAAAAATGACCTTAAGCATCTAACATCACGAGGAAGGGGCAAAGATTTAATTATACCAACATTAGTACTTGAAGGAGAGATTTGATCTCCAAAAATTTCGTAACCCAAATAATTTATCTTTTGCATAAAAAACAAACATTTATCTTTCCTAAGTTGGATACCTTCCTCTTGTAGGATTGTAAATATTTCCCCAAGGTGTTCTAAATGGGATTCGGTATCTTTTGAGAAAACCAATATATCGTCAAAGTAAGATATTATATTTTTAAGTTCATATTTCTGCAATATGGAAGTGAGGATCCTGTTAAAAATAGCAGGAGCTGTCAGCAATCCAAATGGTAATCTGCACCATTGGTAAGAACCTTCTGTGGTGGTAAAGCAAGTAATAGGTTGATCTTTTTCATGTAAACCAATAGTCCAGTATGCACTTAGAATATCAAGGCACGAGAATACTTTTGAGCCTTGCACCTTTTGGATGATATTTTCAACTAATGGAATTGGGAAACTATCTCCTATCAGTTTTGAATTCAATTTCCTAAAGTCGATACATAGTCTAGATTTATCATTTTCTCCCTTTTTATGTGCTAAAGTTACTGGCGAACTATATGGAGAAGAAGCATGCCTAATAATCCCATATTTTAATAACTGCCTAATTTGTTCCTTAATTATTTCGGTGTCCCTGGGATTATGTCGATAAGGTCTGAGACAAACAGGAGTTTTATCTTTGAGTCTTAACCTGGGGGGATCTACTTTTAATGGTCTAATATTATATTTGTTTTCACCAAAAATATCATTATAGCGACTTAATAAAATGTAGAAATTATTCTTAAGTTTGTCATCATTATTTAGATAGCTGTCTTCTAGATTTGGCAAGGGTGAGGGTCGAAAGTTTGGTTGGTAAACGAGTTTAGATTTAAAACAAGAGGGAACATTCATGTTATATTGATCAATAGTTCTATCTAAGAGAGGTAACTTTTTAATATGATTACATTTTCCTGAAAGTTTTGAACAATAATTATGTTTTTTACAATATTTAACATTATTAAAACACCAAAATATTTTTTTGAGTTATGACAATATTGCAAAGCATTGAGTTCATCTTTAGAAAATGTATATTGAAATTTGGATAAAAACACATTATTTTTTGCATAATAACATTCTCATCAAAATCAATCTTTAGGTTAAAATATTGCAGGTACTTAGTGGATACTATCAGAAAATTCAAATATGGATTATCAATAATATAGAACAACATATTGTTAGTTACATCTCCAATTCTGATCGTTAAACAAATTTGTCCAAATATTCCAATACGGTTAGATACAGTGCTAATCATATTAGGTGTGTTTGTGTGTTGCTGGCTAGAGTTATTTATCTTATCTAAAAGGCATTCAGGTAATAGGTGTACGGAAATAATATTAATGTCACTGCCGGAATCAAAAAGTACTAAATAGGTTCCCAAGAGCAATGAGTCTACCCCAACGTCACTCATCACTCCTGGGCACCATCATTGTTGCCTTACATTACCTCGAAAGTCTTGGTAAAACTGCTTTCGCCGGGATTCTTGTCGGTCGCCAACCTCTCTGCCGGGGCGGGCACCTGAAGGAAGAGAATCCTGTGAAGGCGTTGCATTCCTTGAGTCGACATTTTGAAAGTCCCGTCGATATCTGGGGCCATTAAATGGTGAAGATGTCTCTTCATGTCGAAATCCTTCTTCCAGGGAAGAGGCAATCTTAATCCACATGTCCAGATTAGCTGGATTGGCAGCGATCAAAAATGGTCTTAGCTTCGCGTTTACATTCGAAGAAAACGCTTCCAGGGTCTGCTCCGAACCCACATTCAATAATTTTGCCAACTTCAGTTTATTAAGATAGTAGTCCACAAGGGGTTGCGATGATAGCCTCCTTTCAGTCCAAAATTGCCTCATCATGTATTCATAGCTTGGTGAAGTTCATCCAACGTAAACACGTCCTGGCACATCGAGGCGTATATCTCTAACGCTTTTCCCTTAAAAATGCTCGGGATCATTGATAGAGCATCATTTTCTGAAATATTTTGAAGCTTGACCGTTCTTTCGAAAATACTTCGCCATTCTTGATACGTAAGGCCTGTATCCGGGTTGAAAATCGGCAACATTTCTTTAATTGAAATGTCCACTCTCGCTCCGGTAATAACCTCTTCTTTCGGTAAAGTTTTCAAGTCCCTCTTCGATGTCATTTCGAATTTATTCCCGTAGACCACGATCCTGTCGACTAGCTGATGTAATTCTATAGATGTGTGAAAAAAGAATTAGCAGTCGTTTGTGGCTGTCTCCACTTCAATCATCATCTCTTTATTTTTTTTCAAATCTTTTTAAACAAAACAAAAATTTACATACTCCATTTAGTTAAATCTTCAGTAAAAACAAAAAAATTTACATTCTATCATACAAAATGTATCATATATATTTATATATATAAGATAATTTGACCTTTTGATTGTTGTTGATTGTTGTTCCTATGTGAGACCCTGTTGACTTACTGTAGGATTGGTGACGTGTGGTGGTTGAGGGCGCAGTCGTAATTGAATAGTAGGGTTTCACAGGGGAAATAACGAGAGGGAAACCAGGATGGGGTTGAATTTAAAACTTCGCGAAAAAGGGAGAGAAGGTTTTGAGACTAATAGGGTACTTTCCTATCACATTATCGGAAAAATATGTCACCTTGGTGAGAAGGAGTTGGGCACGTCTTGCTCCCAGTGCGGTCGCCTTCCTTTCTGACTAACTTTGAGTCCAAGATTTTCCTCGTTAACTCTCTATGCCTCTCATTGGTTGAGATCGTCTACGTGGTTACTTTTGGTTGGCTGTTAGTTGTTCATGCTGAACTCTTATTGGATGTTGGTACCTCAATTGTCTTTTCATGATTACCATACTCCAGGAAGAATAAGGTCTTTGAACTAAGTTTTATGGTTCCTGGGTAGTGACCCTTACTTCTTGGATGATGCAATCCTGGTAATTGCTGTTATCTCTTTTTCGCGAGGCCTAACTTTTATTAAAACTTTTTGGACGATACATTGCATATATTGTGGTGGGATTACATCTTGGTATATACAAATTATGACATATATGTGATGATTTAAGACCATGGAATAGTTGAAAATAATCTATATATATCTACTACCACATGTTCCACCACGTGACTGTATATAACTTCTTATTTACTGCAAGTAGAAAGCCTCAACTAACATCAATCTGTACCGCTTAAGAATCTAATAAAGTATAGCAACTGTACAGATAGAAGGAATGGAGACTAACAGGAGAAAATTAAGGTTAAAAGTAATCAGGCTTAGGTTTGAATAGGAAAGCAGGCCTAGCAAACCCAGTCCAACTTTTACGAGGTCGTGGCCCTCCAGGATAATAAAACTTTTCCCCCCTGTTTACGTCAGAAAATAGCAGTGACCTGCATGGACCCATCTCAGCTATAAAAGGAGGCCCCGATCCTCAGTTAGTCAGTCCTTAGTTAGTCTTCGTTCCAGTCCCTGTCCACCGGATGCTTCGATAAAAGGTAAACCCTTTCCTGCCAGAAATCTCCTCGTCCCATTCCTTCTTGACGTCAGACGCTTCTTAGTGGAATCTCTGTTTGTTTATTTCACCTATGGCCCAGCTGTGTCGCCTTCCACCACGAATGCACGGTAGAGTTGACATCGAGGGTCGTCTAGCATCAGGTAACACTGGTCCCAGAGGTCCCAAGATATCACATATATATATATATGGAAGCAATGGTCGCCTCTCCCGTCAAAATAAACGTCAGAATCTGACGCCATCTATTGACCGTCGCCGCAACTAGCAGCATTGGGTCGGTGACAAAGCCACAACACCAACTTTGGCAAACTGATAAGCGTCCACCTAGAGACCATGGTTTCGGGCTAATGGCCCTCGTCAGTCTAGGGCGGACTTTATTCCATGAGATCCACAGGGGATCTAATGGAATCCTCACAATCTACCAAAGAGGTGTTTTGCTGGCAATGTGGCTGGGCCAAATCTATTGGCAAAACATAGATGGATAATTTGCCGGGAGGAAATATGGAATAGGAAATGGTTTCGGGCTAATGGCCCTCGTCAGTCTAGGGCGGACTTTATTCCATGAGATCCACAGGGGATCTAATGGAATCCTCACAATCTACCAAAGAGGTGTTTTGCTGGCAATGTGGCTGGGCCAAATCTATTGGCAAAACATAGATGGATAATTTGCCGGGAGGAAATTATCCATCTATGTTTTGCCAATAGATTTGGCCCAGCCACATTGCCAGCAAAACACCTCTTTGGTAGATTGTGAGGATTCCATTAGATCCCCTGTGGATCTCATGGAATAAAGTCCGCCCTAAACTGACGAGGGCCATTAGTCCGAAACCATGGTCTCTAGGTGGACGCTTATCAGTTTGCCAAAGTTGGTGTTGTGGCTTTGTCACCGACCCGATGCCGCTAGTTGCGGCGACGGTCAATAGATGGCGTCAGATTCTGACGTTTATTTTGACGGGAGAGGCGACCATTGCTTCCATGGATTAATTTCCTCCCGGCAAATTATCCATCTATATATATATATATGAAAAAAAAAAACAATAGAAACAAATAAAAGATAAGTGGGTCAGGTGTTGATATTAAAATTAAAACGCTGACGAGCGCCAACAGCGCGAAAGGCGTTCGTGGATGGCTTTTCTTGATAAATCAAGAAATTGGGTTGGCCAAATATCACGGAGCAAGCTAAATAAACGTTTAGTTTATTTTTGCTCCACTAGATGGCGCTCTGCCATCTAAAAAGCACATGTGCTCGTGGTCAGGAGATGCCTTTTTCATTTTAAAAATATATATATCGTAATTTAAACAATGTGATATGTAAGTAATAAAGTATGACGTATTTTCTAGTCGTCTCAAAGTGACACCAGCTTGCCACTGGACACCTAGGGGATCCTGAGAGGGAAAGAAGGGGCGTTGGTCCAGATGTTGACAGTTATTTAGGGGAAAGTGGATATTTTCGGACAGTCCCGCTCAGCTCTAGGCCATTATCATCTCACGACGGTCCCCGCGGTTTCAGGCTGGACGCCGAGCTTTTCCATTTAATCCCAGTTAATCCTCAACTTTCCCCTGGTCCTGGTACCAC